>MNCI01022611.1:793579-890905 GCA_015680685.1 Gnetum montanum | reverse complement strand
AGTTTCTTTTAAATTCGATGAATAACTTGCTCCCAAAGGATAGATGTTGAGCCTCGAAAGCGGAAAGGGATTCCCAGAATCTTAACGATGTCTTGATCTTGAAGCTACTTCCACTTATAGTGGGTCACATGGTTGTAATTACCCTTAAAGCTATAAACAGAGGATTTATTCCAATTAATTATGGAACCTGAGAGTGTGCAATATTGCTCCACCCTTGATAAGAGGTGGTGCAAATTGGTGGCTGTGTTTTGAACTAGAAAAAAGGAGTCATCAGCAAAGTGCATATTGAGAAGCTGTTGTTGAGAGGAGGAAAGGCTAACCCCAGTGAGAACTTTAGTTTTAATGTCCAGGTTAATTTGATGACAAAGAAAGTCTGATGCAATGATAAAGAGATAGGGGGCGAGAGGATAACCTTGGCGCACAGACCTATGGATTGGAAAGGAAGAGGTAATGTCGAAGGTAGTGGCAATTCTTGCAGTAGCATCTGAGAATAAGCATGTCACCATATGTAAGAACTTGGGTCCAAAATCCAGTTTGGTCATAGTCTGCAAGATAAAATCCCACTTAATGTTGTCATAAGCCTTGGCATAATCCAGTTTCACTAGGAGAATATCTTGTCCATCATCCTCAGCCCACTTGAGACCTTCCCACGCCGCTACCACATTGCCTAAAATGTACCTACCCGGAACAAACCCTGTTTGCTGAGGAGATATGATCTGACCAAGAATTTTTTTCAGTCGTAAGGCAAGGCACTTCGCCCAAATTTTATACACTACATTGAGAAGCGTTATGGGACGCCAATTGGAGATATCGGTTAGATCCCCAGACTTGGGGAGGAGACGAATTACCCCTTGATTTAGATTGGGCCCGAGGGAACCAGTTAAGATAGCCTCGTTAATGACCTGCAAAAGATCCTTGCCCACCAAATCCCAATGATTTTGAAAAAATTCTGCTGGAAACCCATCATAACCAGGAGCCTTACCTCAACTTAACTTGGAACAAGCCTCCTGTAGCTTCGCTAAAGTGATATCAGCATCAAGGCTTTGTAGCATAGTAGGATTCATAAGGCGAGGATAATCAGGGGTGGCAGCCTTGAATGAAGAGATGTCCATTGGGGTAGCAGCAAAAAGGGTTTCGTAGTGGTTCTTAAGATAAGAGAGGATACTATTGTGGTCAGTAATGGTAGTACCCTCACATGAGATTTTGTCTATAGCATGCGAAGGGGAAGCTGCATTAAGATATTTAAAAAATTCCTTACAGTGTTCATCTTGAATATTTAACCAAGTGAGCCGACTTTTAGTTAAGGCACTTTGTGCTCGGTACACATCCCAATGTTGGAAGGCTACGCGTGCTCTAGCTAGCTCCTTGTGAACTAGAGTATTGAAGGGATCTTAAGCTAGTTTGTTAGTGAGATGCTCAATGGTGAGGTGAATTTTTTTGTATTCAAGTTTGGCTTGAGCAGCCATGGTCTTACCATATGAACGAGCGAAGTTTCGCACTCGACATGAAGCACGATGCCACCAATTAATCCAACCCATCTGATTTAGGGGCCTAGGTTCGGCATTCCAAAGGTTGGAGAGAAGAAGTTGGGCAGTGGGGGAAGAAAAACATTTGTTGTGCAGTCTAAAAAGATGGAATCGTTGTCGGTTAGGGCTACCATGAATCTGGATAGATATGGAGATAGGAAGGTGGTCGGATAAGATGGCATGATGATGTACTGTAGTGGCAGAGCAAGCTTGCCAAAAGGAGAGGGTGGAGAAATGGAACCTATCTAACCTACTGTAGATGCGAGCTTGCCCTAGATGGAAATTGCTCCAAGTGAATCTATGGGGGGGAGCGCACATGGAGTTGTCTGCCCCGTCTGAGAGGTAAAATCTTTTCTTAAATGCAGACCAGGCCTGATACTCGAGATTGGGCAATTGAAGAAATGCCCCTCCAAGCTTATCTTGAGGGAATTCTACCATATTAAAATCTCCTCCAAATATCCAAGGCATTGGGGGGAAAGAAGTGGCAAGTTCATGCCAAAGGAGAGCCCGTTCTGTGGAGTCATTTGGGGCATATATCGAGAAAATGCCAAAGGGGCCATGCTTGGATGAGAAGGTGGCCCAGGAAACTCGATGCCCAGAATCCGAACCGCTTTGAAGGAGTTTAGTTTTCCAATAGGGTGAGAGGAGAATGGCCGCTCCTCCTTTCCCACATGCATGGGATGTCGCTAGGATTGAGGAGTGAGGAAGAAACCAATGGGCGGAATAGGATAAAAGGTCGGCGGAAATCTTAATTTCTTGAAGAAGAATGAAATCAAAAGTCAAATTAAGACTAGATATAAAGTCGCCTGCTCGCTTCCGTCGAAGCCTATCAGTAAGGCCTCAAACATTCCAAGAAAGGAGATTCATGGGGAAACCAGAGGTAGGTTGGATGGGAGGGAAACAAAGGGTTTGGGAGTCGAAGTATCAATTTCCTTTGTTCCTGACAGGAGGGCAAAGGAGTTGTTGGTGGGGACAAGGGCCATGGAAGTGTCAAGTGAAGAGGAGGTGGAGGGAGAAGTGGAACGAAGGGAAGCTTTGACTCGTTTCCTACCACTGGCCACCACGAACTCATCCTTCGAGAATGAGTTCTTAACAACGTTTGAAGGGATCACCTGGGTGGAGGTGTGAGTACCTGACTGTTGTTTCTGTAGCTTGGAGCGGCTAGACTGAGAGGAGGATTTAGGAGGTGTTGGGAGAGGAGAGCCGAATTTAAAGGATACTTAGGATGGGCCTACTGGTGGTGTGACGAGGGAACCGGTCTTCTGAGAGGCTACAGATTGTTGTTTCCTGGTTAGGATGGGACACACCGAGATATGATGCTCGGCCCTATGACAATAGCTACATGAGTTTGGAAGGTAAAAATAGTCCACTTTTTGGGTAAAGATTTTTCCACTAGCACCGAGGTTTAATAAGGTTTTCCGACGGGCTATATCCAGTTCAATACAATAACGACGAATTTGAGTTCCATTGATCGCCTTACAATGATCGGAAATAATAGGGCCCAGGGTGCTAACTATGTCCCTCTCAACCGGGAAGAAAATGTGTGGAAGATTGGGCAGTTCTATGTAACAAGGAATTATATTAAAAGCGGGGTCTTTGACATTAAAGTCAAAAATCCAGGGGCGTGCGATAAGGGTTGCATTTCTAGTTGGAAATTTTTTTTTTGAGAGAGCTGTTTCGACCTGGGAAGCATTAGATAATTCTACCAGAATGAAATGACGAGCGTAGTAACGAGCATGAGAAACCTGAATGCCATGGGGCTGAAGGAGGCTATGGACTTGAGAGTTTAAACTAAGGGTCCGTGGTAAAAACCCCACAATTTGCAAATACAGAAACCGAGATGTGAAATCTTTAGAGACTGCTTCAAAAAGATCATCTGGGTAAAGAAAATCAAGTTGAGGTGAGGTAGATGAACTTCCCTGAGGAAATGCAGAAGCTGATGAATCCATCTTTGTGACTTGCGCATGCCTAGGGCACGCGCATTCCTGACACCGTTTTGCAACCTCTGGAAACCCTCTTGAAACCACCGCAACCGTGTTGAGCACTGTTGCAAGTCAGAGCACCGTTGCAGGTCTGAGTGCTATCGCGTTAAGCGTGGGCTGGAACTGCCAGATCTGCCCTGAGCAGGGCCAGATCTGCCAGTGGGGTGCTGTGCTGCTACCGTATGATACTCAGAAATGGCCGCGCTAATCGTGACTGGCTCACTCACTCGCTCACTCACACCTCATCGTCCTGGAGAGCGCCGAGCAAAACAGAGGTTCCGAACAGGATAACGGCAGCAGCAATGAAGACGGAGGCCAAAATGTTGCGAGCCACAATGAGGACCAAGTTATCGTCGTATGTGGCAGGAATGAGCAGCAGAGAAGCAGCGGCGGCGACGAGACAAGGAAGAGCCAAGGAAGCAATGGTATCTGGCGATGCAGAGGCCACTGCCTCCGCCAAGCTCAGTAGGCGCAGTTGCGCCGCCGTGGAGAGATACCCAAAAAAACGAAAGTAACAGCTAGCCGTAGTCCTTTCAGATCCATGGCAGGGCAGGTTCTTGCCAAGCCATGTGCAGCGAAACTCTCCGATGCCTCTCCATTCAAGAACAAAGAGAATAAAATAATGTGACAAACACAGGAAACTACAAACTTTTATATTAGATGATCTATGAAAGAAAATTTTAGAAAATATATATTGTGGGCTGTAGTTGCTTGAGAATACAAGAATGCCTATGAAATTTGATGTAGATGATAGGGTGTCCTTTTCCACCAAATCTACAGTTATGCCTCTCCAATCAATTTTCTATTGAACTTCTTTTGCCACTGATTCTCTCTGCTCTAGATGATCTATGTTGGGTGGGAATAGAAATGGTTATGAACTTTTAAATTTTTCCTCTACTCCAAAAGTCTCTAGTTTGGCTAAAAGAAAAAATGATTCAAAAGTCCTTCTAAGGATGCAAAATTTAGCTTAAATAGGCTATGAATGTCATGCTTTTTTGCTGCTTGATCCTACAATGATTTCTAATAGATTCTACAAAATTTTGCAATCTTTTGGTGGCCAAAATCTACAATGTATGATACACCAACATTTTTTGACCTTTTATGGTGTAATACTAATGTATTTGGTATTTTCCACCACACAAAAATTGCAGCATATGAACCACCATTGTATGAAGCTTTTCTTGCTAAATTTGATGGTACATTTGGGCTGTTTTCATGGCTCAAACTATAACATACATGTCACCAATGGTTTTGGGCTTTTGCTACCAATTTTGGCAATGTATTTACATTTTAATCATTTATACATCAGCTTAAATGAAATTTATAACTTGTAGATTATAAAGTTCATTTTACACATGAGAAATTTCCTGAAGCTTTGCATGAATAAGATCATAAGGTAATATTTTTGATGGAAAATAGGCATTTATCTATACCTTTAAATTCCCATCATATTACAATTAAAATTCTTTGCTATTAAGGTTTTTATACATAACATAAATATTCTTTTTGGTGTTTCATTGGATCCTCTTTGCTAATTTTTGAAGGATTTACCTGAGAGACATCAATAAAGAATGCAAAAAACCATTGCAAGTGCATCATCAATACTTCCTCTCCATACTTGATTTCATAGCTAATGAGAGTGGTTACTCTAACAGTTACTCTAGTAGTTATTCTAATTATTAGAGTAGTTACTCTAATTATTAGAGTGGTTACTCTAGTAGTTACTCTAATTATTAGAGTGGTTACTTTAGCATTTATTCTAATCATTAGAGTGGTTACTCTAATTATTAAACTAGTTTCTCCCAAGCCTATAGATACATTGCCTAGGCACACAATTGGGGAGGAAGTTTTTTAGTATTCAAGTAGCAAAACTCTTGTAGTCTATTTGAAATTTAGAGTATTTTCCAAGTGCCTGCAACAAGAGGTCTAAGTGTGGATGGATCTTTATTTGAGCACTGTGTACCTAAGAACACCTTGTGTACAGTAATAAAGATGAGCTCTTTCATTCATCCTTGTAGCACTTGAGATTTGTTTTCATACGCATTTATTTTATTTTATTTTCTTATGCATTTATTTTATTTTATTTTATTTTATGCACTTTACGTTTCTGTTATTAGAATAGCAATTCATTTTGATCAACTAAGAAAATCATTAGATTACACAAGCATGACCACTTCAAGCATGTGTGTAACGCTTGGTAACCTACTAATGATTAGCGTTTGGTAATTCCAGTAATGTTGCACTAGTTCAGGATGTGTACAGCAAGTGGGAATGGATGGTGGTATTAGGATTAGTTAGAACTTAGTCAACGAGTAGTTAAGTTAAATTAGTCACTTAGTTACCTCTCTCCTTCCCTACTAGAGCAGGACATAAAAACATAAAAGCTATAAAAATCATATGTCTCAAGCTTACTTAATCATACAATTGTGACATACAGGTAAGCTTGGGAAGACAATGATCAACCAACCCATCCTTGTTCCACAAGGGTGCATAAGCACTTAGTCCTTGGAATTTGACTAGATCATGCATGAAACGCTTGTATTAGTATGGTTGAGCATAGGGGTACCTCGCTGCTCATCATTGGCACCATTGCTAGGGACTTAGTTGTTTGTGTGCTAACTAGAACATAGGAAATCATTCACATCATTGGAACGAACCCTTAGGGTTGGTTGAGAAAATAATAAACAAGAATACATTGCACACTGAACAGACAAGTATGTCTCCTTCTTCATATGAAAGAACCTCACCACCTAGGTCTAAAATAGGAAACAATTGGTGGCGTAATATACATAATTTTGATCTGTCAATCCCTCAACAAGTTTGAGTGGTATATATTCATCCCAATGAGTATATACCAAACTTCACCTTTATCGTCCATCAAGATGAATGACTACGTTGGCAAGACTTAGAAGGTAACATAGTGTTACTTCCCGATCATTCAGTCCCAAGCATGCTTCTTCATGCTCTCACATGAATTGGCATGCTGTGCTTACATGCAAAATACATTGTGCAAGACCATGACTCGAGAGAATACCATCCCACAAAGGCACAACGTCAAAGGGACATGCAACAAGAGAGACATCATAAGTCTTTGAAGGATAAGTGGTCCCGGGATGTCCCACATGTCTTAAGTGAAAATGAGGATGGTGAACCTACCTCAGGAGTCGCCCACACAATGATGTTCCTCGCCTTGACTTTGGCCAAGGGGTTGTGTATCAAAAACCTTCATTCCACTATTCGTAACCTAGGTTCTGATACCCATGGGCAGACAAGGTCTGAAAAAGGGACACAAACTCATGATAAAGGTGGACATTCTAATCGCAATCGTGATTGGGGCTAAGACCATAGAAGAGAAGGTAGCAGATACTGTCATGGTGACAGTTCTCCTTCTCCTTCACCTTCATCATCTCCTTCAATCTCTCCTTCAATATTTGAATTCAGTCCTAAAGAAAAATACCATGGGGATAAAGGTAGGCAAAGTGGAAGTCATAGATGAAACAACCAGGAAAGGGGACGAGGGCACTCCAGAGAGTCACGACATAGAAGAAGGGAGAGTAGAGAACAATGTAGGCATCATAAATATCATGGATGAGATGATAATGATGAACCCATACTCACTACTTGAAGTATGTTAGATATAGCTGAGGCTATTAGAATTCCAACAAGGCACCAGAAAGATAGTAGGATCAAGAGATTAGATATAAACAATATCCCATGATTTGAAGGGGGATACAACAATGATCCTCAGAATCATTTACAAGAATTCCATAATGCATGTGCCTTACAAAACATAGAGAATGAATGGAAAAAACTTAATTTTTTCCCACAGACATAAGTTAAAGAATTGGAAAGCTAGTACCAGTCATTAGAACTGGAATCTATTCATAGATGGAGTACTATATTAGAATTATTTAATGATAAGTACCAAATGTACTCCCAAGTGTCCAACCTACAAAATAAAATCCAAGGCTGGAAATAAGGAGGACATAAACCCTTGGATGCTGTCATGGGCCAATACTATGCATTGTTACATCGTTGTCCTAGCCATGGTTATTTGCAAAGGGATCAACTGTGCCATCTTGTAGATGGGGTTAGGCATGAAATAAGAAGAACCCTTGGGATTTATGCCCAAGGAAGACTATCTGAGCTAAGGACCCATCAAATCCAAACACTATTGAAGTAAGTTGCTAAGGAAGAAGGTGAGCTACAGAAGAGAGAAAGTATAGAAGAGTATAATTGAGATCCTTCCCTCTGGAAGAGGGGAGTAAGATTTTGTGAGGATGAAAAAGAGTCACCACTCAAAGAGATGATGAATAAGAAAAATTTTCCTATCCAAAAGATGACATCAGAAGTTTTGACAAAGGTAGACCAAATGTGGGATTCCCTATACAATAGATTTCAAACTATTCTTAAAATAGTAGAGGAGTCTAGAGAGCAAGGTAGTGATCATGAGAAAAGAAAAAAGAGAGAAGCTAAACATGCACATAGCAAGGGTAAGGGAAATGTTTCCATCATTAAAGAGGTTGTGGAGTTGGAAAAAGATAATGATAATGGATACGAGATATGTCAATATGACCATCCTAAGGGATATTACCCTATAATCTCACATTTGTAGGAGTCTGGGGTGTATGCACTCAACCCACGATTGAAAAAATAGCAAGCACCCCAAAGGTTACATTATCCTCAAGGTAACCCAAAATAGTTCCACCAACCCTTAATGTATTATCCCAGTGGAACTCCACCACAACCAATTGAGCAATATCAATAGTGGAAATACCCACAATCATGGGGAATGCCACCACCAAGGCAATAGTATCCTTATTGGTAACCTGACCCATATGGATATTATGTACAATAGCCAGTCTCTCCATGTGACTCTACTAGTCACAGTACTCCTCAACCTCACTACCAAGCTCACAAGTATTATGGGACTCCCTCTTCTAGAGGCGATATTCCATAAGCATATCATCCTTCTCATCCAGCTGCATCTCTTTTGCCAATAGCTCCACTACCACATGCTCTCGTGATGCAAGGTGAAATCGCTACCCAACCACAGTAACATAATGCCATGAGGACTGTTAACTCTCAACCTACTATTAATTCCAACAACCACATGAAGAAAAGACCTTTATTTAGAACCAAAAGTTCAACCAAGCCCTTGCAATCACAAGTGGCTAATTTATTAGACACCTTAATATCAATCAAAACTTCAGATCCCCCTTCAACCCAATCACTGCACTCAATGCATATGGTCATGCTAACACATACCATCACTGATTGGATCAAAGCTAGCCACTTTTCCAGAAAATTCCCTGAACATGGGAGTCCTTTGATATACTTACAAATTGTTGAAAATGCACCATGCAAGGCTCTTTTGGATTTAGGTTCTGGTGTCAACTTGATTTTTCAATAAATGTACAAGGCCTAAAACCTACCTCCATTGAAAAAGAGCAACATCCATCTAGAGTTGGCCGACTAGTCCATCACTGTCCCAATGGGACTAGTGGAAGACATTGTTACCACTATTTGTGGGTGGTTGTACCCAGCTGACTTCCTAGTAATTCAGGTAAACAATGGTAAGGGGAACTTTTGAATCATAATGGAAAGAGCATGGCTAAGCACAATTAATGCAAACCTAGGAATCCATGATCTTTCCCTAGAAATATCAAAGGAAAATACATTCGAAAAGATTAAGAAGAAGAAAGTTCCATGCATCGCATATAGTGACACAGGGTGTAATTGTGTGCAGAGGTCATGGTTTGTGCAAAATTTAGCATTGCCTACATGAAATCGGTGTGCACAAGTGGTTAACATATAAAGATGCCTATATGCAGTAGCCACACGATAGAAAGACAACTAATGGTTGATAGCTAATCATGAAAGTAGTTCACTCATATGCATAGAACCAACTAAGGGTTTGACTTGTCTTTACATCAATAGCATAGATGTAATAGAGCAAGTCCAACATCAACTTCCAAGTCTTATCCTTGAAAATATCAATTGGGGGAAGTTGGAAATCCTTAAGAAATTTAGGTAGGAGCCCGTTGAGCTAAAACCATTACCCACTAGTATGGCATACACGTTCCTTAAAAATGGAAAACCGGTAATTATCAATGCTAAGCTTGCTTCTCAATAGAAAGAAGAACTGCTAAAGGTAATAAATGGTCAGAAGCCTTTGCTTGGTCATATCCTGAATTAATTGGAATATATCTTAGGATATGCCAACATAGAATTTACACTGATCCCTCTATGAAGCCTCGAAGAAAACTACAGAGGTAATTGAACCCTAAGCTGAAGAAAGTAGTTAAGGAAGAAATCGAACAACTTCTCAAGTTTGGGTTCATATACTCCATTGCTGATAGCGAATGGATTAGCCCCTTAGTTATTGTGTGTAAAAATGGAGGCAAATGGAGGGTGTGCATAGATTTTAGGCTACTAAATATGGAAACATTCAAAGATCACTTTCCATTGCCATTTGTCGACTAAGTCTTAGACACCATCACAAGGCATCGCTATTACATTTTTCTAGATGGATATAGTGGATATAACCAAATACAAATAGCCCTAGAAGACTAAGCCAAGACTATGTTCACTAGTCCTTAGGGAGTGTACATATAAAAATAGATGTCGTTTGGCTTGTGCAATGCCCCTGCAACATTTCAACGACTAGTTCTAAGCATATTCCAATAGCAGATAGGGAATGTCGTGGAGGTCTTTATGGACTACTTCTCCACTTATGGAGCAAACTTTGATCAAGCCTTGGACTGATTGGAGCAAGTGTTAAAAAGATGTGTATAAACCAATTTGAGGCTCAACTGGTAGAAAAGCCATTTGATGGTCCAAGAAGGCGTAGTACTAGGGCACAAAATCTCACACAAAGGGATAGAGGTAGACTTCAAGAAAATCAAAATTATCCAAGAAATTACCCATCAACCAAAAACTATCAAAGATATTCTATCATTCCTTGGACATATTAGCTACTATAGGAGATTTATTGAGAACTTTTCAAAGGTTGCCAAACCATTGGTGGAATTAACAAAAAAGGACATACCTTTCGAGTGGATAAGGGAATGAAAATTAGCTTTCTAAACTCTAAAATAGAAGCTAGTAGAAAAACCCATTCTATAAGCTCCTAACTAGTCTCAACCATTCCATATCATGAATGACATGTCCAACTATGCTTTAGGAGCTGTACTTACATAGTTAGTTAACCAGAAGCATCCTTGTTACATCCACTATGCAAGTAGAAGTATCACTAGTGCACAACTTAACTACACTACCACAGAGAAAGAATTAATGGCTATAGTGTTTGCACTAGAAAATTTTAGAAACTATGTATTAGGATATAAAGTATATGTACATATAGATCATAGTGTAATCTGGTTCCTCATGAATAAGCCAATAGTAAGCCCTTGTATCATACGATGGCTTGTAATCTTACAAGAGTTTGATCTTACGATGATTGATCATAAAGGCACCAAGAACGTAATTGCTAATCATTTATATTAGTTGCAATGAGACAAAAAAGAGGATGAGTATCCAATTTTTGATTATTTCCCTGATGAATTCCTCTTTGCTAGTGTAGTAACTAATTAATCACCTACAAAGACAAACTAGTATAGTAGTATTCTTACCTATATTCTCATCCAACAAACACCATAAGAGTTAAACCTTAAGAAGAAACAACAACTTCTTCATCAAGCCAAGTACTTTATGGAGATCAATGGGCAACTTTACAAAATGTGTCCTGATGGCTTGTTTTGATGGTGTATTCCCGATATAGATCAACTGCAAGTTCTCCAAGATGCTCATGAGGGTCCTTGTGGGAGTCATTACATTAGGAGACTAATGACCATCAAGATCCTGCTTGTAGGATATTATTGGCCTACATTATTTTAGGATGCCCATCGTTTCGTCCAATCTTGTGAGTGCTGTCAATGTGATGGGGAAATGACTTCTTAAATGGAGGATCTATAACAATGGATTCAACCATTAGAACCCTTCGACATTTGGGGAATTGATTTTATGGGGCCGATTACACCAATGTCCAATGGAAAATCTTATATTACTGTCGTTGTTTATTACCTAACAAAATGGGTTGAAGTAGCTACTATTAAAGATTGTACATTATCTACAACTACAAAATTTGTTCAACAACAAATCATAAACAGGTTTGGTATGCCACGTGCACTTATTTCAAATAATGGTACATACTTCACAAGTGCAACTTTTTAGAAATTAATCCAACGCTTAGGTGTTGAGCATAAATTGACTACACCATACCACCCCCAAGCGAATGGTCAAGCAGAAGTCACGAACAGGGAGATTATGAAGATATTGATAAGAACCATTAGCAAGTTTAAGTGAGACTAGAGCACTAAATTGAATGATGCTCTTTGGGCATACAACTCCACATGGAAACTCCATATAGGCTACTCGCCCTATGAGTTAGTGTATGGTAAATTACCAACGCTTCCTATTCAAACTGAGCTCTGTACACTATCCATAGTGATGAGACGCAATTTGCATGAGCCGTGATATCGCATCATCCCCTGCAATGTCACGTACGCGATATCGCCGTCCGCGACCAAATCTATAAATAAGAGGCGGCACTCCCCTTATTTTCCATCCTAGGCTAGAAGTAGGAAAACTCTGGCAGATTGATCACCCCAGAGATAGAATATTTTCCATGTGCCCATAGTAGGAGTCCCCAAGTGAATGGATCTTTATTCGAGCAACATTGTACCTGAATGCAAGTTGTGTATGGAAATAAAGACGAGATTTGTGGATAAACCTTGCAGTGCATGGAATAGGATTTATTACATGTTATTTCATACCTATTATTTATTACCCTGCAATAGCGCAGCATGAGTACAACTTGATTACGAGCATTTACAGATGTGTACAGCTAATCAAGGAATCGGCTACTCATCATGATTAGATTCTCTTACCCTCAACTCCTAGGATGTGGAATGAGTATGACTTGATTACGAGCATCTAAGGATGTGTACGGCTGGTCAAGGAATGGATGCTCATTACATTTAGGCTAGTTAAGTGCCTTAGTATGATCACTTCAAGCACATGCGTTACGCGTGGTAATCCCAGTAACGATTAGCATTTGGTAGCCACGGTTGCATAGTTCAGGGTGTGTACAGTAAGTGGGAATGGATGCTAATGCTAGTTAATTTATAATTAGGTCATTAGTTAGAGTTAGCTAGTTTCTCAACCCTTCACCTCAATAGCATAGAAGACATAAAACACATAAAAGATATAAAAATCATATACCTCAGACTTACTTGACCATACACTATGACAAACACAAGTAAGTTTGGGAAGACAATGAATGATTAACCCCAAGTGCTCCATGGGGCATGTAGGCATTTAGTCTATGTATTTTGACTGGATCGCCCATGCTACGCTCGTTTCGTATGGTTGAGTGTAGGAGTACCTCACCACTCATCATTGGTGGTGTTGCTGGGGACTAAGTGTTTTTGCATTGAATAGAACATAAAGGATATCATTCACATTGTTGTGAGCCTGAACAAACCTTCGGGTTAATCAAAAGAAAAAATTTATATAACGGTGAATTAGCACACTGATAAAAATGTATTCTTCTCATAAGAGTAACTCACCACCTAAGGACCATACATGAGACAATTGGCAACATAAAACACATAGCTGAAATCAGGCAAGTCCTAAACAATACAAGATAGTTTATACTCATCCTGATGAGTATATTCCAGACTTCACCTTTATCCTCCATCAAGACGAATAGCTGCAATGGAGATATTTGCAAGGTAACATTGTGTTATCCTCAGATCGATCAGTTTCTTGCATGCTTTTTCATGCCTTGGCACAAATAGGCATAACTAAATTATATGTTGAATACGTTCTGGAAGATTTTGACATGAGGGATTATTATCCCACAGATGCCCAACGTATGAGGGACTTAAGGTAGGAGAGTCAACATACTTTTCTAAAGGGTAAAGCCTCACATGTCCTTAGCGAAATAGGAGATGAGGAACCCCTTATCAAGGGTTCTTTAACAAATGGTGTTCCACCTCCTAACAATGGTGAGGAGGTTGGGTATTAGAATCTATGATCAACGATACATAACCATGGTTCTGATGCCTGTGAACACCAACTGTTCACAGAGAGAACAACCACTCATGCTAAGGATGAGCACTTAGATCATCACCACGATCGGGGCCGTAGCAGCTGAAGAGAAGGAAAGAAACATCATCATGGCAATGGTTCCCCTTCTTCTTCTCCTTCATCCCATCACTCACCCTCTCCTTCCACATCTGGGCGTAGCCATCATGAACATAAAGGTGACGATAAAGGTAAGAAAGATGAAAGACCTCGATAGGAAAGTTGAGAGAGAGGACAAGGGCAAGGATGTAGGGAGAGTAGGGAACAACGTAGACATCATAGGCATCATGAAAGAGATGATCATGACAAGCCCCTACACATAAGCCAAAGTATGCTTGACATAACAGAGGTAGTTAGGATTCCCAAAAGGCATTTAAAAGATAGTCGGATCAAATGTTTCGACATGAACAACATCCCATGATTTTAAGGGGGATACAATGCAGATCTGAAAAATCATTTATAGGCATTCCACAATGCCTATGCCTTGCAGAATATAGAAAATGAGTGGCAAAAACTTAATTTGTTCCCAAGGACACTCACCAAAGAAACAGAGAGTTGGCACTGGTCCTTAGAACTGGAAATCATTAGGAGGTGGAGTACGATGCTAGAACTATTCAAAAAAAAAGTATCAAACATACTCCAGAGTGTCCAATTTGCATAAGCAGATTTAAGGCTGGAAGCAAGGTACATATGAACCCTTGGATGCTGCCATGGCCCACTACTACACATTGTTACATCATTGTCCAGGCCATGGGTACGCTCAACAGGATCAACTTCACCACATCGTGGATGGGCTAAGGCATGAAACTAGAAGAATCCTTGGAACTTATGCCCAAGAGAGACTCTCACAACTTAGAGCCCATGAAGTACATCGCTTGTTGGAACAAGTAGTAAAAGAAGAAGGTGAGCTATGCAAAAGGGAAAGTGCGAAGAGTACAACCGTGATCCCTCCCTTCAAAAGAAGGGAGTGAAGTTTTGCGATGCAGAGGATGAGTCACCAATTAAAGAGTTGGTGAAAAGAAAGGCTTTACCACTTCAAAAGCTCACAACAGAAATATTGGCTAAGGTAGATGACGTATGGAGTTCCTTAGACTCTATAATTGAAACTATCTTAAAAATTGTAGAAGAGTCTAAGGTAGAACTAAGTAGTGACAAAGGTAAGAAAAAGTGGAGAGATTTAGGACCTGCACATAACAAGAGTAAAGGAAAAATCACTAACTCCAATGTGGCTGTGGACTCTGACATAGACGATGATGGTGGATGTGAGATCTGCCACTATGACCATCCTAAGGGATGTTGCCCCATCACCTCACATCTATAGGAGTCTGGGGTGTACGCGCTTAATCCAAAACTCAAACAACGGAAAACACCTCAAAGGTTACCTTATCCACAAGGTAACCCAAGGTAATTCCACCAACCACTAATGTATTATCCAAGTGGAACTCCACCATAGCCCATCGGATAGCATTAGCAGTGGAAAAACCCACAGTCATAGGGGATTCCATCGCCAAAACATCAGTACCCTTACTAGTAGCCTAACCCTTATGGATATTATGTGTAGTAGCCAATTTCTCTAAGTAACTCTATGAGTCACACAACCCCCAACCATCACTACCAAGTTTGGGAGTACTTCAAAAGGACTCCTTCTCCTCTGGGAGACACTCCATACCCACACCATCCTCCTAATCTATCTGCACCTCTTCCACCACAAGTAGTTCCCGTAACACCTCCTGCTCCAACAATGCAAGGGAAACTTCCTCCTCAACCGCAGCAACGTCACGCTGCAAGAACTGTAAATATCCAACCTGCTGCTAGTTCTGACAACTATAAAAAGAGAAGATCCTTCTTCAGAACCAAAAGTCCAGACAAACTCTTGCAACAACAAGCAGTTGGGCCCATGTACATTCCTTCACCATCTAACACTTCGGAGCACCCTTCAGTCCAATACAATGTAATGCATACGGTTATGTTAACGCATACCGTAACCAACTGGATTAAGGTAGGCCATCTTCCCAAGAAACTAACTGATCCTAGGAGTCCCTTAACCTATTTACAGATTGCCAGGAACAAACCACATAGAGATTTTCTTGACTCAGGTTCCGGAGTCAACTTAATATCATGAGAGATGTATCATGCCTGGAACCTACCCCAACTTAAGAAGAGCAACATTCAACTAGAGCTGGCAGACTAGTCCATCACCATTCCCTTGGGATTGGTGGAGGACATCATTACCACTATGTGTGGTTGGTCTTACCCAGCTAGTTTTCTAGTGATTGAAGTTAACAACAACGAAGGGGACTTCCCAATTATAATGGGAAGGGCATGGCTAAGTACAGTTGATGCATGCTTTAGGATCCACGATCTTTCCTTGAAAATCTCTAAGATAAACATTTGTGGAAAGATCGAGAAGAGGAAAGTTCCATGCATCACATACAGTGATTCATCGGGTGATGACATGGAGGAAATGCCTCCATGTAACAAGTGTGCTCTTGAAAGATTGAAACAAATATTCCTGTATGTAGCAACCACACAACTAGCAGTAGACACCCCGTGGTTAATAGCTACTCAAAGGAGCAACCAAATATGCATGGAACGAACTAAGGAAACCAACTTCCATCCCTTAATCTAAGATCATCAATTGGGAGAAGTTGGACACTTCTTAGAAATTCAAACAGGCACTCATTATTTTGGATCTCTTCCTTAAAACTCAATCATGGGGGAGATGGCCACCTATGCTGATCATATGGGGCCCTCAGTTCTTTTTCGATTTTTGTTTTACATGTTTCTTTAACTTTTCTAGTTTTTGTTTTACAAATTTGTTTAATTTTTCTAGTTTTTGTTTTACAACATCGTTATACTTTTTCTATTTTGTGTGTGTGTGTGTGTGTTCCACCATGTAATTTTGTCACCCAATAAGTGTTCGGAATGATGGTATGAACTATTTTCATATTGATTGCTAATGTTTGGTTTTTACCTTTAAGTTACAATGTTGATACTAAGGTATGTTTCTTTTGATTTGGCAGGCAATGATACCACTTCATCTATCCATCCACCAGTTTCTATGGTCTCTCTTGGCTTGGAAATGTATAGTCCCCTTCTAATAAGAACTTAAACGAATCGGTGACTCGGTATTTCTCAAACTAAGGAAGGACTCAAGGCTTGAAAAGGGTGTGACTTCAAAGGAACTTGATGCTTTCATGTTGGTCATTCTCTTGGGTGCTTGGATGTTTTTCTTCTTGATTTTTCTTGCTATTCCGATGTTACCCAACTATCGGAAGCTAAGACAATAAAAATAAAAAGTCTTTGCATGGTGTGGTTCTCATGCATAAAAATACAAAAAACAAAAAACAAAAAAAACAAACAAAGTGAGAATTCAAAGCAGACCCCTTAGATGAATAAACTTGGGCTACAAGCACTGGTTATGGAACCAAAAGTGTTCCCTCTAACTAAGGTCCTTCTTGCTTCTCATTCCCTCCTTTGTTTTGTCAAAATGGTGGTGGCTCTTGGAGGATGCATTCTTGTTACTTCAAGAGGATGGTTCAGCTGAATGCATTGATGTGAAGTCACTAGATGTGGTTTGTTTAAGGTCGGAGTTGGAATGAGACTTGTCAAGTCACATTAATCATAAAACACACAAGGGGCTATACACCACCTTGTTCTTGGGATTCCATTCCATTTCCTTCTCTCCATCCTTCTCTCCATTGTTCACCTAATTGCCGATTGTATCATTAGTGTATATATTCTGGTTGATGCATTGTTTTCTTTTTGGTAAATTTTTACGGTTAAGACTTTAACTCTTGTTTCAAATAACATTCCCAGAGCCTATAGACTCTTTGAATGTGGGTTTGTCAGGGCATTAAGGGCATGAGCTTACTTTGGGGAGGATCCACTGACATTCCTATTTGGAGCATTAGTTAAATTCTTTCCCTTAAAATTTTGTAATTAATTTTATTTTATTCATTTCCATCTTGACATCCATTTCATTGATGCCATAGTTTTCCCTTTTTATCTATCTTTCTTACTCCTTTTCCTTCTCCATTCTAATGCTACTGGAGGTTCGCGATTAGTCATGGGGGTACGGGGCTCGATTTTTTTAATTTTCTCTTAGCCCCAAATTTTTCAATTCTTTTCTAACCCCTACGCCTTCGGTAGTCATTATTAAGATATCCCAAAATCCGTATTAGCCATACCACAACCTAGTCAATGGACCTACACTGAAGCAAGGTATCAATTACAGGATGATTCATTTACCCTTGCTAATATAAGATTGTGTTGTGTGTGTAGATGGTGATCATACAAACAACGGATTGGATCAAAAGCAAACACTTGGAATGGAGCAGCACTGAAGCAGCTATGCAAGGAGCAAGACCGATGGCACACTTATAGATGGACAATGAAGACATAATATTGGCGTTGGTAGCAGAAACACTTCTTTCTCTCTCTCTTTCTCAATTGCCAACTAAGGCCTGATGTCATTGTAATAAGGTGTTCACCCTTGTTGTCATGAATACCAGTTTTGTCAAGTCTTGTAATGATGATCCATTCACATGTCATCCCATTAGTTTCATTCCCCTCAATAATTCCATACCTTCTCGATATTATTGTAAGGAACTCGAGGAGGAGTTTTCATTTAGTCATGGAGGTATGATGAGATGTGATTCACATGAGCCACGATATCGCGTACGTGATATCGTGTCGTCCCCTGTGATGTCGCATACGCGATATCATGGTCCACTGCCAAATCTATAAATAAGAGGCAGCACTCCCCTTATTTTCCATCCTAGGATAGAAGTAGGGAAACTCTGGTAGATTGATCACTCTAGAGATAGAATATTTTCCATGTGCCTGCAGTAGGAGTCCCCAAGTGAACAGATCTTTATTTGAGCAACATTGTACCTGAACGCAAGTTGTGTATGGCAATAAAGACAAGTTTTATGGATAAAGCTTGTAGTGCATGGAATAGGATTTATTACATGTTATTTCTTACCTGTTATTTATTATCCTACAATAGCGCGACATGAGTACAACTTGATTATGAGTATTTACGAATGTGTACGGCTAATCAAGAAATCGGTTTCTCATTGCGATTAGATTCTCTCACCCTCAACTCCTAGAATGCGGAATGAGTACGACTTGATTATGAGCATCTAAGGATGTGTACAGCTAGTCAAGGAATGGATGCTCATTACATTTAGGCTAGTTAAGTGCCTCAGTACGACCACTTTGAGCACGTGCATTACGCGTGGTGATCCCAGTAACGATTAGCGTTTGGTAGCAGCGGTTGCATAGTTCAGGGTGTGTACAGTAAGTGGGAATGGATGCTAATGCTAGTTAATTTAGACTTAGGTCATTAGTTAGAGTTAGCTAGTTTCTCAACCCTTCACCTCAATAGCATAGAAGACATAAAACACATAAAAGATATAAAAATCATATACCTCAGACTTACTTAACCATACACCATGACAAACACAAGTAAGTCTGGGAAGACAACGAATGATTAACCCCAAGTGTTCCATGGGGCATGTAGGCATTTACTCTATGAAGTTCGACTGGATCACTTGTGCTATGCTCATTTTATATGATTGAGTGTAGGGGTACCTTGCCACTTATCACATAGAATGTGACATCAACCTTGATCTTGATCTAGTACAGAAACAATAGTTAGTAGCTCTTAACTTGCTAGATGAAAGTTGATTCAATCCCCTATCATCTAATGCATTACAAAAGGCCTTCAATAAACAACGTCATAACCTAAGAATTAGGAAAGTTAAATATCAACCAGGAGATAAGGTTCTCTACTGGAATCCCACACATATGCCACAATGTAGTAAATTTCAAACACTGTGGGAAGAACCTTATATTATTTATGCAACTTTTCCTTCAGGGGCCATGATAATATATAAACTTGAGAGTTCAGATAAGAAACTTTTGGTTAACATGCAACAAACCAAACCTTTCCAGGAGCTTAGGATAGCTAGTACACATGCTACCTCTCTTAATGGACAACCCTACTCACTATTTTAGATCTCCTCCTTCCAGCTTAGTCATAGGGGAGATGGCCACCTATGTTAACCATTCTAGGCCCTCAATTATTTTTGAATTTTTTTTACACATTTTTTGTTTTACACATTCTTTCAACTTTTTTTATTTTTGTTTTACACCATCATTCATGTTTTCACTATTTTTTTGTTTACTTGATTTACTTTTATTCATCATCTAATAAGTGCTCATGATGGTGGATTAAATTATATCATATTGATTGCTAATGCTTGGTTTTTACCTTGGAATTATGATGATGATATTAAGATATGGTTCTTTTGGTAAAATAGGCAATGAGTCCATTCCGTCCACTCATCCATACAACTCTATGGTCTCCTTTGTCTTGGGACTGTACAATCCCCTTTTTTTAGGTAAACTTATTATTGAATTGGTGGCTGCGTATTTTTCAAACCAAGGAAAGACTCAAAGTATGAAAAGAGTGTGACTTTAGGGGGATTTGATGCATTGGTGCTAGCCATTCTCTTGGGTGCTTGGATGCTTCTTCTTAGGTTTTTCGCCATTCTAACATTGTTCAAATATTAGGAAGCTAAGTGAATAAAAATAAGACTTTGCACAGTGTGGTTCTCATGCATCAAAAAGAGAGAGAGAAAAAAAAAAGAGAAAAATGTGAGAATTCAAAGCATACCCCTTAGACATAATAAAGTAATATGGGCTATAAGAATTGGTTATGGCATTGGAAAGACATGTTACCCATGCTTGAAGGTTCCCTCTAACTAAGGCCCTTTCTCGCTTCCTGCTTCTCCATCTCACTCTTCTTGTGATGGTGGTCACTCTTTGTGGAAGCATTCTTGTTGCTTCAAGAGGATGGATTGGCCAAGTGTATTGATGCAAGGTCACTGAATGTGGTTGGTTTGAGTCTAGATTTGGGATGAGTTCTACTCAGTTATCTTAACCATGAAATACACAAGGGGCTTTACACAACCTTGTTCTTGGGATTCCATTCCATTCTCTCCTCTCCATATTTCTTTCCATTTTCCACCTCATTGCAGGTTTTATCATTAGTCCATTTTGGGTTGATGCATTATCTTTCTTTGGTGAATTCTTATGGGTAAGTTTTTAACTCTTGCTTCCAAATGACATTCCTAGAGCCTACGGACTCTTTGGTTTGTAGGTTTGTTAGGGCATAAAGGGCATGAGCCTAGTTTGGGGAGGACCCACTGGAATTTCTTTTTGGTGAAATTGTTAACTTCTTTCTCTTAAAAATTTCCTACAATCAATCATTTCTTATTTCATCCCCATCCATGACAACCATTTTATTGGCGTTGCTATTGATATTTTTCATCTTTCTTGTTCCTCATTTTTTTCCATCTTATAACTACCAAAGTTTCACTCTTCATCGTGGGGGCCCTAGCACATATTTTTCAATTTTTTCTATTTTACTAATTGCCTAACCCCTACACCTTGGGTAGTTGCTAGTGATAAATCTCCAAACCAGTTTCTGCCATAACCAAAACTCAGCCAATGTGCTTCATATCAAGGCAAGGTATCAACTACATTGTGGTTATCTATCCTTGTTGATTTTTGATTGCGTTGTGTGTGCAAATCACGATCATACAAACAATGGACTGGGCTTGGAGGAAGCACTCAGGATGGACCAAAACTAGAGCATTTATGAAAGGAGCAAGTTTGGTGGCATGGCTATGGATAAATAATGGAAGGCATAATCTCGGAATTGGTAGAAACATGCTCCATCTTCTCTCTCTCTCTCTCTCTCTCATTCTTTTCAAGCTTCCAAATAAAGGCTTGGATTTCATTTATGTATGAGTGTTCACCAAAATGATCATAAACACTAATGTTGTAATATGCTTATTAATCTGTTCATTAAGCACGTTGAGTCTGTCATCCCATTCCACCATCAGTTGTCAATTAGTCAGTAATATCATACCTTCCTAATATTTTGTAAGGAACTCGAGGACAAGTTTTCATTCAGTTGTGGGGGTATGATGAGAGCAGTTACTCTAGCGGTTACTCTAGAAGTTATTCTAATTATTAGAGTAGTTACTCTAGCGGTTACTCTAGTAGTTACTCTAATTATTAGAGTGGTTACTCTAGTAGTTATTCTAATTATTAAAGTGGTTAGTCTAGCAGTTACTTTAGTAGTTATTCTAATTATTAGAGTAGCTACTCTAATTATTAGGGTAGTTTCTCCCAAGCCTATAAATATAGTGCCCAAGCGCATAATTGGGGAGGAAGACTTTTAGTAGTCAAGTATCAAAACTCTTGTAGTCTATTTGAAAGTTAGAGTATTTTCCAAGTGCCCATAGTAGTAGGTCTAAGTGTGGATGGATCTTTATTTGAGCATTATATACCTAAGCACACCTTGTGTACGGAAATAAAGATGAGCTCTTTGATTCATCCTTGTAGCACTTGAGATTTGTTTTCTTACACATTTCTTTTATTTTATTTTCTTATGAATTTATTTTATTTTATGCACTTTACATTTATGTTATTAGCATAGCAATTCATTTTGATCAATTAAGCAAATCGTTAAATTACCCAAGCACAACCACTTCGAGCATGCGTGTAATGCTTGGTAACCTAGTAATGATTAGCGTTTGGTTATCCCAATAGTGTTGCACTGGTTCAGGATGTGTACTGAAAGTGGGAATGGATGCTAGTGTTAGGATTAGTTAGAACTTAGTTAACGAGTAGTTAAGTTAAATTAGTTACTTAGTTACCTCTCTCCTTCCCTACTAATGCATGACATAAAAACATAAAAGCTATAAAAATCATATGCCTCAAGCTTACTCAACCATAGAATTGTGACATACAGGTAAGCTTGGGAAGACAATGATCAACCAACCCATCCTTGTTCCACAAGGGCACATAAGCACTTAGTCCTTGGAATTCAACTAGATCATGTGTGAAATGCTTGTATTTGTATGGTTGAGCATAGGGGTACCTCACCACTCATCAATAGCTATAGAAAAATGGGGAGGAGTTCTCATGATGATGAAATAATATCACAATAGAATTATATGAATTTGACATGAGATAAATGCTATATTTATTATCATGAAATGATCACATGGATTAATAAGTAATTTTAGACATTGACATCATGGCTATGGTATGGCAATGATATTCATATTAGTTGAAAAGGTCTTCATGCTTTGTGCTCAAACTAGGTTACTCAATGATGTGTTAGAGAAACTAGCACTTCATATTTTTGGCTTCTTTGGCCACTTGGTTCCTCTCTTTGTTTTTTGGATCTATTTATTTGACTTTAGGCTTCATTTTCTTCTTAGCTAAATTAGGAATTTTTTTCCACAAATTTTTCTTCTTTTATTAAGGGGTGAAATCTTCCTTAGCTTTCATTGCTAAGGCTAGATTTTATTTTGTTTTCTCATTGAATGAGATTTGTTATATTCAATGAGCTTGATGGTGGAGCATGTTGAAGAATATGTCACAAGTTCATGATTCATTAATATCAAACATAGGTTTTCATTGTTATTAGGTTAAGGAGGGATACAATTTGGCTACAAGGATATGGCTTGGGAGGGTAATGCAAGTAATGTGAGGTAAGAACTCTTGGCATAGTTAAATAAGCTAACTGAATCTTATGCATTAAGATGACATGATGACTCACTGCTGTGATGAGTCACACCTCTGTGATGACTTCAAGCTTCATCCTACAAGCACAACTTCAAGATGACAAGAAAGCAAGTCAAAGAATATATGTGATTATAAGATCGCCTAGGGTCACATGATGCAAAAAGTAGAATATAGGCCAACATTGGATAAACTTGGTAAAACATGAGAAATATGTAATTTATTTCATGGAATTTATACAAAGTTTAAAGTATCTTTTTATGTCAAAAATAGATAATAAGTCACATAGGCTCACTTTTCATAGGCCATCAAGTCCATCAATGTTAATCATTTGTCCATACCTATCAATGAAGATAAACAAAGGCTACAAGAAAATAGGTTAGCATTAGATATAATAAGGTTTGAGATAGGAATGACTAACTATATTAGTTAATTCATTCCCATCCATGTTTGCCAATATGAATGTTCCATTGTTGTAATCTTTGGTGACCAAGAAAGATACTTCGCAATTGGCTGAGGACTTGTCCACATGTTCATGAATGGCCTTAAGGAAAAGGTATCCTTCCTTGAATTTTTATCTATTCAGATCATGATGATGTTGTTTTTTTTGCCTCTCTTGATACTATCTAATGTGATCAAGTCTTTGTATTCACTTCTCCTCCACCTAATTGAGGTCAATGATATGCAACTCCTTATTCTACTCATCATTGATGAAGTCAAATAGAGCTATCCTTAGTGATGGAACTTGCAATTCAATAGGCAAAACTACTTTAGATCCATAAATGAGGCTATACAGGGTGGCATGAATTATGGTTCTAAAGGTTTTCCTATAGGTCCAAAATGCATGTACAAGTTGTTCATACCACTTATGTTTATTATTGTTCAACATCTTTTTAAGGACATATATGATAACTTTATTGCTAGTTTTAGCTTTTCCATTGGCTTGCAGATAGTATGGTGATGAAAATGAATGTTTAATGTTTTGTTTTTGTCGAAAGGTTTGCATTTCCTTGCCATTGTACTATTTTCCATTGTCTATGACTATAGATAAGGTTATGCCAATATGATACTATGTTATCTAATATGAATTTATAGACTCATGAAGATATTGTTTTCTTAGAGGAATAGCTTCAACAAACTTTGTAAAGTATTTGGTTGTGGTGATGATGAAGCTTTTCCCTATGGAATACTTAGGTGTTATAGGCTTAATAATGTTAATTCCCCATCATTATAATGACCACATGATTTTAGTATTGTGTAAATTAGTCAATGGTATGTGTATCAAGTTTTCATGCCATGCATAGGTGTCATAGGATTCAACCTTTTGCAAGCAATCACTTTTCATATAGGGCCAATAGTGTCCTAGTCATCTAATCTTTATGGCCATGGTTCTAGGTCATATATTCCCTCCACATATGCCTTCATGAACCTACTCAAGGATTGTTCAAGCTTCGATTCTACTAAAGCATACTAATAATATCCCATCATAGAACTTTTGACATAATGTGTTATTGGCTACAATGACATATTATTTTGATCTTTTATGTACAAAATTAAATTTAGAGGTAGTTAGGTTCTATGAAGATTCATCATGCATTAGTTAAAATTTTATGTCAGCACACTCTCATTGAGGAACATTGTCAATAGTGGATATAGAGAAACCTTGAGTATTTGTTGGGAAGAGCACAATTCTCCATCATAGAAGGTAATTTTCTAAGCATATCTAGCATTAGACTTAGAACTAAGGTTGCAATGGCATTGGCCAAGATGTTCTTAGTTCATCATATATGTTGGATATCAACATCCGTAAATTATAGCATGAGTTTCTTGGCTAGGTCATAGTAAGGTTGTAAATGTTTGTCTTTACATATGTAAATATTAGTTACTTCATTAATCACAAGTTGTGAATTTTCTTTTATCATTAAACATGTGATTACTTGATTACAAGCTACCATCATTCCTTTGATTAATACTTCATATTACACTACATTATTGGTACATAGAAATTAAGAACAATAAGGGAAAGGTTGGATCCCTATAGAGGATGATATTATGACAATGGTAGCACTATCCCCATGGGGTTGTTGAAGCTCAATAAAAGTGCATGATGGCCTCATATCCTTCAAGTACCTTGTAAGCAATGTTAACATGCTCATCAAGGAACTCAAAATCAATATTTGTGTTATTCTCAACCAGGGAAGTCATAAGTTGAGTGGCTATAGCTTAACCTTTCATTGAGGCTTGGGAGATGTAGTGTAGGTCAAATTCAGTGGCTTTGGCTTTCCACTAGGCTATTTGGCTACTCTTGTATATATCAGTTTTTATGTCTCTCAATATGTTGTCCTTACATATGATGCTAACTTGGCACATAAAGAGGTAGTGTCTCCACTTTTTCAAGGAGAAGACTAGGGCTAGGTAATACTTCTCAACCTCCATGTATCGAGTCTCATAAACTATCAATGCATGGATTGACTAGTAAATGGGAATCTTTGCTACATCATCTTGTTTTTGATAGATTAGAAAGGTTTTGGACATGTTGGAGATTGTAAGGTAGATGTAAAATTGTTTATCCTTCTAAGGTAGGTACACTATGGGTAATTGGGCCAACTATTTCTTAATGTTATCAAAGGTTTTTTTGCACTAATTAGTTCACTGATAGTGAACTCTCTTATTAAGAAACTGTTGCATGGATTGTAGCTTATTCATAAGCTTTGAGATGAAGTTAGAAATAAACCATAATCTACATTGTATTCCTCAAAATTCATTAAGGTTAGTAGGTATTGTCAAGTTCATTATGGCCTTAACCTTATTAGGATCAACATGTATCCCTGATTCGTATACTACAAAACCAAGTATTTTACCTAATTTAACACCAAAGATACACTTCTTAGAATTAAGTCTAAGTTCATTTTTAAAGTAATACTGGAGCACTAGTTTTTTATCATATGTATGGTCATCAACCATCTTGGATTTTACTACTATGTCATCAATGTAATTTTTCAATAACCCTAGCATGTAGTCACTAAATATATAAGTCATTGCCCATTGATAAGTCACACTCATGTTCTTTAGGTCAAATGACATCATGGTATAACAAAAGGTTTCCTAGGAGATCATGAAGGTCATGTAGATTTGATGCTCCTAGTTGATCCTAACTTGATTATACCCTGAGAACCCATCCACGAAGGATAGTAAGGCATGATCGATCATAGTATCAATGATTTGATCAATAATTGGCGATGAAAAATCATCTCTAATGGTTACCTTATTAAGGTCTTAAAAATAAATATAGATACAAATACTCTTATTTTTCTTGGGAACTATCACTATATTGGATACCCAATTAATGTAATCAATTGCTCGAATGAAACCATCTTGGTAAAACTTCTTGATCTCATCACAAATTACTAAAGCCAAATTTGGTCTAACTTTACACACTTTTTGTTTAAGAGGTTTGATACTAGGATCAAGTATGATGTTATGTAACACTAAAAGTGGATCAATCCCTAGCATATCCTTGTATGACCAATAAAATGCTTTAATTTTATCTTTAAGAATCTTGGTGATGTCTTGAGCCTACTATGGTTTGAGTGAGAAACTTAGTTTTAGTGTTTTCTCCTCACCATTATGTGTTATAATAGGAATCTTAGCTAAAGAGTCCCCAACAATGTCACTAGTCTCCAGGTCAAGGGTTTTAACTATGTACTTAGGCCATTTAAGGGACTTCTCTATCAAGGCTACATGATTAAATAGGCTCTTAGGTTTAAGATCTATGTAATCTAGATCAATGGATCTTTCAACATTACCGTAGGATCCACCCAAGATTAGAGGTTGGTTAAATGATGCCCATCTATCCATGTTCTAATCCTACATGTCAACCAAAAGCATATTAACTAGCATTTACATGACATAATTTTTAAACAATGTTAAAAAATGGAAAATAATAGAGTAATAAAACACCATGAGGCACAATAATGTCCAAACAAAGTAAAACAAGAAATAATAAAGCCAAGTAATGTCATAAATGATAGAAAATTATTCCAAATGATATCCAATTAAGCCAAATACTGGTGAAATAAGGTCAAATGTGATTAAATGTTGTCAAAATATATTACAATCATGCCAAATAATGTCAAAATGACAAAAAGTAACACCAAATCAGGTTAAATGTATACAAAATGATATCAAAGAAAATAAAATGAAGTTGTAATAATGAAAGAATGATATCAAGTGATGAGAAATGATGTCAAAATGGTGTAAAATGATGTTAAATGGCTTCCAACAGAGCCAAATGAAGTTAAAACTATGAAAAATAACATCAAGTGAGAGAAAATGATGCCAAAAAAATGCAAAACAGTGTCAAGTAGGGCCAAATAGGGTTGAACAATGTCAAAAATCATGTAAAACGTTTTCAAATAACACCAAATGATATCAGGAAGTGATATCAAATGATACCTAATGAGATCAAATGATGTTGACTAGGACAAACTTCATTAAATAATGTTTCACCAACTTCGAAATAGTATAAATAATAATATTTATTTTTATTTTAGATTTTTTCATGAGTGAAATAAGCACAAATCTAATGAACATAAGTTATAAACTACCAAAATAGGTGAAAACTTTGAGAACAAAGGATGCAAATTATCAAAATAGAAAAAAAAAAGCTAAAGAAAACATGTTGTAGATTATCAAAATTAGCAAAAAGCTAGAGAAAATAGGTTCAAAACTATCAAAATAATAAAAAAGTAAAAAAAGAAAAAGAAAAAATCTTGGAAAAATTAGAACATTCTTGTAGAAAATAAAAAAATCATGTAAAAAATAGAAGAATCTTAAAAAATTATTAAAAATTTTTATAAAAATAGAAATTTTTTTTGAAAACTAGTAATAAACTCCTAGAAAAGTGTTTTTTCGTGTTAAACATAATTAAAAAGGCTAAAAAAATATATTTTCAACATATAAAGCCTCTTTCTTCAACTTGTGAATATCCAAAATTTCAACCTCAACATGCATAGGCTATTCTCTCAATGTATAGGTACTTTGGAATGGATTATTGACTTGTAGCACCCACTAGGATAGCTTGTGACAACTTTGGATTAGGCTTTCAACATTTGGAACCCACTGTGATGTTGCTTGAGCTTGTTTTGACTTGATTTTAGATGGTAGAAGTTTTGTACATTCATATGCATATTGGCATATCTTGTAGGGGTTTTTTCCAATGTATAAGGATCACATATTAAATCTAGAAATTCTTTTGTCAAAGTTCTTAATGTTTGAAGTCTTCTATTGGAGGGCCAAAGGTTTGGTGTAGAAATTTGCTATTTTGAAGCTATTTTGTGAAAAGTGGGGGTTTGTAGATGTCCACACGTTGGCATATACATTGGTTCAACATGTAGGGCATAATTACCAATGTATCCCATTGTTGTGATAATCTTTTAGGAGGTTTCAACCACATATTTAGCCCTTCTAAACTTCCATGTCAACAATAGGGAGAAGGAGTGGGATCTCCATTATTTAAGGTTATAACACCTAAGGTAAAGTGTTTCTAATGCTGACACATTGGCATATATGCTAATCAATATGTGGAGAATAAATTTCCAATGTATATACATCCTTGGACCAATTTTAAGTGCTTTTGATAGGACTTTCAACAATCCAAGACTCCCAAGGGAATAGCTAGGGTTTTAATAGGAGATATGCAATTCTTTGGATCATATTGATTATGTTTTGAGTTTTTTTATGCCCCCACATTTCAATATACATTGGCAATTCATGAAGCATATATGATCAATGTGAATAGTCCAATTTAACTAATTTTATAGTCTTTCGATTCATTTTTCAAGATCTAGAGTAATTTATGTCTACACCTAGGGTTCTGGAGGAAAACTTGAACTTTCAAGGTTATTTTGACCATGGTGAAGGTTGAATGGGACTTCCAATTTGTCATATACATTGACCAACATGTGGGGTGTATATGCCCAATGTGTATATAAAGTTTCACAAATTTGGAATGTTGTCCAATAGGGTTATTTGCCTCTCTATTTTCATTGTGCAATGACTAGGTTTTTGGAGCAAGATTGATGGTTTCTGAGGTTGTATAAGCTAACTTATAGTTTTTATGATGCCCCCACATTAGCATACATGTTGGAAAAAATTTTGAACATAAATGACCAATGTGTTATGTCATAGAACACCCAGTTCTAGATCTTAAATGATTAATTTCCAAATTAGTTTTATTGGCTAGGTTTTGTGGGTTCCACCTGGCCACTATTGAGCAAATTTGGATATTTGGTCTTACCTCTCCACATTGGCATATACAATGTAAAACGTGTGAAGCATATATGCCCAACGTTTATATCAAGTTTGGATAGTTTTCATGAATTTTTAATAGGCATTAAGGATTTCTACATCTCTACCTTAGTGCTTAGGATTTGGGGTAAGATCTATAGCTTCTAGAATCACTCTTGGCCATGCATGATATTCTTTGATAAGGGCTATATATTTGAAGGCTAATTCTTTTTATTATTATGTTAGGCTAATGTATTTGGCATAAGTACCAACATAGAAATCTCAAACCTCCAAAAACTAAACTTCCTTATGTGAAATTTTGGTGTTCTAGCACTTACTTAAATCTTAATGTTTGGCGGGGCCCTCTAGATATTTTAAAGTTTAACTTAAGATGGTAAATTTCTAATCACAACATTTTTGTTTACCAAATACAATGGGGCCCTTATGGACAACATATAGCAAAGGTTTTTCACTCTCTAATTTGTTGTATGTGCTAGTTTGGAAAACCTAATATGTGAGATTGGGAAATAGGAACGTTCCATTAGAAACTAACATTCAAGGATTTTTATCTATCTAAAAGTCCCTAGGCTCAATGTGAAAAATATTTTCTTGACTTCCTAAATGCTTTTTCTTGTATACGTTTGGAGAATATTGGAATATTTCCCACTTCAAACACTAGTGCTGAAGCTATTTTCTCCCAAGTCTCCTAAGTGACATATAGAATCTATAGTAGCTATTGAAATGAAAAATCAACAACATCTTCCAATAATATTATCATCCATCCATCTCCATTCATACTGTTGGTGCAATAGGTCAAGGAGTTTTAGGCTTTCCTTCCACAATAATCAAGACAAAGGTTTGAGGCTTTCGACATTCATGGTGAGGAAAGATGGATCAAGTAATTAGAATCCAATCTTATACAAGGTAGAGGAGGTTGTTTACATTGTTTCAAGTCTTCTATATCCTACCATGGGAGATGTATTTTCATCAACATCTCCCATGTACAAATTTGTCATCATTTTTTTTGATTTTTCATAGTTTTATAGAAACATTTTTCCACCTCTATGCTTATGTAGGTTGAATTTTTTCAACCTATTTATGCCAAATGGAAGGTATAGGATTATTGATTATATCAGAATCAAAAATTGAATTTTTGGAAATGGTTTGAATGAGATTTTTATTTTTTCCAAAACCTATGTGCAACATTTTTCCTTACGTTTGGTCAATTCTAGCTTAGCTTTGACATTTTTTCTAAACTATATATCCTAAAATTTTGTAGTTCTAATAATATAGATATGTTATTTTGGGCTTTTTGATTGTACCAAAGGTGGAATAATATTTTTTCAAAATTTTATGAATTTTTTATGTGTTTTTCTTCAATACATTTTTTTAGCATTTTGGCCATTTTTTTGAAATTTTGCAGTTTTACTAAGAAAAAAAATGATAGTGTTATCAAATTTTTGGCCACATATTATTAGTGTTTTAGCATATGGAAGATGATGAAAATAGTGTAGAAGGGTTTTGTCTAAAGTTTGGAATTTTTTGTATTTTTTGGAAATTTTTTTGGGATGTTTAGTACAATCAATTCATTGCAAACCGGGTTTTCTCATAGAAATATTGGTTGAAAAATAGCATAATTTTCATTTTTCCTATGTTCGGATTGTAGTGTTGATGGTTAATTTTTGTTTTTAGTAACATGTTACTTGTATTTATACTTGAAAATAATTTTTTATAATTATTTAAAGGTTTTTCCTAACATCCAAAATTTGCATTGGTCAATTTTGGTTTTATTTGCATAGTTTATGTTTCACATGAAAGATTGATAACCTTGAGTACTTAGGCTTGGTTTGCAATTTTTATCAAATTTTTCAAGTATCATGGTCAAAGTATCACCATTCCATCTTATCAGACCATCTTCCTATCTCCATATCTATCAAGATTCGTGGCAGCCCTCAACAACAAAATTCCCATCTTTTCTGACTACACAATAACTATTTTTCTTCTCCTACTACTGAACTTCTTCTATCCAACTTTTGGAATGCCAAACCTAGGCCCCTAAATCAGGTGGGTTGGATTAACTGGTGGCATCGTGCTTCATGTCAAGTGCCAAACTTTGCTCGTTTGTATGGTAAGGTAGTGGCTACTCAGGCCAGACAAGAATACAACAAAATTCACCTCACTATTGAAAATCTCACTAATAGACTAGCTCAATATCCCTTCAACACTCTAGTTCATGAGGAGCAAGCTAGAGCATGATTAGCCTTTCAACATTAGGATGTGTACCGAGCACAAAGTTCCTTAACTAAAAGTCAGCTCTCTTGGTTAAATATTCAAGATAAACACTGTAAGGAATTTTTCAAGTATCTCAATACTACTTCCCCTTTGCATTCTATAGAAAAAATATCTAGTGATGGTACCACCATTATTGACCACAATAGTATCCTCTATTTTCTCAAGAACCACTATGAAACCCTTTTTACAGCTACCCCAATGGACATCTCTTTGTTTAAGGCTTCCACCCCCAATTATCCTCACCTTATCAACTCAACTATGCTACAAAGTCTTGATGTAGATATTACTTTAGTGGAGCCACAGGTGGCCTATTACAAGTTAAGTTGGGGAAAAGCTCCTAGTTATGATGGTTTCCCCATGGAATTCTTTCAAAATCATTAGGATTTGGTGGAAAATTATCTTCTACAAGTCATTAATTAGGCTATCTTCACTGGTTCTTTTGGGCCCAATCTAAATCAAGGCGTAATTCTTCTCCTCCCCAAGTCTAGGGATCTTACCGATATCTCCAATTGGCATCCCATAACTCTTCTCAATGTAGTGTATAAAATTTGGGCTAAGTGGCTAGCTCTATGGCTGAAAAAAATTATTGTCCAGATCATATCTCCCCAACAAACAAGATTTTTTCTTAGTAGATTTATTTTAGATAATGTGGTTGTGGCGTGGGAAGGTCTCAAGTGGGCCAAGGATGATGGTCAAGATATTATCCTAGTGAAACTTGATTTTTCCAAGGTGTATGACAACATAAAGTGGGATTTTATCTTGTAGACCATGACCAAACTTGGTTTTGGACCTAAGTTCCTGCATATGGTGAAATGCTTATTCTAAGATGCTACAACAAGAATAGCCACTACCTTTGGCCTTACCTCTCCCTTTCTAATACATAGGTTAGTGCAGCAAGGTTGTCCTCTTACCCCCTATCTCTTTATCATCATCAAAGACTTTCTTTTTCATCAGATTAACTTGGACATTCAAACTAAAGTTCTCACTGGGGTCTGCCTTTCTTCCTCTCAACAACAACTTCTCAATATTCACTTCACCAGTAACTCTCTTTTTCTAGTTTAAAACATAGCCACCAATTTTCACTACCTCTTATCAAGGGTGGAGAGATATTGCATGCTCTCAAGTTCCAATGTAAATTGGAATAAATCCTCAGTTTATAGCTTTATGGGCAATTACAACCATGTGACCAACTATAACTGGAAGAAACTTCAAGATCAAGACATTGTTAATATTCTGTAAATCCCTTTCCATTTTATAGGTTCAACCTCTATTCTCTGGGAGTAGGCTATTTATCGAATTTAAAAGAAACTTGACAAATGGAAGACTAAATCCTCACACTTGTAGGTAAATACCTTGTATGTAAGTCCATATGTGCGTCGACCCATGTGTATTACTCTTTGTGTTGGGCCCCCTCCCAAGCTACCTACCAGAAGCTAGAATAGTTATTTTGTGACTTTATGTGGTCCTCCAAAGATTCTCAGAAAGGATTTCATCACGTCTCCTGGAATATTGTTACTCTCCCTAAGAATAAGAGTGGATTAGGTCTTTTGAATTCCTATAAGCAGGGAATTACCCTAGTTGCTAAGTGGTTGGTACAACATTTAGATGCCTCAGATATTATTGGGACCCTCCTCTAATTAAGGCTTCATCAAGCATTTCCTAAAAACAAGCCCTTCTAGAAAGGCATTCATTTTGTCAATTGGATCTTTTCTCCCCCTCACCATCATTCTTCCTGGATCTCATGTTTTCAAAAGCATCTGGAGGGCCTAGAAAATTCTACCTAGTTACATAGACTGGACTAACATCAAGATCAACCCTACTATCATTTCTAGATTGTGTCTATGGTGGTTACCTCTGTCACCTGCTCCCCTTGCCATCACAAAGCTAAGGTGGCTACCTCGTGGTATTAGAAGGGTGTCATCTCCTTGAATTGTCTTAGGCTAGCTAGTCGTTGGATTTTGGAGGTTGAGTTTAACAATTTGTATGGGAAATCAATTGCAATGAACTATTGCCTAGTCCAGATTTACTCCTTTCTCCATGGTCATTGAAAACTTGATGTTATAGTGCAAAGCCCTTTTCATGGCCTTCAATGGCTTAATGGGGTTAAACTCTTGTCCTACCGGCCATCTATCCCCTTTCATCTTATCACAACCCATCCAAGGTCATTCAATGCTATAATATAGGATTGGCACAAACAAGAGTGAGTAACATTTTGGATCCCTCTCTTCCAACATATTTGGAAACTTCTAACCCTCCCTAAAATTAAGCAGTTCCTTTGGTATCTCCTCCACCATGGTCTACCTATTGGTAAACATTTAGAATATCTGGGGATTTCCAATCCCAATTTCCCTCTCTGTGGTGGACAAGATGAATTTTTTTCATGTGTTTTGGCATTGTCCCTTTACTCAGCATGTGTAAGAGTGGACTTCCATAGTTTTTCCATCATACAAGCTATCTCAAGAGGATGCCATATTCAGCTTTTTGAACATTACTTCTACTAATCTTAAGTTCTTGTGGAAAGTTAATAGGCCTACTATTTTATATTATATTTGGAAGTGAAGATGTAATGTTATATTTCAAAGGATTAATTATTCTAATAAATGTTTGCTCACCAGGTTGGAGATGTTGCATATCTTTCATCTCATTCATTTCCAACTCACATCCCAAGCATCTAAGTTCAATCTATATAGTCATCAGTTGGTTCATATCTTGCAACCATGGGTAGGACCTGTGTGTTCTAGTAATACTCATCATTAATAATCTCTACAAGGAAGCTTCCCCTTTCTGTTGTGTGAAGTCACCATTGGAACTCTCTCTTTCCTTAATTGAGAGCTCTTTGCCTCATCTAATTCTATGTCATTCTATCTTGTAATGAGTCAGTATGTGTGGACGTTTGATAGTGCCCCAATTTGAGTTTCCTCCTTTAATACTCATTTATTTATAAGGTTGTTCCCAAGTTTCAGTCACAATGCTCCCAGCTTCCCCTTCCCCTTAACCCTATGTCTTATTCAGGTTACTATAATTGATACACTTTTAATATCAATAGAACTTCTTTTTGGGGTCCGACACCCTCCTCCCAAAGTATAGTACTTTTTTTGACAAGTCATTCCAACATACAAGGGATTTTTGTGCATTTTGTGGGGATATGCGAAGGTGTTTAGGCTACAAGAGCTAAGAAATCCTATATTTGTTGTTCCTATGTTTCCACACCTTCAATGTTTTAGCTTGTATGGACTGTTTAGCCACTAATTTCTAAAAAAATCCACTAATCAAGCACCTATGTTATCACTCTTGGCCTTTAGTTTTGTCAAATATTGGTTGTCATATAAATAGTTTGTAAAAATGTTGAATTGGTTCTTTACTATGTTGTATGCTTATCAATGTATCAAAATTGGTTTTTTTTCTATGTTGTTTAAAGTGTAAAGGCTAGATTTTGGTTTATATTATGGAGGTAACTACATTAGTATACTTGGTTATTTTTTTATGTTTTGGATTTAGTAGCAATGTTATCATGCAAGTGGTTATTTTGGTTTAAAATTTTTTAAATTTTATTTTAATGATTATATGCTTTTTTAATGTTCTAATGATCATGAGTTTTTGCTATCTAAAAGGCCTTACCAAAATCCATGTTGATCATTGTGAAGCTGGTGTAAATCCTATGTTGCACCAGGATAATCAAACAAAAGAGTCTAAACTTTCATTTATGCATTGACAAGAATACTTCAATTTTTTTTAGACATGGTGCAAGGAAATTCATGGCATACCTACTCTACAACTATAATGTCATTATGTGGTTACACTTGGTAGTGAATGTTGCCTTGGTCATCATAGAGACCCTCTTGGAAAGATCATTTTCTTGCATCTTGTAATTCATAGTGGATAATCCTAACACTTAGATGGAGATAAATTATAGTGGGAGCTCATTTTGAGTATGAGATAGATAATGATCCCAAAATTTGGAAATGTCTATCTATTTATAAAATAATTTTGACAAAACCTTGATGATAGGCCATAGAATAAACACACTGTTTCAAAATCATCCAGGGGCCTTCTACCTACTAGAATTATAAGTTTGATCTCAACTGTTATATTTCTTTTTTCTTTTAGGTTTAAGGTTGTTTAGTTATTATTGTTTTGATTCTTCATGTTTTATTGTAGGTTGAGGATACATCCTACAATATTGGTGAGGAATGATCAAACCTTATTCATAGCTTGTACCACTTTGGAAGAATTTAGGCTAGGTGAGGTCATGGGAATGGAGGTTCTCAATTAGCTCAAAGCTAAGCTTGATAGATACCATATGCAATATACTTATGCATACAAAAAAAATGTATCCACCAATTGTGCACACAAATGATGGGCTCACATAGACTTAGGAGCTCCTACACTAGCTTGTCCTAATCTTGTAACCTTCCCTAAGCATAGAAGTAAAAGTTGTTTAATATAGCTAACAATTTTTTGTATGTATTTTTTTTTTTCAAGGTTTTATGCTTTTATGCTTTTTTAATTTTTTAAGGTTTTTTTTTGTTTTTATGCTTCTTGATTTTTTAAAGTTCTCATAGTTTTAAGGGTCTAACATATTATCTATGTTGTGTTTTTCAACTTCTATGCATAATTCTACTATTGATGTGATTATCTCAAGACATTATGAGGAGAAAAATTCAATTTAAATTAGGTGAGGTAGACTTTGCACAAGAATGTTTGATAGAAAAGGCTCCCATAAACATCCAATAGATACTTAGTGATGTATTTTTGTATGATTTGTTCATGTTGCTTGTTGAGATATTAAATGTGATTTGCTGAGATATTAAATGTGAATGACTCTTTTGATGAGTGGATCACCAAATTCATCACTCACATTCATGACTATCCTATTGTATTAATTATTAATGCATTCATGTTTAAAAATGCCTTTGGCATACCTTCTATAGGTTTTAAGGTTACCACTAGAGTAAGGAATGACATAGGTTATAGAGAAGACATTGAAGCCTACCTTAGTTGTTCTCCTTGTGCAACATTATCTTTTAATAACTAGATGGTTGAGAAAGCCAATGACACCTACCTCCTTTTTTGTGCTAGGGCCTTTCCCATATTACTATCATAAAAGAAAACTATAGGAGTTTAGCAAGCTTAGGTAATGAAAAAGGTGTTAACTAATGGTACCATGTTTGATTGGCCTACCCAGTTAGTTGTTGGATTGAGAGATGAAATCAAAAAGCTCTACAATAACCTCAACAATATTTATCATGTGTACTTTACATTCTTCTTTGCATAACTTAAGAGGTTTGTAGAGATCTTGATGATCAAGAGAGATGAAGAATGGGTTTAACATGATCCTTTCTAATACTCTAGGCCTTGGACTAATCATATCACTTAGGTTATATGCCACAAATATCAACTATTGGAGGATATAGGAGAATGGATATCTATTACCACTGAATATCTTAGAATTTCATGTGGTTTGTGTGGTTATTCCTCTAATAGCACATGGATCAAGCCTTCTAGTGCATGTGGTAGTGCAAAGAATTCCAAAAGGTTATTCAAAGAAGCCTATGGTGCTACTAGAAAGAACGTGAAGTTGCCATGTATGAAAGACAATGTTCAAGTTCTTGCCAAGTAAGTTCCTAAGAAGATGAGCATCAAGCTCAACATGGAAAATTAGGATGTTGAAAGTAAGTAAGCATTTTTATACATTTTAGTTTTTGGTTCTTTAATTTGAAATTTTTTGTTACATTTTAAGTTACATTTTTGTTGTTAAATGTTTGCTAGTTTATTTTGTATTTTATATAATTTATTTTATTGTAGTGAAGAACTAGGAGTTGGCTACTAAGGTTTCTATAGAGGAAAAGCAATGACATAGAGAAGATGAGGAGAGGACATCCATGGAGGCTTTCAATATGTTGGGTTCTATCTTAGGTGATTTGCCTCCAAAGAGAAATCCTTCAATAGACCTATCTCATGATCTTTCTAGATTGTTTAAATTTTAAATTTTAGTTTTTATTTTTTATGCTTTTGTTTGATTTGTATTTTATTTTCTATCTCTTTGTAATTAATGTTTAACTGTTATGGTCAAATAGAGTGTGAACCTCCTCTAGAAGCATCTACATCCATATTTCATTCTAAATCTTGGATGGAGGTCCCATATCATTCATCATATGATAAATATTGCTGAGGTTATTTCATATCTTTTTGATTTCATCTCTCAATCCAACAACTAAGTGGGTAGGCCAATCAAACATGGTACCATTAGTTAACACCTTTTTCATTATCTAAGCTTGCTAAAATCCCATAGTTTTCTTTTTTGATAGTAATATGGGAAAGGCCCTAGCATGGAAAAGGAGGTAGGTGCCATTGGCTTTCTCAACCATCTAGTTATTAAAAGTTAGTGTTGCACAAGGAGAACAACTAAGGTAGGCTTCAATTTCTGGAATATATCTACCATATCATTCATCATCTCTTTCATGAATTCCAGATGATGAATGATATGGTAGATATATTGCAATAGATAGCTCCTAATGTAAGTAGGAAACCACATTAAAGTATTTTTATTTTATATATTTTTATTTTTATATTTTTTTTTGTTGTTTATAATTTTTATGGCTATAGTGTTTCATGTTTTTTTTTAAAGTGTTTTAAACATTTTTGTTTTTGTTGTTGGTACAATTTCCAAAATTAAATGGAACCCCTCACAAGACTTTGAATTTCATGAGTTCCTTACCTTGCCCCTCAATGTTGACAACATTCCATGCAAGTTGTATGAAGGGACCATAAAATGTACTACATATTGGAAAAAAATATTCTTTGAGATCTAGTTTTTGAATGAGCTCCTATGAGAGGAGATTGTAACATTAAGGAAACAAAACAAGGAGCCAACTAACAAATTCAAGAGCCTTACAAAAGACTCAGAAAAGATTATACAATATGGAGAAGGATAATTACATGAAATCATGGCATGAAGTAGCCATTACATAGCATAAGTATGAGCTATTTGTTAAGAAATAGATGCATTGGACACCTTCAACATGTTTGTGAGATCTATGATTACTACTAAGTCACCTACTCCTCAAATCTCTATTGCATCTGGGAAAACTACCATTACTAACTTCTCTTGTATTCCACCTAATTGGGTAGGCATAGAGAGGGGAAAAATATTGGTAGGGGTAGATATAGGAGACATCAATTAGGTAAACATGAGTGAAGAACAAATTCTTCATAGGTTCAAAGCTAGTCTCCGATGATTTGCACTTGAAGACATAACTTCAGAATCCCTAGAGGTTTGTGTAAAAATGTTTAAAGTTTTTTATGTTATATCATTTTTATATTTGTTAGTGTTTATTTTTTATAGTTTCATAGTTATGTTTTATTTATGATGATTACTAATGATTTATATGTTTTATTGCTTATGGATCTCAAATGATGATGATGAGAACATTGAAGATGTTGTTGCTAATCATCCTCCTCCTCCTTCTCCTCATATAGCTTAGTTTTAGCATACTTGTTTAGCCTATTGTGTTATATTAATTTTTGCTACATTATTGATGTTATTATTATTTTATAATGTCATAGTCTTAGAGACTGTATTATTTTTTATTTATGTGTCACAAAATGTGATTATGGTTACTAGTATGAAATTTTTTTATTATAAGTTAAAATTTCTATTTTTAATATTTAATATTTCATAGTTTGTTTTATATTTTATTATATAAAAGGTTTACACATTAAAACACTAATTCTATGAAGCAAAGTTTGGCATAAAATAATAAATGTGTATGATAAGGAAATACATGTCATAGTGTAGACATAAGAGAGATACAAAAGGGAGGCCATAAAATTACAAGTTTTAAGCCCTCATAGGACACCACTTCTAGGCCTTGTAAGATCAATTTTTTATTTTGATTTTAATTTTTCTATTTTTTATGTCATTTTATAGTTTTATGTAGATTTATTTAAAATAGGCATAATTTATAAATTTGACACAAAAATGTAAAGGCTATGTAGTAAAATAGTAAATGAGGCATTAAGAAGAAAAAAATTTTAAAGTAAAATAAAAATATGTAAATAAGAGTTAAAACTAGGCTACAAAGTAAAAGGCTATGCCATATGGTACAAGTTTAAATAAGTAGATGATGTACTTAATTGTCCAACTATTTTCTAATCTTTGAAAGATTAGTGAAACTGTAAGGCCTCTGTTGCACAATTTTGTACTCCTCATTTCCTTCATTCACAATATTGAATGGGAGGCCTTTCCATGATATTTTCATGGCATCATCATTTGTGACCTTGGATTCATCAACATTGTTATAATTTCTAACTTTATTTTTGGTGGTAAAAATTTCTTCTTAAAACTCCACCTTAGATCCTTGCTCTATGTCAACATTGCTGATAGAAAAGGAGACTACAATGTCTCTTTGGATTATAATTTCACCTCTCTCGTAAGGTAGGTGAATTTCTTGATGGATAAGGGAAGAGACTACTTGTAATTTGGCTAAACAGGACCTCCCTAGGATTAGATTAAATACTAGTTTCTCTTGCACCGCTAAGAAATTGACAAATATGGGGAATTATTTCCCAACAATAAAGTCTATGGAAATGGATCCTCTCATTGCTACCTACAACCAATTAAAGGAGTTAAGAGTGGAAGTGGAAGTACTTTGAATATATTCTACCAAGCCTAAATACTCCATGATTGGAAAGGATATAACATTAGTTGTCATCCCATCATCAACATGCACTTACTGTACCTTGTATTGACAAACCCTTACCATTATTAAGAGAGGAATCCTCAACATGTTAGTAGTTTATGAGTTGGTCTTTACCTCAATATTACAAAATGATAATATAGCTAACTTTCTTTCTTCCCAAGGTGATGGTACCATCACTATGTGGATGAATTTCTCATTAGTAGAAATATCTTCACTAATCATAATGGAAAGCAACATCTTAACTAAGGATTTGTGGTGGCTAGGAAAGATCATGACTAAGTCATAGAGCCTCAAAGACATATTTTTCTATTTATGTGAGAACTTGACTTATTCCATGGTAGTGAGGAAGTCTTTATCATTTTTCAATGATTTCTCATATTTATTGGCATTGAATTCCTTTATTCTATTCAAGATTCTAACCTCATGTTTCATTGTTGGTTATTTAGGTTCCTTTTCTTTCTCTTGTTTTTGGTTACACTCCCTAGGTTGAGTTATTGAAGTAGCTTGGGTGTTGGTTTCCATTGGTGCTACTAAAATTAGAGTAGGCTTTGATGGACCTACTTCCTTCCATACATTTTTTTGTTTATTGTCCTTATCCTTGGGATTAAGAATTGTTTTCTTGCATTAATTAGGGATGATTTTTTATTTTTTTGGCTATGAAGAGGCTAAAGCATTGGCTACCATAGGAAGGCATTAGTTAACTTGGATCATGGATTTATGAATTGTAGGAGAAGGAGGTACTCTAATAATGAATGATTGTTTGGGAGGTGCTAGTCATGGTATCCTTATGATAAAAGGACTCCTTGAACTTGTGTAAGTTGAAGCCCTTTCATCACAAGGAGGTTTCTGAATCACAAACAACTCCATGGTAGGTCTAGGATTGTTATTAATGTTAAATGTTGCTATGTTATATGGATTATTGTTAGCATTTAATGAATCCTTGTATACTTGCATGCTTTGGTTTTGGGACCTAATTGTATTAGGTGTGTCTAGGACTAATTTTCCACCATCTATAATTTTTTGCAAATCATCTTTTAGGGCCAAGAAGAAATTGGTATCATGGTTGGGTAGCTGATGGTAATGCTAGAATCAGTCTATTTTAAAGTATTTTGGAATGGATGGATTGTCTTTGGTGGCTACAATGAGATCTTTAGCGATCTCACACAAGTGATCATGCCTCTTATGGACATTCATAGTTAGCTATTTTTATTGGAAATGACCACTATTGAGTAACTAATTAAGAAGCTAAAATTGTTTCATGAATAGTTTTGTGTACATAGAACAATCCTTTCTTTCAAAGATAGACCTAGGTTGATTACAGATGAAAGCACCTAATGTTGATGGTTAAGAAGTGGTGGTAGGGGTCCTAGACTATGCTATTTTTTGCCTCTATGTGATTTTTGTTTCTTTGGCCACTATGGCCATCGCTACATGGTTCTACTTTCCTTTGATTCTATCCATTCACATGTGCCATTTCTTGTATGTTATGTATCATTACTCGATTTTATAAAATCCTCTATGTTTTTAGTTTTGGAAAAGGCTTGGATAAGTGACCATGCATATAGGTGGTATAGTTTAGGCTTGACAAAAACATTAACTACACCTTTTAAAATGGTCAAAAGGTATGTCTCAGAGATGGACTCAGGGATCTCATTAAGGATGGTATTCCACCTCTATATGAATTTTTGAATAGATTTAAGAGGCCCTTGTTTGACCTTCATAAGTTGGCCTAGTATTATATCAAGTTTCAAGTTATACTTAAAACAATTAATGAATTATGAAATTAATTCATCTAGGGAGTTGATGAAGCCTCTTGGTAGTGCATGGTATCAATCCAAGACTTCTTCATTTAGAGACGTAGTGAATATGTGCATCATGATATTAAAAGAAGCTTGTAACAACAAGCAGTCGAAATGGAAGGTAATGAGATGTAATTTAGGATCACCTTGGCATTGTATTTAGTGAAGTGAAAAATTGGAATTCCCATGGAAATAGTTATCTATGAGATAATAGGGCTAATAGGATCATCGTAGTAGAAATCCATCATTTTTACCATCTATGTGATGGAAGCTTTAAGCTTTTGCAATTTTTTGGTGAGGTCCTAGATCATTTTAAAGGCTTAATCCAAGCCTTGGGGAATTTTTACAAGTTGTGGAGTTTAAACTAATGATTGTGGGGGAAGTTGGATGGTTTGGAATCATGTAATTGACATCGGTATAGATAATAGGGGCTAAATCATCAGGGTCAAAGGAGAGTTAAATAGAGAGAATGAGGCTTAAGTTGGAGCATGCAAGATAGAAGGGACAAAGGAGCTATGAGAAGCTTGGAGTCTTGAAGAGGGATCCACTAGGATGAAGAAAGGAGGTGGTATGAAGGATACCTTTGGGGATGTAAAGTGGAATCCAAACTAAGATTGGTGTGGCACTACAACAAATGTTGGTCTAAACATGGTAGGAAACAAGGGAGAAGACTAAGTAACCTAATTCACAAAGGTTATCGGAGGTGTAGAACTAGGCATGATTGGTTGTGGATCTGACTATTGGAAAAGGTCCCCTATGAATGTGTCTAATTCATTCTCTACTTCAAAATTATCCTAGTCCTCTTGGTTTTTGTTCAAGCTAATTTCTTCACTCACTTCATAAATGTCTATTAGTTACATTAGCATGCATATATAAAAGTCCATTAGTTGAATTTGGTTATATGGTGAGGGAATATAATCTTTTCCATTTTGATGGATGATCTCAAACTATTATTTGAAGTCTAATTCTGAGCATGGGATGAGGATGCCATCTTGGATTTTGTCCCAAATGAACTTGTAATACTCAACATTGAGGATTATAAATTCTAGTTCTTATCCCCTCTACCTAAAAGATTGTCTATGTTCTATCATATCCAAATCCTTAAGAGCATCGATGTGAATTGCTTCTTGGTTTTTGGCTATATGTGTTATGTTGTGAGGGAAAACTGTGGGGCAACAAAAAGGTGTAAGGCCAATGTATTAGCTAGCTTTAAAAAACTAATAAGCTAACTTGTAAAACATTATGAGCTAGCTTAATAAGCTAACCTGTAAAATATGATAAGCTAACTTAATAAGCTAAGTTGTAAAACATAATAATCTTGTTAAAGTATCCATGTATTAAGAGCTTCAACTTGTGAAATTCTAGCATATTAACTTTCACTACAATGAAAAATTAAAAAATTTTCACAAAAATTTCTTACATTTAGCTACATTGGAAAATAGAAAATAGATTTCAATGTATGTAGCTTAACATAGAAAAATTACAAAGTGGAGGTGTAGGAAATAAGAAAATCAATAGACATAGCAATTACAAAAATTAATTTTTAAACTACCTAGAGTAGGAAGTACTACAATGACAAAAATTAATTTTTTCAAAATTGTAGATTTGCAAGAAAGAGGGGTAGCAATGCAACTACATTGCAAAAACAATGATGGAAAAGTTCAATTTTATGCTAAAACTTGTTGCAATTCTACACATTAGACTTTTAAAAAAGACAAATAAGTTTATAATTTGTTAAATATGTTGGCAAGTAATGGGAAAAATAATACAAAGGATTAGCATATGGATTTGGATGAAGAATTTAGGCAAAGGTCCTCCTTCTAGTGCTAGAAACACTAATAGTTGAAAAATTTAGTGCTAGAGAATGGAAAATTTCAGCGTAGAAATAGTTTAACCTTAGATTCAATTAGCCTCAAGAAAGGATCCAAACACCTCAAACATTCTTGTTGATTGATTGAAGACTTGGAGGATCTATTAAAAGGTTTAAAAAATGTAAATAAAATGGTAATCTAAGCACCAAGATCTAAGAATAAAGAAAAACAAAATAATTTAATAAACATAGAAAATTACAAACTTTTATATTAAATGGTCTATGAAAGAAAAGTTTAGAAAATACATATTGTGGATTATATTTGCACGAGAACAAAAGAATGCCTCTAAAATTTGATGTAGACAACATGGTATGCTCTGTCACCAAATCTACACTTATTTCTCTCCAATTAATATGGTATTGAACTTCTTTTGCCACTAATTCTCTCTACTCTCAATGGTCTATGGTGGATGGGAATGGCAATGGTTATAGACTTTTAATGTTTTTCTCTACTCCAAAGGTCTCTAGCTTGGCCTAAAGAAAAAATGATTTTAAAGTCCTTCAAAAGATGGAAACTTTAGCTTAAATAGGCTATGAATGTTCTAGTTTTCTACTAGTTTATTTTGACTTGATTTCTAACAAATTCTGCAATATTTTGGAATCTTTTGGTGGCCAAAATCTACAAAGTATGATATACCAACATTTTTTTTTACGTTTTAAGCTAAAATACCAACTTATTTGGTATTTTTCACCACTCAAAAATTACAACATATGAACCACCAACGTATGAAGATTTTCTTGCCAAATTTGATATCACATTTGGGGTATTTTTATGGTCCAAACTCCAACATATATGTCAATAGCATTTTTGGGCTTCTGCTGCTAATTTTGGTAAGGTATTTACATTTTAAGCCTTTATATGTTGGCTTAAATGAAATTTACAACTTGTGGGTTATAAACTTCACTTTACACATGAGAAATTACTTGAAACTTTGTAAGAATAAGGCCATAAGGTAGGATTTTTTATGGGAAAATAGGTAATTGTCTCTTCCTTTAAATGTTTATCAAATTACAATGCAAATTCATGGTTATTAGGATTTTTATACATAACATAAGTTTTCTTTGTGATTTTTCAATCCTATTATTAAAGAAATTATAAATTATAAATATCAACTAACTAAATTATGGTTACCTTATGCTTGCTTCCTCATACTTTACATGCTATGCTTTGGCCAAGGGATTTAAAAGAAGTAGAGGCTTGCTTCATTTCCCAATTAAAATAGTACATTTTCAATAATTAGGATTATTTTTTAAATAACTATTTCAACCCATAGAAATTATCTCAATAAACTTATATATTTACTATGTCTTCATCTAATTTTGTATCCTCATCATTTGATTCACTATCAGGGCTATTAACATCCTTATCATGTTTTTCTACTTCAATGTTCTTTCCTTTAACATTCTAAATTTTTAAAATTAATAAATAAATTAAATAATTTCTTTGAAAAGAATATGAATAAATTCAAAAATACTTTTAAGTTTTACTTGTTTTAAAACCTCATCATGTTTCAATTCTTCTACTTAATTTTGATCTTCATCATCATACAATACATAAGTCTCTTGTGTATGCTAAATGAATTAATAATAGCAAACATATTTCAATAGCAAATAGTATTAAAGAAATTATGTAATTTCTTATTAATATTCTCATGTACCTTATAATTTGACCTATCCCTCAAAATTACTACTATATCCATTCAATCATCCTTAACTTTCAAAATATTCCTCTATTTCTCTTTAGCTAATTTTTTATTAAATGTCTCCTCATTCGTTGAGCATCAAGTTTAAGCTATTATAGTCCATAGAAAGAAATGTAGATCATCATCATGAAAATATAATACTAATGTTATTACATGCACATAAATTCTCTTAATAGACTACTACACAAAACTATAATGTTCCCATTCCGAAATGGTGTTGTTGCATAATGAAAATGAAGCCTCTTCATAACAAGTGTTATAATTATTGTAACAAGAACCAAAAGAAGAGTTGTAATTAATACCCACATGAACATGTTGTAATAACAGACATGTCTCTTGAGATGACCTTTTGAGATTTGACCTAAGGTATTTATACCCGAGCATTAGAAGTCATATTAGCATGGAGTTGTAGAGCCAATAAAGGTGAGTAACGAGTACCAAATGAAGTGGGATAGGAAGAGGACTAGCCATCTATTTTGGTTGATTGTAGGCCTAATCATGGTGGCAGTGTTGAATTACCTCTAAGGGATAGATGCTAAAGGAACACTCTCAAAGCATGATCCAAATACACTATTCCACATCAATAAAGCTATCTTCTCTTTTTTCTTTTCCATTTTTACTATTTTTTTACACTTAACGTTGAATGTTACATATATTTGATGTTTGATATATTATCTTTTTACAAAGAATGTCTAATATAATGTATATATGATGTTTTTCATGACATCTGGGAACGACATGTCACATTTGGTATCAAAGCAAACCACAACCCAAGGGCCAATTAGAACCATGGGTTGACTACAACTTGATGATTAACCATGAAGTTAAGATCCAAGAAGAACAACAAACCATAACTAGAGGTATCATATATCTAAGATCATCCATACATCTACAAAAGAACCATGAAGTGTATCATGTTCTACATAAACCCCACCAACAAAGATTCATTCAAGAATATCAGCAATTAGGAGATTTGACTATGTCTCACCAAGATACATCAATTACAAGAAACATTGGTAAATCATTGATCTAGGTAACTCTTATTCATCTTATATTATTATTAGAATATAATGGATTTAGGTCATCATTAAGTTCATTCTAGAAGGTTAGTAACCATGACCTCTATTGATTTAATCTCATTTGAAAAGTAGTATCTTGAATACCTTACCCTATAAACTTGTAATTCTCATATTACCTAGGACCTATGTATTAGTAAATTCAAGGGATTAAATCTAGTCACATGATTGTCTCATCCCCAGAAGCTATTGTAAATGGTGGTGGCATGTGTGGAACATTGAGTGTGAATCATGATGAGTTCATGCTATCAGAGGGATGGATTATGGAGCTTATCACAATGTTGTGGCCATTAATTTTGATAGCAAGGAAGAAGTTTGTTGCTAATTTTTTGTCATGAATCTAGCCATGTTCCATCATTGTTGCATGTATCATTTTTTCCTATGCCTGCATTACAATCACCACCACTGTTACCTACATTTTCACTGAGAAATCCACCAAAAATATTGGTAGTTCATGATGTCCATAAGCACTGTGGAATCCTACCTTTTACAACGCTATGCACACATCCTAAAATCCTACTCCTATGAAGCTCCATGGATACCATGGACACAATGGAATCTTTCCTTTCATGGAGCTCTATGGACATCATGGAATCCAACATTCCATGGAGCTCCGTGAACACCACAGGCATCATTGAATCCTACCTCCAATAAAGCTTCATGAATATTGCAAGCACCATGGAATCCCACCTCCCATGAAGCTCTGTGGACATTATAGGCACTATGGAATCCTGCCTTCCATGAAGCCTCATGAACACCACAAGCCCTATAGAATCCCACCTCTTATTAACTGTAATATTTTATGTTAGTTAATGGAAAATTTCAAAACATAGAAAAGAATAGGTAGTAAAACTTGATTCAAAACATGGAGAAAAATTTACCAAAAAATAATTTGACACCTTGGTAGTAAGTAAGATAAGAATTTCATAATTAAGCATGCTTAGGCTAAAGTAGTACTGGGATAGGTGACCTATTGGGAAGTCTCTTTTTTCATGCCTAAGGTTTTCAAATCCATAAGCCATAATTTTTTATTTCAAAAGCCTTTTTTTGTCAAACACATAGTCATTTCCTATAGATTTCAACCTTCTAGGTGCAATGGTGAAGTTAAATATATGCCATAAAATTTTGAAAATTGGTTTTTACTCTTTTCCCAACATGGTCCCTCAAGACCCTTAAAAGATTAATTTTAGCATGAATTAGACATATGATGTAGCTTTTTAACATATGAATAACCATTTTCAACATTTTTCACCCTTCTAAATTTAATGGTGAGGTTAGATTTATCATCTAGATACCTGATAATTCAATAATATCATAAAATGTATCTTAAAAGGCCACACCTTAAGGTAACTAATCATGCCTAACAATTTAACTATTTAGATTAACAAATTTAACCTCTCAAACCTTAAGATTAAGTGTTTAAACTATATAGATAGATAGTCTTAGCTTCCTAAACCTCTACTTTGTCATTAGTTACATTGTTAGAGTTAGTGTCTTAGGAAAGGTAGGAAGGTCATTAAGAATTAGATAATGTAGTTAAATATTAGTAAAATCAGTTGCTAAACAAAAATGGCCAAGAAGATGTATATCAATTCGTCCTGCAACAAAATCATACAGTAGAACAACATGGATAGTCATAGTCTCGTTTTGACAAGGTGTATGATACCCATAAAGAGTAATGGCCCATAAGAGAATCCAAGAATGAGAATGAGAGTTGCAACATAGAATGTTCTTATAAGATCCCTAGCTAGTGAGAAACAACATCCGCTACATCCACCATGGGCCTTAAACTAGCATGAATATCAATACCCACACATCTTCACAAAGTTACAAGCTTTTGATGCTAATGTTTTATGCCTACAAGAAGTATTATCATTGAAATTCCTATAAAAATTGCAACCAAACTTGGGGAAGATGGGATACATAGGTAATTACAAGCAAAAATCTTCATGTGTTAGTTCTTCTTTTGAGCTGTAAAAATTAGCCTATTATAGAAGTGATAACATGATGGTTGTCCAATCTTTTATAAAGAATCCATGTTTGAATTGGTACAAAGATTTGAATAGAGTTTTAACAATATGATTTTTAAAATCTCAAAACTTCAAATCATGGAAAAAAATAATGGTTAAGGTTCCATAGAATCCACATTGCATTGGCAATGATACTAAAAATTTAGTTCTCAAAAAGATATGTATGTATGATTAACAAACATTTAATTGCAAAATAAACATGTCCAAATATCATATTGTGCCAAGGAGCATACTTGACTAAGAAAATAGAGTAAAGTTTGAAGAATAAATTAATCCTAAGATATGTTAATCTATTGTCAATTTTCCTTTGTGGATACTTCAATGCGAAATTTGAAAGTAGTGTTTATAAATTCTTAAAATATGAATGTGTAAAAAAAATCCTTGGAAGATAAAGCAAATTTGAAGAAGATGTTTCCATTAATTCAACATGCAATACCATTGGCCAATGTATATTCTAGTTACTTTGAATCTTCAATAGATAAATCAAATCCTAGAATTTGGAAACAAATGATGTTCATGGATAGTACTCATCAAGATTCATAGTTCAGTAATTACTCTATCATGGTTAAGAAAGATGGATCAACAATATTCTTTGTTGAGATCTTTGATTATATTTAGTACAATGTCTGATTCTTCCAAGTTACCAAGTTACTAGAGTTAATTTCTAAAGAAGAAGTTGAGAAGAATCAAGATTAATCCCTTCCATAATGAACAAGACCATATAATCATATAACACTTAAGAAGGAACTACAACTACTTCCATTAATTCCTAAAGTTGATCAAGATCAAGATCTTAACCTTACCTTTATTTATGATTTTCTTAATTTTTTATTATTTAATTTATATTTTAATTATATTAGTAAAACATCTAAGGTAATGCAAGTTGAGAATAAGGATTTTCCCTACCTTCACTTGGGTAACCAAATATGAGTTGCACTTTATGTAACCCTATGTAGGATTAGTGATTGGTGGTTGGTAGATCTTTAATTCAGCTATTGTTATTATCTTAGAAAATGAGGTAAGTATTGATAAAATAATATTTAATACTTATATAAATTCTTCTCACATATGTCTTGTTTTCATAATAAGTAAGAAACAACTTGAGGGTCAAAGCATAAATCAAAATTATTGAAGCATATAATCATAAAAGAAGCATTGGAGCTAAAAAAAAAAAAAGATAATGAATGTGACCTCATTCAAGGATGATGAAACCTAAGGGGGGCATATTGTAATGTTCCCATTCCTAAATGGTGTTGTTGCATAATGAAGATGGAGCCTCTTTATAAAAATTGTTATCATTATCATAATAAGATCCAAAAGGAGAGGTGTAATTAAGACCTAAAAGGGCATGTTGTAATAATGGACATGTTTCTTGAGGTGACCTTTGGGGGTTTGACCTAAGGTATTTATACTTAGGCATTAGAGGTCATATTAGCATGGAGTTGTATAGCCAATAAAGATGAGTAATAGGTTCCAAGTAAAGTAGAATAAGAAGAGGACTAGCCATCCATTTTGGTCAGTTGTAGGCCTAACTATGGTGGTAGTGTTGGATTGCCTCTAAGTGATAGATGCCAAAAGGAGAAAATCCCAAGGAATACTCTTAGAGCATGATCTAGATATACTATTCCACATCAATAAAGTAATGTTCTCTTTTTCCATCTCCATTTTTCCTATTATTTTCTTTACACTTAATGTTGAATGTTACATATATTGACTGTTTGGTATATTATCTTATTATGAATAATGTCTAATATAACATATATTTGACATTTTCCATAACATCCAAGAATAAGATGTCACAAGAACAATGATATGATGAAGAAAAAACATTTTGTAATAGTTTTACCCTTTTTTAGAATGGAATTGATTAGCAAGCTCTAGAAAATAATTGATTTACCTAGGTTGTAGTCAACTTCTTATGGAATAGTAACATCTGGAAGGATGTCCTTGATGGGCTCAACATCAACTAAATTATTTTCCTTAATGTCTTAGTCATCATCTTTGAATAATTCTAATAATTCTACTATTCTAATTATTATGAAGAAAACATAAAGTAATACATACCTATTTTTCTTTTTGTAATGTAAGTCTTATAATATTTGAAGGAAATGTGATTGCAGATACAGTTCTTAAAGTTATTAATAAAACTTTTAAATAAATAATAGTTTTCAATGTCAATATTAATAACTATTCTAGATAACATAATTTCTTTCTTTAACCAAAGTTAAATAAATTCTTAAAAACTTTAAAAGAGTCAATCATAGTTATATTTTTAAATTTCCCTATAGAGAAAATAACTAATTTCTCCAAGGAGGAGAATTTCTTCTTGTATTTTAGTAATGTAAGGTTTATGAATTTTAGATTTTTCCTATAGCAAAAGACACCATCAATCAACTATATTATTGTAGTCATGATTTCCTTAGAATCAAGAGAATTTAGATGTTGATGCAACATTGACTTAATGAATGGCTTATGTTGAAGTTCACCATTAGCAAACTCAACATTTCCAAGAAAACTCATGAACATATAAATATCAATTGAATATTTACAGTAATAAAAATTATTATAAATTAATATATTAGGAAACTTAACTAGATTTTGATAGAGGTGATTGAAAACATATTAAATTATTACAAATCTACACATATTATAAATGTTGTTTACATTGATATCTATGCAACAATTAAAAATTAAATGCTTGTCAATAAAAAATTAAAATAGAGTAAATTCTAATAAATGTAAATGCTTCATTTGGTCACATTTCTACATTAGTATGATCATCTTCTTAATTAACAATTTTTGTTGTTTTTTTTTTCCCTTGAGATGCTTGAAACACATATGTCCACTGAGTATCATATCAACACATTTTTCAATTTTATGTTATCTAAGACCTTGAAGAGCATGAAACAGATTAGCACTTAAATATTTAAGATTATTTTCCTTAAATTTTTCATCAAATAAAATCACATTTTTATTCATAGTAAATATTTCATTTCTTTTCTTGAAAAGAGCATCATCAACATGCAAATTGTTTTCATTCTTAAGACCCTTAAATGTTGACACACTAATAGTTAATAATTAAGAAAGATAGCATACGAGAAGTTAATGTTTCTATAAAATATGTATAGCTTTATTTGGATATATTATGCTAGGGAAAAAATATAACCCACTAACTTGAATATACATTTAAGGCTATCATAGATCAACTTTAGCTCTTTTGAGATTTCTATAGTTAATAATTTTCAAATGATATTCTAAGAGAGATAACTTCTAGCATGCCTTAACATATCCACATAACAAGGATCATAGACCTCATTTTGAAAATAAGAAATTTTAGTAACAATGAAAACTCGAGTCTATGCTTTAAGGAGCTTGGCCAAATGAACTCTATACATATTTTTTACTAACTACTCAAGATCATTTCTTTTAAGAAGAATCTTTGCAACCTAAATTAAGTGTTGACCATCCAAAATCCAAAACCAAACATACTTTCCATAAATCCCAATTTCATTTATTACTTTGAAAGCCTTACCACTAGAAATCCTATATGATATTAGCATGTAATTGCATAGAAATGACAAGACTTTCTCTTATTAAGGTAATAAGTTGCTCAAAGTACTTCACACTCATTGTTCTACTTCTAAATTTTTTTGGAGTTTTATTATAGTATTCAATTTTAATTTGGTTTCTTGTAGAAACATTTAGATGAAAAAATATTCTCTATGTCTTGGATACCTTAATTTTCTTATTTGAAACTTAAACTATTCTCTTGTTTCATGACTCAAACTCACTCATTTAAATGGAGTGATAATGAAAGATTCCTAATTGGTTATTATAAGATGAACCAAAAGAGTTATAAGCTAATGCATCAAAAGAATCTCATTGTATAAATCCTATGGTTGATTCATATGATTTCTTATGTAAAGAACAATCAATGACATTTTCATAGTCCTCCTCTATTGTAGAAATATCTTTACATATGTAAAAACCTCATGCTTATTAAATTTTAAGTCAATATCATCTATTTTATATTTTCTCATCATAGAATTCAACTTATTTTATTCCATGTTGATAGTTTTGAGAAGGAAGCATTCACCATGAAGTATTTATTTTGTTGGACATATTAACTTCTCTACTTGAATATGTATAACAACCATAATTCCTTAATCCTTATAATAATTATTATCAATCATTTTAATTAAAATATAAATAAATTTATGTTTTTACTTAGGCTTCATAATAGACATGTACCATGACTCAATGGGATTCATTTCCATATTCACATTCTGAGCAATCTTTTCAATTTGATCCTATAAGATAAATAAGAAATCATTATGCATATAATGTATTCTAGGAAATATGTATCAAGATGTAAAATACCTATTAATGATAGTGTATAAGTACATAACAATTGGTAAAACTATATATTATATTTATTCATTGATATTTGCTAACATTCTTATATGAGCAACCTATTCCATCAAATTGAAATATTTGAGTTAACATAGCTATGATATTTGTATTTAAATAATCTATATCATATGCATAGAATATATACATCCTTCTCTCTTCATAGTCTATTTAGAGATATGATTGTATGAGCAACCCATTAATTATTAAAATATTCATAGTTTGTGATACAAAAAATCTATCTATTAACAAATCATGTTGTACCATGCAATGTTTGGCAACCTATAAATCTATTAGTAATCAAGATATCTTCCAACAAAAGACAACATTGAAATGTATAAATTAGTTAAACATAGAAACATATGTATATTTTAAAACATGCATACTTGGGCAACCTAATTAGGTATCTATCAATAATACATGACATAGAAATATAATAATTAATGTAACATAGAAACAAGTGTATATTTTGAAACATACACAATTGGGAAACCTATTAGAAATCCAATTTATGTGAATTCTATGATATGTAGTATAAATTTGATACATAGGAATACTATAGAAACACTATTTGTAGTCCTATGAACCTATTGTAACATGTTCAATTAGGCAACATATTAATCTATCAACAATCAAATTACCTATCAACAAAAAATTACATATAAATGTTTGAACCAATGTAACATATGAATAGAGTTATATTTTAAGATTTGCATGATCAGGAACCCTATTAAAAATATCATTTATGTATATCTCACCATATGATAACCTACAAGTGAATTAGTTGATGCAAAATATATTTACCAAATAGGAAGACAACAAGAACACTATCTAACATGTCTTGTATTTATCAATATTTCAATGAACATGTTGTAATATGCATGATTAGGCAACCTAAAAATCTATCAGGAATTGGAATACATACAAATAATGGATAACATAGAAATGTATCAATCTACATAACATATGAAAATTTGTATACTTTAAAACATGCATGATCAGGAAACCTATTGGAAATTTCACTTGTATGTATAATAGTATATGATAATCTACAAGTAGATTAGTTAAAGAAAAATAAATTTTTCACATAGGAAAAATATAGAAACACTATATAACATGTCTTGTATTTATTATTAGTCCTATGAACATGTTGTAACATGCATGATTAGATAACTTATCAATATATCAATAATTATAGTACCTATCAATAATGCATGATATAGAAATGTATGAACCAATGAAAAATATAAATAGATGTATCTTTGGGATCTTGCATAATTAGTCAACCTATTAAAATTTTCATTTATGTATATCCTACTATATGAAAACATATAGATAGATGAATTAACTCAAAAGAAACTTGGCACATAGGAAGACTTTAGGAACATGCACAATCAAGAAATACATTAATCTATTACTAATAAAGATAGGTATTAATAAAGCATGATATAAAAATGTTTGAACCAATGCAACATATGAACAAATGTATATTTTGGAGCATGCATGATTGGGAAACCTATTAAAAATCTTACTCTATATATCCTACTATATTTTCGAACATGCATGGTTAAGTAAAATATAGGTAGATTAGTTGACTCAAAAGAAATTTGATGCATAGGAAGACTATAGAAATATTCATGATTGAGAAACCTATCAATGTATTAGTAATTGGGAGACCCATTAATAACACATGATTAGAAAGAATATTATAAACCCCATATATGTATATCATACCATACAACAACATATATGTAGATTAGTTCCCAACTAAATACAATGAAATGAATAGGTTGCTCAATAGAGCTTGTTTCTACATTATTCTTCAATGATTTAGAGCTAATGGTTGGGTTGCTCAATTGAGCATATTTTATATAGCTAAAAGAGCTATATGCTCTAAAAATGTTATTGAAGGCATTATTTCTAGGTTGTTCCCCTAATCAACTCATATTATTTTCCCTAATGTTAATTTTTATTAGTCTATTTTGGAGGTTTCTCATCCAAGAAACCACTCCTCAAGATCATAATTTTTAATATGTTGATCCTAATTAATATTAATAAGTGGTAAGGTTATATCATCAAAATATACTTTCATTTTCGAAGGTATGATCTCAAGGTTGCTTGATTGAGCAATCTAATTTCATTACTCTAATTTTCAAAATTATGTTAATAATAACTTAATAATAGTAATTACTTTGAATTTTGTCTCACTACAATGGAAATTTTCATATATGAAACTCCAATATCATTTAATATTGTATAATTTGGGAAGTTACTCTCTTGAGCAACCTTTCTTTAAGACCTTAATTTTCAAGATACTATATATAAATTATATAGAAAATGTATTTATGTGATGACTATGGTAAAAATAGTAAATAATTTAGGTTTTTTTCAATTAGTAAGTAATAATATTACTATGAATAATAACTTTGGATAGTTTCAAACAACTTCAAATTTTATTAATATTTTGTGAATATTTCCAAAATTGATTTTCACACAATGACATGTACTAATGATTATTAGGAAGCATATTATTGGTGGTAATGTTGTTATTCTACAAAACATGATAACAAAAGAATGACAAAAAATACATATATTATACATGGAAGATTATATGCCCAAAAACTAGGCATATGTTAATTAATATGTTTAGATGATAGAGAATAAGATATAAACAAGTAACATATCCAAGTTTAGAGATCAATAGTTGCTACATATGTTCAGATGAGAGAAAATAAGGCATAAAAAGTGACATATGAAAGATAATAGATCAATAGTTTTCCATAAAAAATCTTATAAAAATGTGAAAAAAAATAAGTCATAATCCTAGTAATCCTATTTTTAAAAAAGTAAAAAATATATTTTATTAATGAAAATAATATTTAAATTAAAAAATAATACATACTTAAAGCATCAATGCATTTACATTAATATAAATAATAATAGATGTACAAGTATTAACTATGAAGCACTATAACTCACAAGGATGGTAACTTGTAGTAATATGTAGAATGTAACACTGATCTTTAGAACTATTATCACCATGATAATAACTATTATCAAATTTTATAATAATAGTAACTCCATTAGCATGTGCTCTAACATAATATAATTTTTTACCTTCATGAGTGTTATTCCTCTAGTTCGTTCTTGGGACATGTTAGGAATGATGATGGTAATTGTCATTTCTAATCCTCAATATCATCATGAGGATTGTAAGCTACTTATATGCTAATGATAGTAATGTTCATCATCGACATTAACAAAGTGTAGAACATATTATATGTATTAACAAAAGGGACTAAGATCTAAGTTCTAAGATAGTTATACTTAACATTTCTCATAGTGTGCTTGTTAAAAATAACAAAATATGTTTTGCCATATTAGTATTATGAGCTATTATAGAGTTCTAATTATCCTAAGCATACTTAGAATATATATACAATGATAAGAATGAAAATGTGATAAGGATAGTATCATCAACATCAACATCACCTAGAAATATAAGATGTATTATATATTTTACTTTTTGCTATACATTGAGCTTTCTATGATTTGATATAAAAGAAACCTAACCTTGTCTCTTATGTTACAAAGAAAAATTAAAGTTAAGGATGATTATAATAGATTCAATATATTTCTTACTTGAAAATAACACATAGAACATTATACTATGGGAAAAACTTGTTAAAGACATACCATCATTATCTTACACTTGTAAGAAAATGTGGTCTTTTCTAGCACCACTCATATTTTATTTTTAGTTTCTTCAATCATTTCTATATCTAGAAAAATAGAAAAAAGATCATCCTAAAAAATAAATTGTCTAGCTTATCACCTTCTTTCTTATTTTGGTTTGCAATTGGCATTAAGGTAATGTTGTTTTTTACTAACTAGGTTAAAAGGATTTATGGCTTAAATAAATATATTACATTACATGAATTTAGGTTGTATGCATAGGATAAAAATAGAATGTTATTGAGGAGGATTTATAAAAGATAAAACATGGATGAACTTTCTTGCAATAAAATATGAATATTAGTTAAATAGCAAAAATATTGAAACAAATTAGTTATTACTTGTTGACATTGTCATGTTAGTAATAGACATAAAAACATAGCCTCTAGTTAATACATACATTGCATGAGAGAATCAAATTGGATATTGTCAAGCTAGAAATAGAAATAAAAACATATAATTTTATGTATAATTTATCTTAAGATCCCTAATTTCTTTTCAATAATGTTTTAGAATTAGGGTTTCTTTTGTACATACATTTTAACTATGTTGGAAAACTCTAATGTCAACTATGCTAGAGATACATAATTTCAATTAGAGTCATAGAGAATATACCATGTCAAAAATGGAGAAATCAAAGGAATGAAAACCAAAAGAAGTGACAAAGAAGTAAGCAGAGTTAATGGTAATGAAGGTAGCATCTAATAGTAATGAAGAAAATAGGGGAGTCAACGGTAGTGAAGGGAACATCAAACCACAAGAAAGAGCCTAGTGATGTTAATGATAATCTTAAATAAGGCTCTACATTGGTAGTGAAGCTAAGAGTTTGTATGTCTAAGCTTTCTATCAATGGTGTACCTAGTAAGCCTAGGTCCTACATTGTTAATGATGTTGGAAGTTGATATTTCCAACCTTTATCTTAGTGGTGAGGCTGAGAGTTGGTATGCCTAGGCTCTACATTAACATGGAAATAAATAAGGCATTTAGGCTATTGAACTTAAATTTTATTTAAAGAAATCTTTGAACTTCAAATAAAACATTATGGTATTAAGATAAATTAAGGTTGTTGATTAAATTATTGCTAATTTAGTTTATAGAGAACATAGTAGATCTAATAGAGAAAGTAGTAGGTAAAGGAGTGTTTTCCTTTACTATGATGGGATAAGTGGTATAGGGTTAGGTTGATCAATTGTTAGATTTTCTATTGAGGTATTAGATATCAAATTATCTATAAAATTATTATATAATTATTTTTAATTCTTATCTTTTAAATTAATTTTATAACATTATATTTTAACAAAGAGTTGAAAAAACACAAATTTAAATAGAAACATAAGCAAGAAAATAACAATATGTTTTAAAAAACATGAAAAATTTCACAGAAGTTTCAAAATTTTCAATTATTTGGAAAACTAAAATTATAAGTCCATTGAACATAGAACATTTATTTATAAATAGTAACATAACATAACAAAACATTTAAGAAATTTAAATATTTAGAAAACTAAATGGTAAATATCATGAATAATGAAAATTCATTTCGAAATAATATGAACAATGAAAAACCTTAAAACTAACTTCAACTAATCATACTTTTTAATTAGGTATAATAGAATACCAACTCAAACTGATTGGTAATTTGCAAATGATATATATTCTTGTCTCTTAAATTATATTAGGATTATCTTCAACATTACCAAATTAATATGTTTATTGACTAGGGTCTTAAATTCTAATGAGAATCATACCCTCAATGACTAAATGATACATGTACCCACACATGGTTGACCTATTAGTGGAAACACATCTTCGATGAGATAATAAAATGATGACAAACCCTAGTTTTAGGACCAATGTCTCAAGTTAAAAGCAGAATGATATCAATGGTAAAACAATGACACATTCATTCGTATGTAGTTGACTCATCAAAGGGAACACATCTTTGGTGAGATGGAAAAAGGATAAATAACCCTATTTTTGGGTCTAGGGATTCAAATTTTGATGAGAATCACATCATTGTTGAATCAATGATAGATGCATTCACTTATAGTTAATTCATCAAAGAGAACACATCTTCATTGAGATATTAAAAGGATGACTAACCATAGCTCTAGGACTAGAGTGTAAACTTTTGATGAGAATCATATCATTATTTAATCAATAACACATGAATCTATAAATAGTTGACTCATCAATGGTAATATATCTTTAGTAAGATAATAAAACGATAACTTACCTAAGTTCTAAGACTAGGGTCTCAACTTCTAATGAGAATCATACCATTGTTGAATCAATGACATATGCATCCATACATAGCTCATTTATAAATGAAAATATATCTTTAGTGACATGAGAAAAGGATGATTAACCCTAGTTCTAAGACTATGATCTCAATTTGTGATGATAATCACACTATTATTGAGTTAATGACACATGTACTCACACGTAGTTAAATAACCAATGGGAAGACACCTTTTGTGAGATAATAAAAGAATGACTAACCCTAGTTCTAGGACCAGGGTGTTAACTTATAATGAGAATTATATCATTCTTTAATTAATGACACATGCAGCCATCCATAGTTGACTCATCATTGAGAACAAATCCTTTATGAGATAACAAACGAAAACTAGGATCTCAATTTCTCATGAGAATCACATCATTATTGAATAAATGACACATGCATCCACACATAGTTTACAAAACAATGGAAACACATTTTTTATGAGGGGAAAAAATAATTATTAACCCTATTTTTTGGACTATGGTCCCAACTTTTGATGAGAATAACACCATTAATAAATTGATAACACATGCATCCACACATAGTTGGCTCACCAATGGGAACACATATTTAGTAACATGATAAACAAATGATTAATCCTAGTTCCAAGACTAGGATCTTAACTTCTCATGATAATCACATCATTGCTAAATGATTGACACATGTACCTAGACATAGTTGACCAACCAATGAGAATACATCTTTAGTGAGATAAAAAAAGAATGACTAATCTTAGTTTTGAGATCAAGGTCTCAAATTTTAATGAGAATTACATCAATTTTTAATTCATGATACATGCATTGATACATAGTTGACTTGCCAAAGAAAATACATCTTTAGTTAGATAACAAAAATATGGCTAACCCTAGTTCTAGGACTAGGGTCTTAGATTTTGATGAGAATCAGACCATTGTTGAATAAATGATACATGCACCCATACATACTTGCCTCACAAATTAGAATGCATCTTTAGTTAGATGAAAAAGTATGACTAATAATATCTTTCACATATTAATTTATCATATTTGAAAAGAGAATTTAAAATTTATTAATTAAAATGTAATCCACATTGAATAAGTCATGTGAAAATATTTTTTATTAGTGAAGATTACATTTGGAGATTAACTTCTTAAAAAGTAAAAAGAAAATCCTACTACAATAAGAATTAAAACATTTACTCACTGAAAATCAAGGAAAATGGAAAATTTGTTTCAGATGTAAACAACTAATAAAACATATCAATTTCCTATATGAGTATATTATTACTTTACTAAATCATCACATCTCACAATTATCTAAATATTCAATATTTTTCTTTTCATTGGTAAAGAGAAAAGAAATATACATTGGATGTTGGAAAGAAAATCCCAAGTACTATTCTTATAGAACAATCATTTATAAGTTATCTTTTTATATTTACTTGTGGATTCTCATTATTTTATCTTTTTTTTTTCATAATTTCTAGAACAAAAAAATTCTAATATGTACTCCAGATTATTTATCTTTTTATATGTACTTGCATATTATCGTTCATTTATCTTTGTTTTCATAATATCTAGACCAAAAATGTTTTAATATGTACTCCAAATTGGTTATCTTTTTATATTTACTTGTACATTCTACTGTACCAATAACATTCTTATATGAACTCTAGACATGATTTCTACTTTTCTTTTATTATAGAAGAGTGACAAGCAAGGCAAGGTTTTGTGTTGAGTTACCTTTGTTATATAGACATCACCTCATCTATGACTAACCCTTGAGTCATACCCATGGATGAATGGTTCAAATTTAAAGAGATAGTCAAGATAATAAATCATTAGATCCAAATCCAATTGAAATTCCACACTTATAACTATCACTCATAAGGAAAATCAAAGTTTTCATCCTAACTTCTAATCTCAAGTTCAAAGGTAAAAAAAATGATTTAACCAAGTTGAAATAACATAAGATTGACATAAATGTTAGAAGATTACAAAGGATATGTCAACTAGTTTGTGACCATACCTTGTTGTCTTTACAATGTAGCAACTTTACAACCTCTTAGGGGATCCAATTGTTGTTAATTACCACAAGGTTTTAACAATCTTCCTTAATAATTTACAATAGGATAATTTAATAAGGTATTCAATATGATGTGGGTTTCTCTACGATTCAAAAAAATCATCTATTAAATATCAAACCTCTTTATTTATACTAAAGAAGGCTTGGCCATAATTACAAAAATATTATTATTTGGAGAATCAATTTGTATCAAGTACTTCCATGTTGATTAGTTACAAGATATTGAACTATATTGTGGTTGTTATATCCTTCGATGACAAATTTATATCATGCCAATAGTGTAGATTGATATCTTCATTCCTTGGCTATAATGTCCCCATTGCCAAATGATGCTAGTACATAACAAAGATGGTGCTTCTTCATAACAAGTGTTATTATTACTATAAAAAGACCTGAAAGGGCATGTTGTAATTGAGACTCAAAAGGATGTATTTTAATAATGGACATGTCTCTCGAGGTTACCTTTGGGGATTTAACCTAAACCACTTATACCTAGGCTTAGAGGTCATGCTAGCATGGAGTAATGAAGCTGATATAGGCAAGTCATAGGAGCCAAGAAAAGTGAGACATGAAGAGGACTGTCCATAGCTTCTAGCCAGTTGTAGACCTAACCCTGGTGGCAGTGTTGGATTGCCTTTAAGGGGATAGATGCTAATGGAAGAAAACCCAAAGCAAAAATCTTAGAGAACAATCCAAATACACTATTCCATATCAACAAAGCATTCTTTTCTTTCTTTTTTCGAACTTTTTATGTTATTTTCTTTACACATAATGTTGAATGTTACATATATTTGATGTTTGGTATATTGTCTTCTTATGAAAAATTTCTAATATAACACATATTTGATGTTTTCCATGACATCCAAAAATGGGATGTCACAATTGGTATCAGAGCAAACCATGACCCAAGGGCCATTCAAAACCATGGGATGACTACAACTTAATGATTAACCATGGAGCCACGAACTAGGAAGAATCATGGATTTCCACCATTTGCATCACATTTCCAAGATTATTTATGTAAGCAAGAAGATATCATTTGTTTGATTTCATGAATAATGGATTAGGCATCTAAAAAAGACATAGATCCCACCAAACAACAAAATTATTTCATGGATATCATTGATTGATGAAGATTCAGTTATACCTCATCAAGATTCATCAATTGAAAGACATGTGGATAAGAAAAGAATACATTGGGCCAAGTAACTCTTATCCATCTAAATATTATAAATATGATCATTATTAAGTTTCTCCCAAAAAGTTAGTAACCATGACCTAAATTGATCTTATTTTGTTAAACTCATTATCCTAAGTGCATAACCCTTGTAACTTGACATTATTCACCATACCAAGACCTAGGTATTCATAAGTTAAGGGAGTCAACCCATTCATAATATGTCAAGTTGCCCATACATAAACCTAGTAATGTTGTTTCTGTAGAATAAGCTAGTTGGACCTTGAAAACTCAACTCCATTTTTTAACAATAAGGCTATATCCAATGCATAGTACTTGTCAAGACAATTTGAATGGTATAAATTTTATCCTGGTCAGACTTATGGTTTTTAGTTTCTTAATATATGTGCATTAAAATAATATTAAATTATTAAAGAAATCAAGACCCTAGGGGCTAGGACCATAGTTGGTTCCATGCTATTCATAGTAGCAAGGTCTATTATGCCGTTGCAATAAGAGAGAGAGAAAAAAATAATTGGTGGCTACCACATGGCCTAGGCCTTCCCACAATGGGGGTAGCTTTACCCTATGCTACTACCAGCACTTGACCATCCTCTGTGCCATCCTCTTGCTAGCACAAGGGCCAACCTAACCTCATGTTATCTAATTCATCCCTACTACAACCACTACCTCTCCCATGATGTAGAAATCCTCCTACCACATGCTTGACCTTTCCATAGTTCAACATCATTCTACACTTCTTCTATCATCTTTCACTCTTCCACCACCTCAAACGCTCATGCACACCATGTAGTGCTGCAAGCATAGTCCTACCTTCAACCTATCGTATAGGCTTATGGGGTGCTACACATACTACGCATGCTAGCCTAAGACTATGAAGCCCCAAAATGCGGGCAACTCCTCCCTATGCTACTATCAGTTCTACTATATGCTGGTAGTGTTGCCACATCATCCTTTGTAGCCTCTATTACCACCTCCCTTGGCCACAGTGGCTTGTTGTTGCCTCTAAGATCCCTTGGCCATGCACTATCCACACTATACCCTAGTTCTATCATCAAAACCTTCAAATAGCAAAATCATTACATGGTAGTATTTACTCTACCACAAAATCATTACATGAGCAAGAGCATGTAAGCCTACTTAAATTCAAGTAAATGGTGGAGTATGATCCATATCATGCTTTGGAAAATTAACTTTCTAGTGGCTAATTGGCTGATTATGAGCCATCCTTAAAACTAAAGTTTTCAACTACAACTACACTTTTAGAAATTTATAATACCAATTTCAACTAGGTTTAAGCCCCCACCCACCACTTTCTCAGTGCTAATCTCCCAAGGTAGAACAAATAAAAAAAATGTTGATGTGGAAGTGATGGATGATAAGATTTTGAAAATTGAAGTTCAAATAAGATTAGAAAAATCTCACAAGGGTTGGTTTAGCTAGAGCTCTTCTTCATTGACTAAGTCCTTCACACTTCCTTCTAACACTCATGTTGATGATGTCTCCATTGAACTTCATAATGGCTTTCTTACCATCACTATTTCTAGGATACCACCTCATTGTTTGAATGATTTAGATTCCAATGAACATGATGATGAAAGCCCCAAGCAAAAGCCTCACACCCATCCACTACTCATCCTTGAGAAAATGCAGATCAAACTCATGCTGATCCTACAATAGAAAAGTTACACCAGCCATGTTTGCATCTAGACTTAGACTATTCACTCTCTCCATCCACTCACATTCCTGATACATATTCATTCTAATTTTTGTGAACATAGCATAATCACCCTTGCTCTGGTTATCTAGACTGAAGGTGTGTAGCATCATTTTGTACCAGAGCTCTGCAGTCTAAGCCATGATAGCCATGATGCAATGTGCCATGCTCATGGCATGCATTTGGTATGCATTGAGAGTTTGGTGGAATTTTAGGGGCTTGCAAGGCCACCCTTAATATAAGGCCCAAACCAAACCTACTTAGCCTTGTAAAGAGTCCACCTAGGCTAAGGCACGGATGCTTCTAGCAAGGCTCCTTCCTTATGAAGCATTGAGACTCCACTATGCCTCACCTCTGCCATTGCTGGCCCTTGTGCACTATGCCACTCCATTGCACCTTAATCCTTATTGAAATCCTACCACTACAGTGCGCCCTGAACCCTACACCATGTTGCAACTGAAATCCTTATAGAAATTTTTGTCCTTCATCATCATCTCCATGTTTTGCATCATCCTCCATGTTTTCCAGTGCATTTCTCACCCTACTCCATCACTATCTATATTGTTGTTACATTCACTGATGTCGCTACTATTGTTGCCATTGTTTCCATTGCTATTACCAAAAAATTTTGATGTAATTTTTGGTCACCCATGATGCCATAGACACACATTATGTTGCAACTAATTACTTATTTCAATGCTCTATGGACACTGACAACATCGTAGATAACGGTCCCTTTTGGTGCATCACAAGCACTAATGGCATCATGGATAACAACCCTTCTAGTTATCTATGAATATTGATGGTGCCATGAATAACAACCCATTTTGACACTTTGTAGGCACCAATAGCACCATGCATAATGGCCTATTTTGGTGTTTCTTGGACACTGACAATGCCAACCATAACAGCCCATTTCAATGCCTCATGAGCACTGACAATGTCATTCATAATAGTCCTTTCTAGCATCCTTCAATGCTAAAAACCCTTGCTAGAGATGTGCATAGCATAACCTTTTTCATAGGCCACATAGCCCCTACTTGAACAGTGCCTAACCACCTAGCACCCACTGCCTACCAACATTTCATGCCACCCAGACCCATAGCCAACACTACCTCCGCTCCTACAGTCATTTCTACCCTACCATATTGAGGGAAACATTTTTCCTTCAATTGATAGAGATTTTAAAATTTCTATCAACCAACAGACATTTCAAAACTTTCATCAACTGATGGATAATTCAAAATTTCCATAAAAAACCATTAATTTAAAATTAACAACATGGAAAGATTTATTTTCAAAAATAGGAATTAGCACACTGATAGGAAACGAGATAAAAAATTTAAAATTAAGTGCGCTTGCCTTGGAGTAGTACTAGGATGGGTGATCTCTCGAGAAGTCTCATTTTTTGCACTAAAGGTTCTAGACTCTAGAAGCCATAACTTGTGATTTTGGAAGCCTTTTTCAATGAATGAATAGTTGTTTCCTATAGATTTCAACCTTCTAGACATAATGGTCAAGTTAGATTAACCCCATGAAGCCCTAAAAATTAGTTTTCATCCCTTACCTAACATAGTGCCTTAAAACCCTCAAAATTTTAATTTTAAGCATAACTCAAGCATACAATGTCCTTTTTCAACATATGAATAGTCATTTCTAACATTTTTTTCACCCTTCTAAACTAAATGATAAAGTTAGATTTATCACACATGTACATGATAATTTGTGAATATCATAAAATGTGCCTTAAACATCAAAAACCTAGAACAACTAATCATGCCTAATAATTCAACTATTGGGACTAATGAATTTACATTTTTTTGGGCCTTGAGATAAAATACTTAATCTTTGCTTGTAGTCTTAAGGTCACTATGGCTTGTCATTAGTTACACTACTAGATTCAATGTCTTAAAAGGAGGTAGAAAGGCTATTAAGAATTAGATAATGTGGTTAGATATTACCAAAATTATATAATGTAGCTAAATATTACCAAAATTAGTTGGAGAATCAATTAATGAAAAAGAACAATCTTCAATGATCAAGAAGATGGATATTAATTTATCTCTCAATTAAAACATATGGCAGAACAACATGGATACTCAAAATCTCATTCCAACAAGATGTATGATACCCATAAAGACTAAGGGTCTAGAAGAGAATCCAAGAATCAAAATGAAGTTGCAACATACAATGTGCTTGCAAGATGCCTAGCAAGTGAGAAGAAACATCTCTTATGTCCACCATGGGCCTTGTATTGGCATGAGTATCGATACCCATGCATATTAGTAAAGTTACAATTTTTGGATGTTGATGTCTTATGCTTATAAAGAGTTTTACCACGGGAATTTCTATACCAATTCCAACTAATCTTGGAAAATATGGGATACAGAGGTATTTATAAGCAAAATGGTTCTTATGAAATTTATTCTTTTAATCCATATAGACTAGCATATTGCAGAAATTCCAACATGGATGGTTTCTCAATATTTTATAAAGAAGTCAATTTTGAATTGGTACAAAAATTTGAATGGAGTTTAGAAAATATGATTTTCAAAATTCTATAACTTCAAATCATGGAAAATAAATAATAGTTAAGATTTCAAAAAAAATCACATAACCTTGGCAATAATTCTAAAATTTCATTTATTAGGGAGATGTGTGTGTAGTCAACATACATTTGATTGCCAAATAAACATATCTAGATGTTAGATTGCGTGGTGTAGAAACACCTCTTCTGATTTCCTTGTGCTTGTCCCATAAGTTGTTTTTGCAAGTTTCACTCTTGGAGAAGACCTAGACATGTGTGTCCAATTTTTGTGTTTAATTTTTATGATGAATATTCTCAAATGTTTTGGCATTTTTTGAGGTGTTTCTAGCTTACTTTGATAAGTTTAGGAGGTTCCAGGGTTTATGAGGAGTTTTCAAGAGGTATCCAAAGGCTCTTGGAAAAATAAGCATTTTTATTTTTGGCACCAAAAAGATAGATGTCTCCCCAAAAAGATAGATGTCTTTTCAAGGATGTCTTTCCTAAAGTGTATATGTGTCTAGTCTATAGAGGACATCTACAAAAAATAGTAGATGTCTCTTCCAAGAGTAGAGCTTTCACAAAAGATGTCTTCTTAGAAAGATAGAAGTCTCCTTAGAGACATCTCCCCTGAACTATAGATGTCTATAGTCTAGAGAATATGTTTATCAAATAAAATAGATGTCTCTTTCAATATTAGATCTCTCATAAAAGACATCTACATGATACAAGAGACGTCTATGTCAACGAAGAAGAAAAGCTCTAATGTGGAATTTCAATTGGAAAACATCCAAAAGACTCTAGATCCATGTGGGAAACATATTGGGAGGTAAATAGAAAGCTTCCTAGGGTTTTTAATCTTTATAATTATGTATGTCTTTATCCATGAGAATGAAGGAAAGTTGGTATGCAAGGAGAATTGGGAAAGAGAGATTGGGTGAGTGTAATAGATGTTTGTAGCTCCAAGATCAGCTTGTTGTATGTTGATCTATGTGTTCTATCATCTTATATCTCACTTGTGAGTTGAGATCTCAGTCTTAGGTTTTGGGAGAAATTTCTCTTGGTTGTGCCTTGCATTGAGAACAACCATTGTGTGATTGTAGAGCCTCATGCTCTATAATATCATTTGAGTATGATAGGATTTTGGATGCTTGTGGGTTATGTGAACCTTGTTGTAATCTTGGAATAATTTAATTGAAGAGAGATAGTTTTTTTTCTAGCAAATAAATTTATCTTTGCATAATATCTAGATTTAGTGCATTGAATGTGATTTAATTGTGGAGTGAATCTACTCCAACATTATTAGTATCAAAGCCTAGTTTTATTGTTGCTTTGATTTTGGTTGAGGATTGTATCAATTTTAGATGGAAATCAAGAACAAATAGATGCAAGCTCTAAATCATGACACGAAGAGTATGAAATCAGCCTTTCAGATGATGGTTGCTCGATTGGATGAAATTAGTACAAAGGTGGACAAACAAGATGATCCTAACCATATTTCAACATGTGGAGGTGACAAGCATGTATGTTTAGATGAAGAAATTTCATAGCTAATTGGAAATGGAGTAGATGAAGAGGAAGGTCAATCCAGCTATGGGAGTGTAAGAAACCATTAGCTAGGGATTCCAATGGGAGGGAATCCTATTCCTCAAATAATAACTCCAAGGTCTCCAGTGGTGCTCAATACATCTTCAAATAATCTTGACAATGAAGATGAGGCAAGGATTACTAGAGCATTTAAAAATGCTTCAAGACTTCCTTATGTAGAGTTGAAGAATTTCAATAATTTAGATGGAGCCAATGCTTTTGCAAGTTGGTTGAAAGCACTTGAGAAGAATTTTCTATTACAAGAGGTACCGAATAACTTGAGGGTACCTATTGCTGAATCCAGATTAGAAGGTATGGCTTTGGGAAAAGGAGTCCCAAGGTTATGAAAGTTGAAATGGTTAGCCTATCAAAGGTTGGAATCTAATGAAATATAGGTTGAAAAGGAAATTTGAATAGTCTCTTCAAAGATAATAAATCATTATGAATTTGAAGTTCCTAAGGGAAGGTGACTGGTATGTCAAAGAATTCTACATCGAATTTTGTGATATATTCCATCAAGCTAAGGTAATCTAGGAGGAGTATGCACAAGCTTCAATCTTTTTAGGCAGTCTTGAAATGGCATACCAACAAGAGTTATCCTTTTATGAGCCATAAAAACTTGATGAGGCTTATGATTTGGCACTTAAAGAAGAGAAGAAATTAGGTGGATTTGAAAACAAGAGTAGAAAAACATCTAAGGGGAAGAAAAAGGGATCTAGATCTAATAAGGGATCCCAATATAAATCTAAAGGTAAGGAGGGTAGCCAAGATAAGAATATTGAAGGAGGTAATGTGAAGGGTAAAACTAGAAAGGACCTAAGGGAAGCAAGGGTCAAGGTAGCATCTCATCAAAATTTCAATGCTTTAAGTGTGGAGAATAGGGACATAAGCAATCAAAATTTCTACTTCATAATATAGCCAAGGGAAAAGGTGTGCAAACCATAGAGATGAAGGAGATATCAAGCCAAGCTCATCAGAGGTGTAATCCTAATGCTCCAAAACTTGAGGATGTTTCTGAATTAAATTCTTGTGCATTCATGGGGAATGTGAATAGAGAAGAGCATCTTGATAGGAAATTGTTGTTTCAGATTGGGGCTAGTTGTTTGCTTAGTATGAAATGGATTCATGTTTTGATTAATGGGGAAGCTTGAGAAATTTTTATTTCTTCTTAGGTAGTTATTAGATTGGGTTTGGTAACTAATCCTTATCTAAGACCCTCTAAGATGCATTGGTTATCTAAAGATTTTTCCCAAGAGATGAGGGAACAATGTACTCTAAAATTTAAAATTGGAAGTTTTCATGATGTTGTGAGGTGTGATGTACTTCTAATAGATTGTTGGTGATGTAATTCTTGGTAAACCTTGGAAATTTGACAACGGTGCTTAGTTTGATGGAGCAAGAAATGTGTGGAGTGTTATTAGACCTTACAGAGTACATGATTTGATTTCTATGATAACTGAATAAGTGAGCAGGCAAATCTCACTTAATGCTTTCTTAACCCTTCTAGAAGAGAGGGAATATATTAAGGAACATGATGAAAATTTTTGGTTTTGTTGTTATGACAACAATTCCTACTAACCATGATGATGTAAAGGTTCAACTTCCTATAGGTGTGCTAGGCCTGAAGGAGAAATTTCCATAGATGTTCAAGAGAGAATTAGATGAACTACCACCATTGATAAATGTAGAACATCAAATTGACTTCATTCTTGGTGTTACCATTCCAAATGATAGAGCTTACTAGATGGCATCAAATCAAATGGCTAAATTACAAAAGCAAGCAAAGAGATTACTTGCAAATGGCTTCGTGAGGAAATCCATTTTACCTTATGCAATTCTAGCAATTTTAGTGCCAAAGAAAGACAATGATGAATGGAGGATGTGCATTGATTCTAGGGTAGAGAATAGGATAATATTGAGGTGCAAGCTTTCTATTCCAAGGATGGATGATATTCTTGATGTTCTTACCAATGCTAAAATTCTTAGCAAACTTGACTTGAAAAGTGGATACCATTAAATCAAAATCAAGCCTAGTGATGAGTGGAAGATAGCCTTCAAGACATCAAATGGATTGTTTGAGTGGTTTTTAATGCCATCTAGGTTCATGAATACACCTACTACATTCATGAGGTTGTTGCATAATGTATGACAGGACTTGATTGGTAAGTGTTATACTATCTTTTTTAACAATATTTTGGTGTATAGCTATAATGAGGAAGAGCACTTGGATCACTTGAGGATGATGTGCCTTAAGTTGGAAGAGGCACAATTGGTAATCAACATGAAGAAAAGTCATTTCTATAAGAGGAAAATTACATATTTGGAGCATGTGATTTCTAAAAATCATATTCAGATGGAAGCTACCAAGGTGAAGGCTATCAGGAATTGGCCAACTCCTAAGAATGTTGGGGAGGTAAGATCATTCCTTGGTTTAGCAAGTTTTTATAGATGGTTCATCAAAATGTTTAGTGGTATTTCGTGGCCTATGATTTCTTTGTTAAAGAAAAATAAATAATTTAGATGGGATAATGAAATGCAAGGGAGCTTTGACTTGTTGAAAGCAAAGATTACCAATGAACTGGTGCTTGCAATTCTAGATTTTCATAAGCTTTTTCATGTGGAGGTGGATGCAAGTGGACTTGCCATTGGAGGGGTACTTTCACAAGAAGGTAGGAATGTTTCTTTCTACTCTAAAAAGTTAAATGAGTCAAGGAAAAAATATAGTGTATATGAGAAGTATTTTTGTCCTATTCTTCAAGTAATCAAGCATTAGAGGGATTACATGTTGCCCAAAGAATTCACCTTGATGATGGACCACAAAGCACTTCAGTTTCTAAATTCAAAAAAAAATGTTAAGTGAGAAGCACATGAAGTGGGTTGCACAATTACAATAGTTCAATTTTTTGTTGAAGCACAAAAGTGAAAATGCCAATGTGGTAGTTGATGCATTATCCTAGGTGCATGTGGTAAATTTCAGTGTATCTCATATGGAAGGTATGGATGATTTTGCTTCTTTATATGAGCATGATGTTGACTTTGGGTAGGTTTTAAGGAGTCTCAAGGAATAATTGATGAATAGGATATACTAATGGAGGAACTATCATATTCAAAATTAATTTTTATTTAAGAATGAAAAGGTATGTATTTCTAATTGTGATTTTAGAAAGAAGATTTTGTTTGAAAAGCATTGTAGTGGCATGGTAGGTCACATGGGTAGGGATAAAACCTTGGAACTTGTGGGTAGGCACTATTTTTAGCTTGGCATGACAACCAAAATTTTAAAATTTGTGAAGGAGTGCCTAACATGTTAGAAGTTAAAAGGAGGTAAAGGTATGAATGGATGCTACATGCCTTTACCAATTCCCAAAGGTCCATGGGAAAGTGTGTCAATGGAATTTGTGAGTAGTAGTCCAAAGAAAAAAAGTGGGAATGATGCAATTTTTGTTATTGTGGAGAAGTTCTTTAAGATGGCACATTTTATTTCATGCAAGAATGTGAGTGATGCCTCTCATGTTGTAAATTTAGTGTTCCAACATATTCTGAAGTTGTATGGTATTCCTCTGAATATTGTTGATAGAGAATCCAAGTTCACAAGTCATTTTTGAAGGTCCCTTTGGAAACTTTTAGTGATAAACTTGAATTTTTCTAGTGCATATCATCCAAAATCTAATGAAACAATGGAGGTGCTAAATAAATCCTTGCTAAACATATTGAGATGTTTGTGTGATGGATAGATAAACAAGTGGGAAAACTTGTTCTATCATGCTAAATTTTTTCATAATAATGCTTTTCATGTTGCAATTGGCAACATCCCATTTCAACTAAACTATGGATTTTTTCCAAAAATGTTGAACACTTTGAAGAGCTTTGATGGTCAACTTAGTGTTGATTTTGTTTAAGAGATGAGGGATCTGCATGCACAAGTAAAATCAAATCTTAAGAATAAGGTTGAAGAGAGAGTCCTCAAGAGGAATGAGAGAAAGCAAAAGCCTAATTTTGCTATTGGTGACTTGGTTTCAGAGCACTTGAAGAAGAAGCAATTGAGAGATGTTAACTTCTCCAAATTGAAAGCTAAGAAGATTAGGCTTTTTAAAATCAAGGCTAAACTTAATGATAATGCTTTTGTGATTGATTTACCAAATAATGTTATTATGTCTTTTATGTTTAATGTTTTAGATCTTGTGCACTATCATGGACTAGCTAATGAGAAGACCATACATGGAAGCATCAATGAGTTGACGGGGGCTATTGATCAATCCAAAACTTCAATGGAGAAGAAGGCAACCATACTCAGGTGGAGGGAAGATTCTAGCACTCGGGGATTCAAGAGGCTTGAATATTCAATCCATTGGAAGGATCAATCTGTTAATGATGTTGTATGGGTCCATGAGACCAAACTTGTTGAGTGGGGGATCACTTCTACCCCTACTCCTTTATTCTCATGAGCCTACTTCTTGAAGGGTGGGAGAGCTAGTTTAGGAACACCTCTTCCAATTCTCTTGTGCTTGTCCTATAAGTTATTTTTGCAAGTTTCATACTTGGAGAAGACTTGGACATGTGTGTCAAGTACTTATGTATGTTCTTGTGTTGAATTTTTATGATGAAGATTCTTGGATTTTTTGGCATGTTAGGAGGTGTTTTTGGCTTATTTTGATAAGTTTAGGAGGTTCTAAAGTCTATGAGGACTTGTTGGGAGGTATCCAAAGGCTCCCAACATCAAAACTAGAATTTTTATTTTTGTCACCTTTAGGATAGAAGTCTCCCCAAAAAGATAGATGTCTTTTCAGAGAAATCTCCCCTAAAGTGTAAACATTTATAGTCTAGAGAAAACATCTACCAAAAATAGTAGATGTCTCTTTTGAGAATAGAGCTCTCATGAAAGACTTCTACATGGTACAAGAGATGTCTATGTTGATGAATACGAAAAGCTCTAACATGCCATTTTGATTGGGGAACATATAAAAGACTCTAGGTCTATGTGGAAAACATCTAGGAAGTCAAATAGAAAGATTCCTAAGGTTTTAGATTTTTATAATTATGTATGCCTTTATCCATGAGAAGGGAGGAGAGCTAGTATGTAAGAAGAGTTGGAAAAGAGAGATTGGAGGAGCACATTGGATGAGTGCAATAGGTGATTATAGCTCCAAGATCAGTGTGTGGTGTGTTGATCTATGTGTTCTATTCTCTTGTATCTCACTTGTGAGTTGATGAATCATGGTTTTCCAGGCCCTAATATTAGGTACACAATATCAGGTACACAATATCATAGCCTAGATATGATATTGTATACACGATCTTATAATTCATGTGTTAGCTTATACATATAGCATTCAAGCACACAGTGAGGGAGTCTTTTGCTAGTTTGTGAGTTAATCCTTTTTGTTAGTCTTTAGTTAGTTTTTTTTAGTTTTTAGTTCTTTCCCAAGTGCATGTTGCAGTGTGATGCTTGTAATTGTATGGAACCTTTGTTCAAGTGTGATGTACTTGGACATGCACATGATCAGCAATAAGGACTGAGATTACTCCATCATTGTAGCATTCACTTAGCTTTTGATTTTTTTAATTATTTATTGCTACTTTCTTAGTTAATATTTCATTTATCATCATTTATTATTCCTGTTGTTACTATGGAATGAGTACACTTTAATCATGAACAATTAAGTGTAACTACGTGGTAACCCAATAGCGTATTGAGTAGTGCTTCGAGTGATGTATCCTTGGTAATCCCATAAGTAGCACACGAAGTCTAAGATGCATATAGATGATTAGGGATAGATGCTCATGGCACTTAGGATAGCTTAGATCTTATTTCCTATTACTTATTATCTTAATTAAGTTATTTCTTATTGTCCTTAGGAGTAGCATAGTAGTAGAAACCACATCACACACCTCACTCTAGACTAAACCATACATGACAAAGAAAATATTAGTCTAGGTGGGAAGACAGTGAACTGTGATCAACGTATAACTACCTAGGTGCCACAACTAGTCCATCCATGGAGTTCAACCAAATCATGCATACATGTTTGTATTCATATGGTTGAGTGTAGGGGTACCTCACCGCTCATCATTGGCACCATTGCTAGGGATTGTGCTAGTTATCTAGATTAGCTATATCATACAAGATCACTATAATAGGGTATTAACAATATATCTTTTAGAAAAATAAATTAAATTCAATTAAGTTGAACATAATTCATGACAATGTCTCTTTCACAAGACATCAATAACGCAACATCTAGCAAGGAAATTCATTGGAAAACCAATGAAATTTATGATGAAGAAGAAGTTTGGAGTACTCAATCTTATGCAGGAGTTTTATATGTTCATAGACATTCCAAAAATACTCACAGACTATTTTCATCCAACTCATACATCTCTAATGAATATGGGACATCCCCTAGAACAAGGGGGCCAATAAAGCCTAGGACCTTCTCAATGGGTAGCAAGAGTACATCAAGGAATGATTGGAAGACTTACAATAGTCATGACAAGTCTTCGAATTCCATCTCTTCCTCTACTCTTTCAACATTAGGTTGTGACACAGATGACTATTCCTTAAGGGGTCAGCATAGAAATAAAAATCAAACCCATGGGAAAAATTAGGAACACCAACATGAACATAGACAACATTATCCCAACTCATGAACTCATAACCTATTTAGTGACAATAAACCCTTTTTGGCCACTATGAGCCTAATGCATATAACAAAGGCCATTCAGATATCCTAAAGGCATTGTAATGAAATTCATCTACCTAGGATTGATTTAAATAACTTTCCTAAGTTCTTAGGAGCCTATGATTTAGATCTGCAACATCATTTACAAGCCTTCTATGATGCCTGTGTATGGAACAACATTGAGAATGGGTGGCAAAGGCTTAAGCTCTTCCCTTTAACACTCATTGGCCAAGCTAAAGTGTGGTATGGGTCTTTAAAACTAAATTCAATTTACTATTGGCCTACAATTATAAACCTCTTCAACGAAACATATCAAACCTATGCAAGAGTGACTCCTCGAGCCATGGCTAGCATACGCAGTGCTTGTCTCAAGGTCATGTGGAACCTTGCAAGACTGTTAAAGCATAGGAACGGTTGCCTCAAACATGATCTGGAGGACTCAGTAGGCCATATCACATCCATGATATGATGACTACTTAGCTCACACGTCGACTCACGCACTCTCTCTTCAGTGCTTCTCAGGATGGAGCAAATCAGTCAAACGACTTCCCAGCCAATTCTTTGGGCGTTTCTTCGGAAATAATTACTTTCGGCAGCACTGATTAGGATACACCTAATCAAGAGACAATTGCTATATACACTAGGATTTGCTCAGAAACCAACCACTTCACCAATTTCCAAACCAGATAGTGACTAAATAATCATATAGAGCTAGAAGAATAGCAAGAACATAGCATAGAATGGGAATACTCAAAGAAGTGATGTAAACCAATTCTCTAATTTCATTCATCATAAAACATTATAGACTTGCAGATCACAAAGCTTGCAAATCTTGCAGAGACATGACTTCACTTCTTCTTTTTATTTTTCCATATCTTAGACGATGGACTAGCCTCTTATTTATAGCTTGGAGGCTAAGGGTAGCGTACAAGCCACGCTAGGGACTTCACACATATCTATCTAGATAAACACGACACGACTTCAACCTTATCTAGATAATAACTAACTATTGACACACTATCCTTATCCAGTGATGGCTTTCAGGATAGCCTTGTGGACTGGACAAGTCTTCCCACGTGTCTTCTGGAGGCGATAACTATTTTGGTACTAGTTTTTCATTTTCATACCAAGTTGCTTAGTTGAAGAAATTGATTCACTGGAATGAATGACATAGCTTCTGTTCCCATCCATTTGATTCTATCACATGGTTGAGATAAGATCGGGCATTTTCATTAGGGAATAATGGACGACGAATTAGCAACAGTTTGTCCAAAACTTCCATCTGTGCCAAATGGGTTAAGATTCTTGGTTCAAGATGACTCCTCCTTAGATTGTTGATCACACAATCTATTCGTCCCACCATATTAATGAACAGGTCAAGTGTTGGATATTGCTTTGAGTTGCTCATTGTCGAATCCTGTGGAAAAAACATAGTCATTAGGTGATACCACCTTACTCTATCTTCGAGATTGTTGAGAGACCAGGATAGCCAATCATCATTATCCTATAATAGGTTTTGAGATGAACTTCTTCCTTCTGGCTGCAACATCTTGATCTATGCTTGCGGCTTGAATTCTATGGTAAGTGCATTAGGTAAAAAATTGACTGGACCTGGTATTCTTTCTAGTGAAAACTGATACTGTGCCAATAAAAATTGCTACCATGTGAAATGTTGAAGTTTCAAAGAGGGGGTAATCTTCCTTCTTAGCAAAGCTGAAAGGTTGGCTGAATCTGTTTTGAGAATGAATGGTCCTTTGATTAGGTATATGTGAAACTTTTCTAATCCACAGATTGCTACAAGAATTTCCTTTTCTGCTGGCCAGTAGTTCAACTCGTGCTTGTGAAATGCTCCTGAGGCATAAGCACAAACATATTCTTCATTTTTTGATCCTTTTGACAATAGAACGGATGCCCATGCTTTATAACTAGCATTTGTGTTGAGCACAAATGGACCATTGATTATTGGATTCAAGGGTGGTAACTTCTGACATTCTTCTTTCAACTAGATCACTTGACTTGAAGCTTTCTTTGTCCAAGTAAAGGGCACCTGGTTTTACACCATCTAATTTCTGTGGTCTTCTCACTATAATTTTCTATATGCTTACTAACATAATTCACAGAACCTAAAAATCGTAGGCATTGCTCTTTGTTTTCAAGTTGGTCGGGAAACTGGTTGATCTTCTAGAGCACATAAAGTTGCATGTAGATCTTTCCTTCCTTTAATTGTACACCTAGAAATTCAATTTCCTTTCATCCAATTTGGAATTTGTTTGGGTCTTTTGAAAAACCTATTCCATGTTATTTACAAATCTTGGTGAATTGGTGCAAATGACTGACATGCTCGTTGATTGAATCAGAAAATATCAGAAAATCATCTATGTAGTTTGCAACAAAATTATGGTACCTTCCAAAAACTGTATCCATTCTATGCTAAAATTGAGATGGTGCATTCTTCAATCCGAATGGCATGATTGTCCATTCGTACAAACCTTGTGGTGTACTAAATGCGGTCTTATGGATATCTTCTTCATAAATCTTTATCTGATGGTACCCACTTTTGCAATTGAACTTCTTGTAGAACTTCTTGATTGCAAATTTCTGAATCAAACTTTCTTTGTTTGGGAGTGGCCATTTGACATCAATGGTAACTACATTCAGAGGAATGTAGTTAATCACCATCCTTACTTTTCCTCGCTTGAATTCTACATGATTTCGGACTATAAATCTTACACATGAATAATTAGACTGTGAGGATCTAATTAATCCTTTCTTCAAAAAGTCTTCAATCTACTTAGCCATTTCTTCAGTGTCTACTGGATTTAGGAGGATTTTCTTACTCTAGACAGGAATGTTATGTACTATAGGAATGAATGCTACAAGGTCATCCTTATCCCAAAACTCTAAGGGATGCTCACAGCAACATTCTTGTAGGTTCTAAAAACAAGGAACTAATTCATGTTCTTCTGAATTTAGGTTGATATGTGCTTTCTTCAATTGTTGCACTATCTGGTACTTAGCTCTTGCTATCTCTTCCATCTCATACTAAGATATGATCTCTGAAACTATTGGATTTTTCTGAAACTACTTTAGTTGAGGGTGTCTGTTTCTTTTCATGGTTGCAGGTATCCTTCCAATTACTATCTTGGGTCTTGGATCTTGGAGAGGTGATGAGCAAACTATCATGTCTGAACCAATGGTGTATGGACCTAAACTATCCATAAAATGAGCACCTACTCCAATATCAAAACCACTGTTTGAAACTTGAACAAAATTAGTGGTTCCAACATACTCATCATTTAAGGATATTGGAATGTTAAATGCAAAGAATGAGAGGCTTCGGACTTCATTCATGGTCTCTAAGGTGATCGGTTTTGAGTTTTCTTCCTATTTTTCAAGCACATTTTTATGCCAAAAGTTCAAGGTTGCTCCAGTATCAATAAAATCTTGATACTTTCTCCATTTCTTTTCTTCATAAATAGCAATCTTAATCGGGATTAGTAAAACACTATGCAGGGACAACAAATGCTTAATTTGATGTTGAAGCTCTGGAAGTACCTTTTTTTGCTTAATCTTGTCCTTCTTTGCTTCTACATGGACAGGGAATTTCTTCTGATATGGCATTATTAGGAATGTGGGTACCTTTTGGACAATTTTTGCTGGTAGTTCTTCATCACTAGATGAATCCTCTTGTGTTCCTACTTTTGGCAAGACTTCTTTGCAACCAAGTGCTAATGAGATGCTTGGATATTTGTCTGCGAATTCTTGGTCTATTTTCCATTTATGTTTTTCATTTGAAATCTCAAAATTTAACCAATATTATAACTCATTCCAATCACAATTCATTTCGGTATTTGCTATTGGATTTGGCCCATCTAAAGAAATATTTGAAAACCATTCATCATCATCAATATCAAAATCTAACACACCTTGCATCATGTTGCTTCTACCAACTGGTTGGGTTTCTTCTGATTCTTCTGAGGAGAGGATTGATTCTTCTGAGAACGACTAATCTGACATGATTTGGATAGCAAAGAATTATTCATCTTGATGTTAGGGGTCATCAACGAGTTCCCATTTTAGGTAAGCTTCAAAGAAGGCTTTGAGCTTTCCATCTTTTTTAGAAGCTGTGGGACATTCATATGCATAATGTCCTTGGTGCTTGCACGAATAACAAGTAACAACTTTTCGTTGCATTGGACCACTTTGTTTCTTAGAAAAAAATATGTTTTTACCAGGCATAAAGGTTCTTCTTGCTGTCCATCTCTTCTTGACAAATCTGGGAAAACTTTTTCTTTGTTGGAACTTTCTCTTTGGATGTTTTGAGGGAGCTTAGGCTGGAGGACCAAAACAATCTACTCAATCTAAATTATTGCACACTTCTACGGACGGTAAGAGTTTTTGCAGGGAGACATTATAACAAGTAAACTTCCTAAATATAAGTAATTGATCATTTGATCATGGTGCAAAGCCAATCTGTAAACTTCATTTCCATACTCAGCACTAAACTGTTCAAAGTATCTTAAATCATTCAACTTTCTCTGACTTAAAAGCAATTTATCCTTAAATTGTAACTTTGAAGATAAATCAACTATGAATTCAGTGACTAATGCAACAAAAACACCATGTAAACCTGCTTAAAGGATTTGTTCTTGTTGATCTTGTGTTGCACTTCCCCACCAATGTCTGATTTTGCTTGCTACTCTTGTAAAAGCTCCAATGATAGTTGTCCTTTCATCTATATTCAAAATATTCATTGCAATTCTAAGTGGTCTATCCATAGTCTTAAGGCATGGAGTACCTCTTTTGGTGGTAGGTAGTTGATATCTATGACTGGAATTGTAGATGTTGGCCATTGTTGAAAGGCTGAATATGCTGGAGGTGGATTGACAGGTGGTCTTTTCCATGGTCTGGTTGGAACTTGTCTTTGGGCCATCATGATTCTTTTTTGGCATTCTTCTGCAGGTAATACCTTTGGTTTTGATTCTGTTTCATCTTCTGACTTAGCAGTCTTGAAGTCTTCTTTAGACTTTTGTTCTTCTGGTGCTAATGGCGCTGGCTTCTTTCCTTTCTTTTCTACAATAAGTCTTTTGATTTTGTACAAGAGGGCTTTGTCTCTTGGATCTATCTTTGTTTCTGTAGGAGGTTCTAACTGTATTGGAGCAGTTTCTTTTATTGGAGGGACAGGCAACTTCATTTGATTTTCCAAAGTGAAAATCTCATGAAATTTCAATGTTTTCCAGCTCCCTTAACTCACGCTCTCTTGTTGACATTGTTCTTCTCGTTGCTTTTGGATTGCTTCATAGGCTGCAATATGCTCTATCATTTCTTTTGATAACTCACTTACTTGATCGCCAGCCTTATCAACAAAAGTTTCAATTATGTCCAATTGATCTTCAACATGTTGGATGTGTTGTGAGGCATACAATATCCAGTGAACTAAATAATTTAACTGACGGATTTCTGATTGTTGATCCATAGCACTATTGAGATTGTGTTCATGCAAGTAACTACAATCTGCACGAGTTTGAGGTGGATCGGTTTTTGATGTTGTTTTTGAATAAGCAGCTTGAGGAGGCCATCATCCACCACTTAATAGTCTTCTGTCTCCATACTGTCGGTAAGATGTTTGTTGAAACATATGAAGTTGATGCTGGAATTTAAACATTGTACCTCTAGTATCAAAGTTGGATGATGTTGATCCTTCTACGAGTGCCGAACAGCTTGGCTTTTTAGACAATTTTCTTAGAGGCAGGATGGATGGAATTGCTTCCAACGTTATGATTGCTGATCGTCCAAACTGTTGCATAGGATATTGGCTCCATCTTAATTTTGGCTTCTCACAAGTCTTAAATTCTTGATCTTGTAGGAGATGCTAGATCTTTGGAAATGATTGAATATATCACGGTGTTTGAATACTTCGTCCACATTGAAGTAAATTCTAGCTTCCTTTTGGAAACTAAACTCCCCATTTCAGTTTATGATTCATCAAAATTGTGTTTAATAACTGAAATGTTTCTCTTGTGGCAACTACGGCATAGACTGAACTAGGCAACAATTCTACTCCATGGACCTTGATACACAACAGTAAAGCACTTGTAATATACTCATCTACTAAAGCTAATTGAAAATTAGGCTGAACTGCACACAAAGCATCTACATCTAATCTGCCTTGAAATTGACAAATTTTGGCTTTCTCCCAAGCAACTTCTAGATCTAAATTGATTCCATCACCAATTACTCTACTATCTAACAAAGTAACAACATATTCTGCTCCTATGTCATAATTAAACTTTGGACTCACCATAATATCTATCTATCCTAAATGTACATAGTTATGACCATGAACCTTCCACTTTTCAGCTTCTCCTTCTATAAATAATGGCAAGAAAACAGGATGGATTCCTTTTCCTTTTATATCGAGTAGAGCTTCTGACTGTGTGATTGTTGTAGCTAATCTTGTAGAAAATTTATTTACAAACTTATAGATTGCATCCTTGGGGATCACTAGTAACTAAATATCTTTATGTTCTCTAGTCATGAAAGACTTTTTCTTTTTCATGGCTTCTGCAAATGGCAAGATCTCCTTTTGTGATTCCGGTAGTTCTCCAGACTGCGAGGCATCTACTTCTTTTGTTATCTACACACTATTTTATCTGAACATATGTAGTCTATGATGAACTTCTCAATCTTCTTCATAATATCCATTAAATCATCCTCATCTACTATTTGTTGTTGAATCAGCATGTTCATTATCTCTACTCAAAATCTTCGAGCTACTTTCACTTGTACGACTACTTTTGTTGCTTCATCATAAACAGGAGTGATTTCTTCATCAAAGAATTGACTAGAGGTCTAAACAACTCTATCTAGGAGAGCACGATCTTCATTGGTGAAGGGAATAGGTTATTCAGCAGGGGTTTTATTGAGATTTGGGATGATTGGTATGGTTCATGAGGTTGATGGAATATCAAGAGGGTGTAGATAGCTATAACCAAATTTATCAAACTATTCAACTTGGTTACAGATTGGTTGTGGAGTTTCAATCAGGAGTTCATCTTCGACAGGTAGTTCTTCTATTTCAAAAATTACAGCGGTTACAACTGGATTTGGCATCAAAGGTTCATCAGGTGTTTGACAGTGAAATAGAAAGGGTTTGGGCACTTCTCTAATCATTAGATTAGGTGTAGACACATAACATGTTTCCATAGACCAAAAAATATTTAGATAATATTTCAATTCTTTCAGCTACAAGCTTAGATAGAATTTCCCAATATAATGCTCCAAAACTTTTAGACACATGTACCTTTGACCTTTGTCAAAGAGTGTTTCTGCTAGTGCTGCTAGATTATCTGCAATCATCTTCTCAACTTTCCACTCAGGGGCGTACCAGTATGCATCATCACTATGATGCCATACGGGCCATTATTCTTGACTATTTAAAGGTTGATCATCAGCTTCTAACAACAAGGCTCTGATACCAGATTGGGGTGTGACTCCTTGAGCCATGGCTAGCATAGGCAAGGCTTGCCTCAAGGTCATGTGGAACCTTGCAGGACTATCAAAGCGTAGGAACGGTTGCCTCAAACATGATCTGGAGGACTCAGCAGGCCATATCACATCCATGATATGATGACTACTTTGCTCACACGTCAACTCGTGCACTCTCTCTTCGGTGCTTCTCAGGATGGAGCAAATTAGTCAAACGACTTCCCAATCGATTCTTCGGGTGTTTCTTCGGAAACAATTACTACTTTAGACAGCACTAATTAGGATACACCTAATCAAGAGACAATTGCTGCGATACGCCAAGAGTTGCTTAGAAACCAACCACTTCACCGATTTCCAAATTAGATAGTGACTAAATAATCATATAGAGCTAGGAGAATAGCAAGAACATAGCATAGAATGGAAATACTCAAAGTAGTGATGCAAACCAATTCTCTGATTTCATTCATCATAAAACATTATAGACTTGTAAATCGGAAAGCTTGCAGATCTTGCAGAGACACGACTTCACTTCTTCTTTTTATTTTTCCATATCTTAGACAATGGACTAGCCTCTTATTTATAGCTTGGAGGCTGAGGGTAGCGTACAAGCCACTCTAGGGACTTCACACATATCTATCTAGATAAATACGACATGACTTTGAAACACCACAAAATTTTGAGCTTAGTACTTTTCCAACAAGAATCGAGCTAAGTCATGATGTTCCCCAACATGACTAAAGCTTGAGGGCCCCACAAATAGCCTCAAGCAGAGTCAAACTCAACAAGGAGCAGTTCCCTGGGACCCACCGATGACCACAACAACATTTTCTATCAAACATGGCAACTCCGGAGCTCACAATACTTAGTTTTCACTAAGTATACATTCTCAACATATACGCCCAGTGTATACGCCTAAGTATACATTCTCAGCATATATGCTCAGTGTATATGCCCAAGTATACATTCTAAGTGTATACGCCCAAGTTTGCATTCACAGCGTATACGCCCAACATATACGTCTAGTGTACATGCCTCACATATATGCTCAGCATGTACGAATGTTGTATACGCTCGGCATACAATCCCCGAAGATGGCATGGAAAAAACACTACAGAGTAAGACTTGGCACAGAGCATCAACTCACATGGACAGAGCAATCATCAGGTGTTGATATCAAGCATTCTGGAGTCCATACGCTAAGCATGTATATTCAGCTTGCCCAGCATATATTCCCAGTAGACACAGCATATATGCCCAACAGGCATCCACAGCGTATATGCCCAGCATGTACGCCCAACGTATACGCCCGGCATGTACAAAGTGTACAACCAGTGTCAAATCAAGGTCAACCGAGCTGAACATCTACAAGTAGTATCTTCATGGCAGCTGAATTCAGATCTGGAGGATGAACAACTTCTTCTGTTCTGATCAAGTCTGTACGTTGAAGTCACATGTCCAGTGTGTACATGCTCACGTACAGCCATATACGTTGACGTCCCCATGCCACACACATCCACCTGAAGTTCCAAAACCAACTGCGCCCCCACGCCACACACGAGAATGCCTAGCAAACAAACTTACACGCAAACGCTTGGAAAAGGAGCATCAACGGCTAGCCGTAGGACCTCCTAAACCTACCCCACTAAACGCAGTACCCATAACACCACCTAATGATAAACCAAACACAGGACATGAGGGTGAATCATCAAGAAAACATGATACGCCTAAATCAACAATTCCAGGTAAAAATAAAAAACCAACTATGCATGAAATAAAACTGTTGGGCCCAATGGACCAAGTCACTACCGATAAACATGCGCCCAACAGTAGAGACCTAGCAACAGCTCTAACACAAGTCATGCAAGCACTCAAACAAAAAAATACTTCACTAAGCTTATACGACCTAGTGTTAACATCTTAAACCCATTGCGAAGCTTTAGTGCGCATGTTAACATCTATCCTAGTAAGCGTGGACTTGCCTCCAAATGAAGCTTCAATTCATGCAGTAATGTACTCGCCTCAAGGGTCAACTCCTAAGCCACTAAGTTTCCACAATGACAACATCAAGTTAGATGAGAAAACGGGAGAGGTAACAACAACACCTATGTTCATAACAATACAAATAAGGGGGGGCAAGATACATAGGGTCCATGTAGATGATGGAGCTGCCACAAACATGGTGCCATATCCCATCGTCGAACAATTGGGACTTACAGAGCTAATCAGAGCAACCGCTACTACATGTTTGAAATCATTCAGCAGATCCCGCCTGATAGTCAAAGGCACCATTACTTTAGACTTCATAGCAGGGGAACAATTCCCCACATCTGTCGACTTTGTGGTAATCGATGAAATGCCAGGGTTCAACCTAATACTGGGAAGGCCCTGGTTAGCCCAACTGAAAGCAGTCTCCTTCCACCAAGAAATTCACCTACCTTATGAAGGTGGCGAAATCATTATACATGGAGAGGCTACTATACCTACCATCTCCTCGTATACAAACATAGACCAAGGCTTGGAGGTTAAGCTCAAAGAGCCTAAACAAAATGACACAAATGAACAACAACCAGTAGGCGATCATCCTTTAAGCACAAAGGAAAATCCACCCAACAGAGAAATACCTAGGTCTGAAATCGTACATACATAGCCTCACTTAGAAACTACAACTGACACAGAAACCATAATACATGTAGAAGCGCCAGAAAACACCAACGCGGGAACTATTCCATCAGATGTCCCTTGGGCTGAATTACCATTCAACGTGATTAACGAAGGGGACGCTGAATATATAATTATACCCGCTAATGCTACTCCTAATATTAAAATGAGAAAAATCAAAAAATTACTAAACAAATAAACTACAAACTGTTTGAAATGACGTTAAACTAGAAATAGTCCGAAATGATGTTAAACTATCATTCCCTGTCCAAAATGACGTTAAACTACAAATAGTCCGGAACGACGTTAAACTATCATTCCCTATCTGAAATGACGTTAAACTACAAATAGTCTGGAATGACGTTAAACTATCATTCCCTGTTCAAAATGACATTAAACTACAAATAGTCCGGAACGATGTTAAACTATCATCCCTGTTCGAAATGAAGTTAAACTACAAATAGTCCGGAATGACGTTAAACTATCATCCCTGTCCGAAATGACGTTAAACTACAAATAGTCCGGAATGACGTTAAACTATCATTATCCGTCTAAAAAGACACTAAACTACATTCCAAGTCCAGAATGACATTAAACTATCATGTCTGCAATGACATAAAACTAGCCACGATCAGAAATGGTCAGCCTACCAAGAGAAATCCACCTGTGTCATTTGAAATGTCTCTTGTTCATGCATGGCCCGAAATGGCCTTAAACTAGTACGCATGGCCCGAAATGGCCTTAAACTAGTACACATGGCCCGAAATGGCCTTAAACTAGTACGTATGGCCCGAAATGGCCTTAAACTAGTACGAGTGGCCCGAAATGGCCTTAAACTAGATCATCCACTTATACTTTGTTTTTCTCCCAAATTCCAGTTCACTGTTCGAATTTATGCTTGCATTGTCATGTTGTCAATAACAATTTTCTCAATTATCTTTCGCTTATAATTATAGTCCTACTTATAATTACATTCGTGCACTACACTTAAACTACAAAAACAAACCAAAACATTTTATATTGCCATGTTGTGTTTACATTTAAACCCAAAATCCACAACAACAAAAATATATGTAGAAATATATATATACGTGTAATGATGTACAATTACAAGAGTTAACTGATTTTATTCAATACAACTCAAAATTTTCAATTTACAATTCACGTATAAATTTAAGTCAGAATAATTTCAAAGCAAATATTAAACATCAGGGATAGGAGGATCATCCCCTTTAGACCCACCAGCATCATGGGTCCCTACTCCACTAGGGCCAGCTTCTTGAATATCATCGTCGTCTTGACCCTATAAAATGTAAAGGAAACAATCAACATAAGAACAAAAGAAAAAACTTTCAAGCATTATTCAGCAAATGAATTTCATGATAATAAAATGCTTACTGAAGGGGACCCCCCTAAATCGAATTCCAGTTGGCGGAGAATTTCCTCCTTTGAGATGCTCGCCCAATCAGTCCCATCAAGGCCTAGATCGACGTTTGCCAAGGCCTTCCCCTTGTCAACCACCTCCCATGTAGGATGCTTTAAAGGGAATTCACCCATAGAAACCTCCCCAGAAGCAATTGTAATTACCCTTGTAGGCGATTCCATCTCAACAGTTGTATTTTGAGAAAAGGTATCAAACGTAGAGCGTAAACCTAGACCCTCCACAAACATTTCAAGTTGACGCTTTTCAATGGATACTTCCTTCAACGATTTCTTGTAGTGGTGCTTGTGGTTCTTCTCATCCTAACCCCACTTATGCACCTTGGAAGTGAAAGCCTTCCAATCCTAGCACTTGAGGTTCAGTAGATCTACTTGGGCCTTATGCTCTGCTAGTTTCCGGGTCAGTGACGCGTGGCAATTGAGCAGGTTCCAATATCTAGTATAAGTGACCTCAGAAGTGCGCTAAGAATGATCACCACTTAGTCTAGCCGAGGTGAACTCATACCGAGCCTTGAGATCATCACGCTCAACTGATAACTTAGAAACTTCTTTCTCCTTTGCTTGGATTTGCAACCATAACTGTTCGATGGAACGCCTACAGGTCCAAAGCGATTTGGCGTTGTGTACAAGACCTTCTGCCACCTCGTCATAAATCAACCTTGGTATCTGCTCGACTTCTGGGAGTAGTGTGGGTAAACTTTCAATGCTAACAGTCTTAGATGGATCCCACCTTAGCTTAGCTCCTACGCACACAAAAAGAACGGGCATTAAACATTAGACAACAAAAAAGGGATGTGAGATTCAAAAGATGCAAAAGGCTCGAGACATTTGTACCTATTTTAGGGTGGGCATCCTGAATATGTTCAACCACCTCCTCAGTGATACCAGTCACAAAATCTATTTTGCTTGGTATCTCGATCCAAGTAAATGGTCCACGAGTACGAAACAGACTAACCTCTATGATCCTTTCAGGGGGAGCCATTTTCATGGGCACGTCTAGTTGCATCGTTCTGGTTTCACTACCTTCGTCTGGAAGGGATAAAAACATAAAAGTAAAATACCATAGAAACAATGGCTCACAAAGCAACATAATAAAATAAAAGGAAATATATTGTGTTCTTTGTCCCCTTCTGGGTTTGGAGGGTCGCCAAGGTCCAACCTTCCCTTGAGGAAGCTATTGAACATCTCATCGACATAACCTTGGTCATCGACTAGTTTAGTCTCTGTGGTGTCTTCCGCTAGCTCCTCCATTCCCTCTGCCTGATCCTTTTCGACCTCTTCCTCCTCCTCAATTATTAAGTCGATCGTAGCTTCCTCCTCCTCAATAATGATCTCTAACTCCTATCTCCTCACTTCTCGAGTCAAGTCTGAAGGCATTAGTTACACGTAAGTGGTCAAAATGAAAATTATAAATAAGATCAAAATGATAAAGAAATAAGTGTGCCAAGTTTACTTACCTCGGATAGGCATCTTGAACCGTATGTGCCTCACCTTCGGCTCTTCCACGTTTGAGGAAACCTTTGTTGAGCGTTCACGCTTCGGGAGCTTCGACTTGGCTTTACCAATGGTCTCCTTGATGACCCGTTCCACTCTCTTTGTAGTGTAAGGCACATCATCTGGTTCCAACCCCACACTATCACATGTGTGGATTGAAGTACTAGATGAACCTCCTATCATGATAGATACAGATTCGTCAATACCCTCAAGACCATCTTGGGACTCAACTATCTCGAACAAATGGTTAATCCATGGACGAGACAACTGAGTACGATCCCGTAGGACATATTTATTGTCCATGTGAACCACTAGAAACTTGGTCAAGTGGCAAAGATAGCCAGCAAAGAATGCAAATGTAAAATGGGACTGCACCTCAACATTTGAGCGCAATCGCACTATCTCCTTATGAAGGCTCGACAACAAAAATTGAGCCAAATTATAACGCATCCTAGTTTCTAGGATGGTTTGCATGATGCGCACAGCTTCAACACTAAGACTTCTCACTTGTGACAGGGATTTAGGAAACACCTGTGCCCTAAACAGGGGATATAATTCATTAACTTCATCAACCTTTGACTTCCCCTACATAGGGAATCCCTTAGTGCCCTTGACAATACCCAACCAGTCCTCTAGCTCACGTACCATATGAAGCTCTTTCTGAGCCCTGTCCAAAACTATAGTTACACCATCTGCCGGTACACCAAACAAGTCTGAAAAGAATTCGACCAACAGATGAAAAACTATTTTGACACCCTTAATACGGGTGTTGTATTAGGAGACGGACTTGTCGAATGAATCAATAATCCCGATCATTTTAGCTATCGACACATCAGGGCTCGGGGTTGTAAAGAGCTCCATAAGGCCAGCATCATCTAAACAATAGACGATGGATGGCGAGGCATGGGTGTGCAACCATTTTTGTGCCTTGCTGATCTCCCCAAAATTCATCGACAAGGTACTCTCAGTTTGTCTTGTCGCGACAGGGTCTCCACCGGGAGGGACATCAACTGTAGATACAATTTGAAACCATCACATAAGTATGACCACCAGCAGTCAGACAAACACACTAAGGCATCTAGAAAATATTATCACTTACCTTCAGTTGTGGACTTAATGGTGCTAGAAGTCAGGTCAGCATCACGAGGGAAGACTAGTCCATTATGTGACCAATCTCCATGTAGCCATCCACGAGCCATGCATTGTGCAAATGCTTTAGAAAATCATTTGTGGAAATGGACAATATCACCCTTGGTTTGAGCTAATATAGCTCTGCGAAGGGTGGGACCCACCATAAAGGTCTCTAGAGTAGTATGAGCTAGGGCAAGTCCATCATCATTGACTCATGTCCCATCTTCGGTAACTTGGGGCCTGCAAAAGGACAGTCATCAAAATAGAAGCAAACGCTAAACGATAAAAACCAAAAATGACAAGCTAAACAATCTTACCTCTCTACCTGGTACACTATGCCAAGAGGGTTCTGAAATAATGTGTGTGCACGTGTAGCCAAAAACAAGGTGTTGTTGAGATAATCACGCCCTCGTGGCAATAGGTCCCACACACGCGCTAATGGGTGAGTAGATTTGGGCCTGCCAGAGGGACCGTCCTCAATCACAAGCGGTCCCTCGTTAATGTCCTCCATGAAGACCGTGACACCCTGCGAAGCCCCAGGCAACATAGCTTCAAGCACGCTCCGTGCCACTTGTTTGCTCAGATATGACCAGACCACCACCTTAAATCTGTCCAGGATGAAGGCGAGGAATTCACACGCCCCTTCCCTGAACCATACTCCATTGTTGTCAATGGTCAGATCAGGGGTAGGTTCATCGGTCTCAAGGGGGTCAAACCATGCCAATACTCCAACTAACTCAACTATTGGGAGGAAAGGTTTAGTGTCCCTACAAGTAACCAAAATGCCACGATAAATCAGCTATACATGAAAAGGAGATAAAACAACAAAATTCCATGTTGTAGGCCAACATTTCAAAAAATTACAAACTATTTTCAATCGGCGTCTACGTTTTTCAACAAACTATTCACACTCGGCATATACGCTGCCTAAAAAAAAACAAACTGTTCACACTCAGCGTATAGGCTGTAAAAAATCATCAAAATATATGTTGTGAAAACCGTTTACGCTCAGCGTATACGCTATAAAAACTGCCAACGTATACGCTATGAAAATTGTCTACGCTATACATTGTAAAAACTGCCAACGTATATGCTATGAAAACTATCTACGCTATACGCTGTAAAAAACCGCTAGCATATACACTGTGAAAACAATTTACGCTGTACGCTGTGAAAATAGTTTACGCTATATGCTGTGAAAATAGTTTATGCTATACGCTGTGAAAACAATTTACGCTGTATGCTATGGAAATCGTTTACGCTATGTACTGATAAAATCATCTACGATATGTATCAATAAAACTGTTTACGCTATATATTGTTAAAACCGTCCATGCTGCACACTGTAGAGACACTCTACGCTGTGGACCCTGTACACTGTAGAGACCCTCTACGTTGCGGACCCTGTAGGCTGTAGAGACCCTCTACGCTACGGTCTATGCTAAGCGTACAGACCATTTACGCTACGAAAACTGTCTATGCCCGATGACAAGTACAGATGAAAAAAATTAACAAAGGCAGGATTAGAGCCTACCTATGTGACGATCCAGGCCACAATGGAAGCGTTGGCCTAGGCAGACACTGCAACATGGCCTCGCTTTTCTCCGTGAAAGTCAAGTTAGGCCCCTTCCTCCCCTAGCCTTCTACCTTCTTGCCCTTGCCCATTTCGGCGTCCTCTACACTGAGATTGACAGGTTTACACTAGGGATTGAAACCACACGCCGAACTGAATCCTGTACGCTGAGTCTAAGCCTCTACGCTCACGCTGAGTTGGGGCCTCTACGCTCATGCTTACGCTAAGTTTAAGTCTCCACACTTATGCTAGGGTTTGAGTCTCTACACTTACGCTGGGGTTTGAGTCTCTACGTTTACGCTAGGTTTGGTGGTTTACGCTTACGCTGAGGTTTACATTTACGCTTACACTGAGGTTTACGCTTATGCTTACGCTGAGGTTTACGCTCACACTTGGCTTTAAGTTCACAGTGCTTACAACTGACAGCCTTATGCTATATATAGCGCCCACGTTACCGCCGCCGCCGCTGCCACCACCTTGCATTTTTTTTACTTTTTGATTTCTTTTATTATTAATTTTAATTAAAATTTTTCAAAATACAAAAAAAATATATAAAATAAAATGAACACTACCACATGCTAATTCCCTCGTAAAACAACTTCGGATGTCCACACTGAACATTTTGGGGAAAACTCTCTGATGCGAATTATATGATGACTAGGCATCGTTAAAACACCCATTCGGCCTGGTATGGCCTTCAACTACCATGATAGCCCGGTATGGCCTTAAACTGCCATGAAAGCCCAATAAGGTCTTAAAATGCCACATGTAGCCCACACTTAGTCCAGTATGGCCTTAAACTACCATGACGGCCCGTTAAGGCCTTAAACTGCCACAAACTGTCCTATTCGGCTTGGTAAGGCCCTAAACTACCAGGTGTCCCGGTGCGATGATAAACCACTATTTGTGCATGTACACATGATTTATATTGCCAAGGAACATGAAACAACACCTATTAGCTCATTCTGCCCTCTGTTTATTGGTAGGAGCAAGCCCGATGGATTATTAGCGATTATCCACACCCTTGATCATCGATGGAACATATGGAAAAATCATAAGAGAAATTGACATGAACTCCATTAGCTTAGGTACATCAATAGAAGATACACTCATAGCCTCAACATAACAAACACTAGATATCTACAAAGGTATGACGAGATCTCTCGACATAGAAGCCGATAGTATCACTGAAGACCTGTTGACTGAAACCCCCATCGTTATGCCTGATGGTGAAACCAAAATATTAATATTAAGTACACTATTGCAACCTCCACTAGCCAAATACATAGAAGATGTGCTTCAAAACAACATGAAAGCATTCGCTTGATCTTACACCAACATGCCCGGGTTAGATCCCCAAATTGTCCAGCACAACATTATCCTTGATTCAAAATTGAGGCCAGTAAAACAAAAGGCACGAAAGGTTAAACCTGAGGTAGCATTGGCAGTTCGCAATGAGATCACTAAACTTTATCAGGCTGGTTTCATTCGAGCTATCGATTACGCCGATTGGGTATCCAACATGGTCATTGTCCCAAAAAAGAACGGAAGTATTCACTTAGGCATTGACTTCCGGGATCTCAACGTTGCAACCATAAAAGATGATTTTCCCCTACCCAGCATCGATCAACTTGTTGACTCAACCACTGGGCATGCCCTATTATCTTTTATGGATGGCTTCTCAAGATACAACCAGATACGCAATAACCTAGAGCATCAGCTCCGAACTACCTTTATGACACCATAGGGAACCTTTTGTTACACAATGATGCCCTTCAAACTCAAGAACGCTGGTGCCACATATCAAAGGGCGATGACATTCATTTTTAGTGATTACATGTTGCACTCACTCAACGACTACATGGAAGACATTGTGGTTAAATCAAAGACATCAGAACAACATGTAGAAGATCTTGACCTAGTACTAAAGCATTGTTTAAAATATGAGCTGAGACTTAACCCAAAGAAATGCGTCTTCGGAGTCAAGACAGGAAAAATGCTTGGATTCATAGCCTTGGAAGCAGGGATACGAGTAGACCCTGATAAAGTTAAGGCCATAGAAAACTTAAAACCACCTGGCAACCTTACCAAACTTCAAGGTCTACAAGGTGGATTATAGTTCATCACACGTTTCATAGAAAAACTAACAGACAAGCTGAAACCTATGAACCACTTGCTACGCAAGAGTGTTTATTTTTAATGGACTCCACAGTGTCAGAAAGCATTTGACAATATTAAAGCAGCACTCGTTCAACTACCCACGATTTATCCACCTCAAATTTGATAAACCATTTTACATCTACCTTGCCACTTTGAACTCGTCAATCATGTCCATGCTTTGCCAGAAACAAGATGATGGAACCAAAGTACCTATCTAATACTTAAGCCATGCATTAGTAGCCCATGAGAAGAAATATAACGAGGTGGAGAGGTCATGTTTAGCGCTGGTCTTTCCCTTAAAGAAATGACGACATTACCTCTTGCATAACCAAGTTAACATAATCTGCAAGGATAATCTGCTTAAAGCCATCACCGAAAACATTTACGAGTCAAGTAGAATAGCCTATTGGAAAGCCATGATAGCTGAGTTTGACCTACACTACATAGTGCAGTCATCAGTTAAGGGTCAAGCCATAGCAAACCAAATGACTGCATCACCAATGCACGATCAAGCAACAATAGAGCTAGAATTCCCTGACGAAAATGTAAGTGCAATAGCCATAGTACCCGATGACTACGAAGCCATTTTGAACTTTGATGGAGCATCCACCTCTGGAGGGGGAAGTGCTACCACTTTCATCACCTATCCCTCCGGGGAGATCCGACCCTTTGCTTATCGTTTCTACTTCCACTGTACCAACAACAGTCTCATGGCAGCACTAACTTCAGACATCACATGACTAGTGGTCAGGGGAGATTCACAACTAGTTTTGAACCAAGTCACAGATATTTATACATGCAAAGTGTAACATTTACAACCATACTATGACTTAGCCAAACACTTAATGAGGAAATTTGAAAACATCGACATGCAACATGTCTCCAAAAACGATAATACCATTGTAGACACACTAGCCACTCTAGCGCTAAACATATCGCCTAACATGTTCCATACACTACCAAGCTCCATAATCAGTTGTGCTAAACCCATAACTGACACTCTCGATACGTTGCCAATTACATCCATTAGTACAACACATGCGATAGAATGGTATGACGACATAAAAGAGTACCTTCTACACGGTGAAACATCGCAACATCTAACGAATGCACAAAAAGACATGGTACGAAAGCATTCTTGACAATATGCACTAATAGGGGACACATTGTTTTGTCGATCCTACGAAGGCATACTGCTAACAGGTGTTAGTAGCGTTGATGCCCAAACCATCGTTGAGCAAGTACATGATGGACTATGCGGAGAACACATAGCACCTAAAGCAATGGCAACGAAAATAAGATGCTTAAGCTATTATTGGCCACATATGGAGTATGACTGTCGCTCCAAGGCTAAAACATGCAGTACCTATCAAAGACATAGTAATCTGATCCATGTCCCACCAAATGAGTTGCATACAGCACAACTCACATGGCCCTTTCAAAAGTGGGGGTTGGACCTTATTGGACGAATAACACCCTCATCTTCTGTAGGGCATAGTTTCATCATAATCGTGATAGAGTATTTTACGAAGTGGGTAGAAGCTGTTCCCCTTTGAAAAACCACATCTAAACATGTATGCAACTTCATTCTTGAAAACATTGTGACCTGTTTTGGCATCCCTATGACCATCATCACTGATAATAGGCTACAATTCAGTAGTGCCGAAACCAAAACTTTCTGTGAAAGTCTAGGGATCAAAAACTTATTTGCATCCCCTTACTACCCTCAGAGAAATGGGCAAGCAGAGGCCACAAATAAAACTATCATTATAGTACTTAAAAAGATGCTTACCCAAAGGAAGAAAAGATGGCACGAGCAGCCGGTATACGCATTGTGGGCTTATCGCACTAAGCATTGGACTTTAACAGGTAAAACGCCATATGGTCTTGTTTATGGTACAGAAGTCGTTTTACCCTTGGAATTACAGGTACCGTCTTTAAGGATCACACTTTTCAGACTCCTCGACGAAGGCCAAAATAATGACCTACGAATCATTGACTTGGACTCTGTGAAGGAGGAATGCATACATGCGCTCAATCATATTGAATGGTATCAGAAAAAATAATGATAGTGCCATCGGCACGACATTCATAAGTGCCCTATCAAAGAAGGCGACCTTGTACTTAAGGTCATTCGGGAACACTCGGACAAATTCTCAGCCAACTGGGAAGGGCCCTACTTGGTCATAAAAGCATACAACAACGGAGCATTCAAGTTAGCTGACATGGAATGGCATGAGCTTGCAAATTTGACCAATCACTTGTTCTTGAAACCATTCCATATTTGAGTACAGGCTCAGGTACGTGCTCATCCTGGAATCATGACGGTAAACTGATACCATAGAACAGTCCTGGAATCATGACTTAAAACTGATACCACAGCTCATCCTGGCATCATGACGATAAAATGATACCACATAGTGTCTATAATGATAATAAACTAGCATCCATCCCGTACGACAGTAAACTACCACAGTCCCACTCGCCAGAGTCTGCTAAGACTATAAACTAGTTTGCCTCTTCACGGTCCGCTAAGACTAGAAACTGGCAATGCACCGTCCGCCACGACGCTAAATGGGAAATGTCCAACGGGTCATGACATAAAACTAACCCATGATAGTCGGCTAAGACTATAAACTAGCAATTTCATCTCTGGTTCCTCAATCTGTGGCTGCATTCAAACTTCATCAGAATCATTGCATCGCTCGCCATCGGCCGATCCTAACAACATCGCTGCCATTCATATATAGTGCCTGAAATCTCATCTGGTGCCTTTGTTCCATCAGTAGCTGTTCAAGTATAAGCTTGCTTACTTACTCATGGTTTTCTTGTCTTCTTGAAGTTGTGTTTGCAGGATGACACTCAAAGGTGTTCATACAAGAATGCACTTCGTCCTAAGCAGCAAGGTGAGATGTTGTTCATAGCACATGTGACAAGACTAAATCAAACCATTCACTAGTACATCTCATGTTTCATACCCCACCTATCCCTCAACATCTTATACTTGGTTACATCCCGAACACATTCGGTACAGCCCGAAACATCGAACATACCATTGCATACTATGCCACTCTTAAGTGGCTGCAACCCACAAAATGGCATTTGAGCATGAGCATAAGAACACAAGAAAAAATGTTGTCCCTTCCCACATAAAATGCAAGATGGAATGGCATTTGCCTCGAAAGCAAACGCTCATGTTTAAAAACAACCAAGAAACATCCCATTGCATGGCTTTGGCTCTCCGCCAATAGGCTCCCCCTAAACACTAAACAAGGACCTTGTTCCTCCAAAGAATGTAACACATCATCGTGTGGCTTTAGTTTTGCCAACAAGTCCTCTTGGACACTAATGAAGAGTCTTGTTCCACCAAAAGACATACATCTCATGTCTTGATTCCGAGTCTGCTAAACAATGGTTATTGACAAGGATCAGCATGACCTGTATACAAACCAAAGCATCTCCTTCACCATGCACAACCTTAACTCCTCCTAAATCCCCACATTTTTCCTTTCCCTATCAAATACAAATTCTATTTCCCATAATCCCATGTACTACTGAACATGGTGCGATGATGTCTAGTCAGGTGGAAAAGGACAAAGTCTCTATCGAGTTGCTTGTGGTGTTTTGCACTTCTTTGTCAATGCTTCTTAGGTCGATTCCTCCAAGCTTCAACAAAGAGGGGCAAATGAAACACCACAAAATTCTGAGCTTAGTACTTTTCCAACATGTTCGAGCTAAGTCATGATATTCCCCAGCATGACTAAAGTTTGAGGGCCCCACAGACAGCCTCAAGTGGAGTCGAACTCAACAAGGAGTAGTTCCCTAGGACCCACCGACGACCACAACAACATCTTCTATAAAACATGGCAACTCTGGAGCTCAAAATACTTAGTCTTCACTAAGTATAAATTCTCAACATATACGCCTAAGTATACATTCTCAGTGTATACTGTTGGCGACCGTTTGGGACGCGACCGCCAACGAGTGTCCTCGAACAGGATTTAGGTGCCTGCTGGTCTCTGGCTACACCAAGGCCCAGATACCTCCAAATAACTCAGTAGTTAATGTGAGTATGTGTGTGTGCTGTTGCGGCGTGCGGTTGTGTGCAATGTAACGATTGCGTGTGTGTGAAATACAAATGACTTACTTTA
>MNCI01022611.1:657376-786501 GCA_015680685.1 Gnetum montanum | reverse complement strand
CGATTATTATATGAAAAAGTATGTGTGGCATGCATTCAACACATTGAAACAAACATTAATATTAAATATGCCGCAGTGTGACGTCTGCCTTACTGCCCAGCTCGCCGTTGTTGTCTAAACCCTGGACCAGACCATCATCATCATAACTGCCGTAACTGCCTCCAACTCCTACGGTCTGAGCTATTGCTGCTGCCACCACCGTCCTCTCCGCCGGTGCCCATCGTATTATATATATTTTTTGTTTCTTGGGGCCACCGCGTCGTCGTTGAACTCCGTCAGCTGCTGCTCTGTTGCGTGACCGAGGCTTCTTTTCTGCACCGCTGATCTTCCACGTGCGCGCGGTCCTCCTTTTCACTGTCATTGCTCTGCTGCCGCTACTCTGCTTCTGGTGTTCTTGATCTGGTCGATGAATTTGTTGCCTCCATAGTAACGATTTCCTGGCATGCCCTCCGAATACTTGTTCGTAAGAGCACTGCCCAGAGCTTCTATGACCGCTCGGGAAGTGAAGTTCTTAGACGCGATGAGCTCGATTCCTCGGCTCTGTCTGCGTTTCTCCTTCCCGATCAGATCCCAGATCTCCTCATCCACAGCCTGCAGTGGCTTGCTTCCCCATTCTTGCACTGACTCCATTGTTCCCGACGACTGAGCCTGTGATTTCTGAAACCTAGATTTCAGAAGAGCGAATCACTAGGACGGGACAACGCAATCCTCTGCTCATGGTAATCCATTTGTTTTTTTTTTTTTGGATCTCTGAAAACCACTTTTTAGCTGTCAATGGAGATGAAGAAGAGACCACGATTTTGTGCAAAAGGTAATGAAGAACAGTAGACGAGGATTTCTCCAAAATATTTCTTTAAAGTCTTCACTTATTGGATCAGTTAATCAAGCGTGTTTAATTTAATCGGTAAATTGCTGACATAGGCACAGTTCCAGAATTTCATTTTAAAGTTCACCAACCGTGAAAATGGTAGCAATGACATATTCGGTCCATTGTTCGGTGTTTCTGAAGTACCCAGGCGTGCACGACTCTCACTCTTTGGTTCATCCATTAATGTCACCTTTTTAAGGCAAATAATTTATTTACCTTTTCTTTCATCCACAAATAATTTACCATCTTTCAAGGCTTGTGCTCTGTCTTACAAGAACTAAGTCTTTACCAGAACATGTTAACTAGAACGTTATCAGTCAATTTGGCGAGCTTCTGGCCAAATATGCATGACATGGATGTGTTTTCCAACTTCATAACTGGAAGCATCTTTGCAAGCTTAGGAAATCTGTCTTCTCTCTATCGGCTTCAATTGGATGATAATACATTGAGTTGCAGCATCCCTTCTTAGATTGCAAATTTGAAGTCTCTGCAGGATCATGGTCTTTGAGACAACAAATTGCTTGGCAAGATTCGCACTGAAATCTCTCTCCTAAACCATACGCTGTAAGTGAAACATGTTGCCTCCTCATGATGGGCTGTTCCAGATGCTTTTGCCAAAGGTAGATGACCTTGAATGTATCTGGCTTTCAAGGGAATTTCATAGCCCAAACGATATAACTCTCAATTCCAAGGCATTATTTAGTTTCTTCTACAAGTTGCCTTACATTCATTACCCTTCCATACCTTATGGAGGTCAACTAAAACCACTTCTTGACTTGTACATCAATACATGTTTGTAGATCCAGTGAATGCTTCTTTGGCACTGAAATAGCCAACACCTCTGAAGAATCTTCATCCAATAAGATATTGGCGAAGCTAGTTATATGACTAGCTTCACAACCTCACAAAGCCTGCTCCATTAAATGGCCAAAATGTGCCAACATATACACCCAAGTATACATTCTCAGCGTATACGCCCAAGTTTGCATTCATAGCGTATACGCCCAGCATACATGCCTCACATATACGCTCAGCATGTATGACTGATGTATACGCCTGATATACAATCCCCGAAGACGGCATGGAAACAACACTGCAGAGTAAGACTTGGCACAGAGCATTAACTCACACGAACAGAGCAATCATTAGGTGTTGATATCAAGCATTCTGGAGTCCATATGCTGACCATGTACATTCAACACGCCCATCGTATAAGCCTAGCAGACACAGTGTATATGCCTAACAAGCATCCACAGCATATATGCCCAGCGTGTACACCCGACGTATACACCCGGCATGTATAAAGTGTACAATCAATGTCAAATCAAGGTCAACCAAGCTGAACATCTACAGGTAGCATCTTCATGGCAACTGAATTCAAATCTGGAGGATGAACGACTTCTTCTATTCTGATCAAGTCTGTACGCTGAAGTCACATGTCCAGCGTGTATACGTTGGCGTATAGCCGTATACGCTAGCGTACAGCAATATACGCTAGCGTATAGCAGTATACGCTGGCGTACAGCACGCTGTACACTTGTAAAATTTTATTCTTTTGCACCCAGTCAACGTGCCACATGTCACCCAACCCAAGTCTAACGTCTAAATCTGTATAAAAACCCCAATTTTTCATGAGATCGGGGTTGGCAATTTTGAGCAAACCAGAGACAAAGAGAAACAAGGATACTACGAACCAGAGTAGAAAGCCCTGTACGCTGGACCTTACCCTGCACACTTAGCATATAGCCTCTACGCTGTGCCTGCAGTTTGAACCAGCACACAGTCATCCCTGCATCCACTATGGCTATTCGTCCACCTTGTGTTACAGCCACAACTACGTTAGACTGGTGCATTGAAACTATCATTTTGCAATAAAATTGCTATATTTCTTTGCTACAATTTTTTACAGTTTTTCATTCATTGTTGCGTGTTTACTATTTACGCTGTTGTACGTTTACGCTCTGTTTACATCAGTTACGCCATTTACGCTCCATTTTATATTAGTTACGCCATTTACATATAACCCAAAAAATAGCACATTGGTGTACGTTCAGGGAAATCCTTGCCTGATCTGCGTGTGGACCACTCAAGGTACTCTACCTTCATTAATTCTAGCTTGCCCTCAAGCGAAGGTAGGGTCTTCTGTGCATGTCCAGAAATCTCTAGGTTTCTATTTCCTTCTAGCCAGGGACTGATGATTTCGGACAGTATAGACTTCAACCTTATCTAGATAATAACTAACTGTTGACACACTATCGTTATCTAGTGATGGCTTTCAGGATAGCCTTGTGGACTGGACAAATCTTCCCACATGTCTTCTAGCAATCTAAACACTCTTTAATTAGTTTTGACAGCTTGGATAAGATGGTTGCTAGCGATGATGTCACTTCTTCTAGAGGTGGTAACTGTTTTGGTACTAGTTTTTCATTTTCATACCAAGTTGTTTCGTTGAAGAAATTGATTCACTAGAATGAATGACACAGCTTTTGTTCCCATCCATTTGATTCTATCACATGGTTGAGATAAGATTGGACATTTTCATTAGGGAATAATGGACGACGAATCAGCAACAGGTTGTCCAAAACTTCCATCTGTGCCAAATGGGTTAAGATTCTTGGTTCAAGACAACTCCACCTTAGATTGTTGATCACACAATCTATTCGTCCTGCCATACTAATGAACAGGTCGAGTGTTGGATATTTCTTTGGAATCCTCATTGTTGAATCCTCTGGAAAAAACTTAGTGATTATGAAACACCACCTTACTCTATCTTCGAGACTGTTGAGAGACCAGGATAGCCAATCATCATTATCTTGTAACGGGTTCTGAGATGAACTACTTCCTTCTGGCTGCAACATCTTGATCTGTGCTTGCGACTTGAGTTCTTTGGTAAGTGCATCAAGTAAAAATTTGACTGGACCTAGTATTCTTTCTACTGAAAACTGATACTATGCCAATAAAAATTGCCATCATGCGAAACATTGAAGTTTTGGAGAGGGGGTAATCTTCCTTCTTAGCAAAGCTGAAAGGTTGGCTGAATCTGTTCTGAGAAATTTGATTAGGTATATGTGAAAATTTTCTAATCCACTGATTACTGCAAGAATTTCCTTTTCTGTTGGCCAGTAGTTCAACCCATGCTTGTGAAATTCTCTTGAGGCATAAGCACAAATGGCTTCTTCATTTTCTGATAGTTTTGACAATAGAACAGCTGCCCATGCTTCATAACTAGCATCTGTGTTGAGCACAAATGGACCATCGATTATTGGATTCACATGCTGACATTCTTTTTTCAACTGGATCACTTGACTTGAAGCTTTCTTTGTCCAAGTAAAGGGCACCTGGTTTTACACCATCTAATTTCTGTGGTCTTCTCACTAAAATTTTCTATATGCTTACTAACATAATTCACACAACCTAAAAATCATAGGCATTGCTCTTTGTTTTCAAGTTGGTCGGGAAACTAGTTGATCTTCTGGAGCACATGAAGTTGCATGTAGATCTTTCCTTCCTTTAATTGTACACCTAGAAATTCAATTTCCTTTCATCCAATTTGGAATTTGTTTGGGTCTTTTGAAAAACCTATTCCATGTTGTTTACAAATCTTGGCAAATTGGTGCAAATGACTGACATGCTCATTGATTGAATCAAAAAATATTAGAAAATCATCTATGTAGTTTGCAACAGAATTATGGTACCTTCCAAAAACTGTATCCATTCTGTGCTAAAATTGAGATGGCGCATTCTTTAATCCGAATGGCATAACTATCCATTCGTACAAACCTTGTGGTGTACTAAATGTGGTCTTATGGATATCTTCTTCATAAATATTTATCTGATGGTACCCACTTTTGCAATTGAACTTGTTATAGAACTTCTTGATTGCAACATTCTGAATCAAACTTTCTTTGTTTGGGAGTGGCCATTTGACATCAATGGTAACTACATTTAGAGGAATGTAGTTAATCACCATCCTTGCTTTTCCTCGCTTGAATTCTGCATGATTTCAGACTATAAAGCTTACACATGAATAATTAGGCTGTGAGGGTCTAATTAATCCTTTCTTCAAAAAGTCTTCAATCTGCTTAGCCATTTCTTTAGTGTCTACTGGATTTAGGAGGATTTTCTTGCTCTGGATAGGAATGTTGTGTACTGTAGGAATGAATGCTACAGGGCTATCCTTATCCCAAAACTCTAAGGGATTCTCATAGGAACATTCTCATAGGTTTTGAAAATAAGGAACTAATTCATGTTCTTCTCAATTTAGGTCAATATGTGCTTTCTTCAATTGTTGCACTATTGGGTACTTAGCTTTGGCAATCTCTTCCATCTCATACTGAGATATGATCTCTGAAACTATTGGATTTTTCTGAAACTACTTTAGTTGAGGGTGTCTGTTTCTTTGCATGGCTACAGGTATCCTTCCAATTACTATCTTGGGTCTTGGATCTTGCAGAGGTGATGAGAAAACTATCATGTCTGAACCAATGGTGTATGGACCTAAACTATCCATAAAATGAGCACCTAATCCAATATCAAAATCATTGTTTGAAACTTGAACAAAATTAGTGGGTCCAACATACTCATCATTTAAGGATATTGGAATGTTAAATGCAAAGAATGAGAGGCTTTGGACTCCATTCATGGTCTCTAAGGTGACAAGTTTTGAGTTTTCTTTCCATTTTTCAAGCACATTTTTGTGGAAAAAGTTCAGGGTTGCTCTAGTATCAATAAAAGCTTGATACTTTCTCCATTTCTTTTCTCCATCAATAGCAATCTTAATCGGGATTAGTAAAACACTATGCACGGATAAAAAATTCTTAATTTCATGTTGAAGCTCCAGAAGTACCTTGTTTCGCTTAATCCTGGCCTTCTTTGCTTCTACATGGACAGGGAATTTCTTCTGATATGGCGCTATCAGGAATGTGGGTAACTTATGGACAATGTTTGCCAGTAGTTCTTCATCACTAGATGAATCCTCTTGTGTTCTGGATTTTCACAAGACTTCTTTGCAACCAAGTGCTGATGAGATGCTTGGATCTTTGTCTATGAATTCTTGGTCTATTTCCCATTTATGTTCTTCATTTGAAATCTCAAAATTTAACCAATCTTCTAACTCATTCCAATCACAATTCATTTCGGTATTTGCTATTGGATTTGACCCATCTAAAGAAATATTTGAAAACCATTCATCATCATCAATATCAAAATCTAACACACCTTGCATCATGTTGCTTCTACCAACTAGTTGGGTTTCTTCTGATTCTTCTGAGGAGAGGACTAATTCTTCTTCGAATGATTAATCTGACATGAGTTGGATAGCAAAGCATTGTTCATCTTGATGTTGGGGGTCATCAACAAGTTCCCATTCTGGGTAAGCTTTGAAGAAGGCTTTGAGGTTTCCATCCTTTTTAGGAATTGTGGGACATTCATATGCATAATGTCCTTGGCGCTTGCACGAATAACAAGTAAAATTTTTCATTGCATTGGACCACTTCATTTCGTAGCAAAAAATCTTCTTTTACCAGGCTTAAAGGTTCTTCTTGTTGTCCATCTCTTCTTGACAAATCTGGGGAAACTTTTTCTTTGTTGGAACTTTCTCTTTGGATGTTTTGTGGGGGCTCGGGCTGGAGGACCAAAACAATCTACTCCATCTAAATTATTGCACACTTCTACAAACAGTAAGAGCTTTTGCAGGGAGACATTATAACAAGAAAACTGTAACTCCTGTCTTACCATATGCACAACATCTGTAAAATAAGTTAATGACAAATCTACATTTTTTTCTAGAGCTTTGTACAATACCATCTGATCTAACTTTGCTGGTAAACTTCCTAAATATAAATAATTGATCATTTGATTGTGGTGCAAAGCCAATTTGTAAACTTGATTTCCATACTCAGTACTGAGCTATACAAAGTATCTTAAATCATTCAACTTTCTCTGACATAAAAGCAATTTATCCTTAAATTGTAACTTTAAAGATAAATCAACTGTGAATTTAGTGACTAATGCAACAAAAACACCATGTAAACCTGTTTGAAGGATTTGTTCTTGTTGATCTTGTGTTGCACTTTCCCACCAATGTCTGATTTTGCCTACTGCTCTTGTAAAAGCTCCAATGATAGTTGTCCTATCATCTATATTCAAAATATTCATTGCAATTCTGAGTTGATCTATCCATAGTCTTAAGGCATGGAGTACCTCTTTTGGAGGTAGGTAGTCGATATCTATGACTAGAATTGTAGATGCTGGCCATTGTTGAAAGGCTGAATACGCAGGAGGCAGATTGACAGGTGGTCTTTGCCATGGTCTGGTTGGAACTTGTCTTTGGGCCATCATGATTCTTTGTTGGAATTCTTCGACAGGTAATACCTTTGGTTTTGATTCTTTTTCTTCTTCTGACCTAGTAGTCTTGAAGTCTTCTTCGGACTTTTGTTCTTCTAGCGCTAATGGCACTGGCTTCTTTTCTTTCTTTTCTGCAATAAGTCTTTTGATTTTGTCAAGGAGGACTTTGTCTCTTCGATCTATCTTTGTTTCTGTAGGAGGTTCTGACTGTACTGGAGCAGTTTCTTTTTTTGGAGGGATAGGCAACTTCATTTGATTTTCCAAAGTGAAAATCTCATGAAATTTCAATGTTTTCCCACTCACTTGACTCACGCTCGCTTGTTGACGTTGTTCTTCTCTTTGCTTTTGGATTGCTTCATAAGCTACAATATGGTCTATCATTTCTTTTGATAACTCACTTACTTGATCACCAAACTTATCAACAGAAGTTTGAATTGTGTCCAATTGATCTTCAACATGTTGGATGTGTTGTGAGGCATATGATGTCTAGTGAACTAAATAATTTAACTGACGAATTTTTGATTGTTGATCTGTAGCACTATTGAGACTATGTTCAAGCAAGTAACTACAATCTACACAAGTTTGAGGTGGATTGGTTTTTGATGCCATTGCTGAATAAGCAACTTAAGGAAGCCATCTTCCACCACTTAGTAGTCTTCTGTCTCCATACTATTGGTAAGAGGTTTTTTGAAACATATGAAGTGGATGTTGGAATTTAAACATTGTACCTCTAGTATCAAAGTTGGGTGATGTTGATCCTTCTGCGGGTGCCGAAGAGCTTGGATTTTTTGACAATTTTCTTGGAGGTAGGAAAGATGGAATTTCTTCTAATGTTATGAATGCTAATCATTCAAATTGTTGCATAGGATATTGGCTCCATCTTAATTTTGGCTTCTCATAAGTCTTAAATTCTTGATCTTGTAGGAGATGCTAGATCTTTGGAAATGATTGAATATATCCCGGTGTCTGAATACTTTGTCCACATTGAAGTAAATGCTAGCTTCCTTTTGGAAACTAAACTCCCCATTTCAGTTTATGATTCATCAAAATTGTGTTTGATAACTGAAATGTTGCTCTTGTGACAACTGCGGCATAGACTGAACCAGGCAACAATTCTACCCCATGGACCTCAGTACACAACAGTAAAGAACTTGTAATATAGTCATCTGCTAAAGCTAATTGAAAATTAGGCTGAACTCCACAAAAATCATCTACATCTAATTTGCCTTGAAATTGACAAATTTTGGCTTTCTCCCAAGCAGCTTTTGGATCTAAACTGATTCCATCACTAATTACTCTACTATCTAACAAAGTAACAAGATATTCTTCTCCTATGTCATAATTAAACTTTGGACTCACTGAAACACCACAAAATTTTGAGCTTAGTACTTCTCAAACAAGAACTGAGCTAAGTCATGACGCTCCCCAGCATGACTAAAGCTTGAGGGCCCCACAGATAGTTTCAAGTAGAGTCAGACTCAACGTGGAGCAGTTCCCTGGGACCCACAAATGACCACGACAACATCTGTTATCAAACATGGCAACTTCAGAGCTCAAGATACTTAAGTATGCATTCTTAGCGTATACACCCAACGTGTACATCCAAGTAGGCATCCACAGCGTATACGCCTAACGTATATGCCCAACGTACACACCTCACATGTACACTCAGCACGTATGACTGACGTATATGCCCAGCATGCAATCCTCGAAGACGGCATGGAAATAGAACTTCAGAGCAAGATTTGGTACAAGGCATCAACTCACACGAATAGAGCAATCATCAGGTGTTAACATCATGCATTCTGGAGTCCATACATTGAACATGTACATCCTGCACTCCCAGCGTATACACCCAGCATGCATCCATAGCGTATACGCCCAGCATGCATCCACAGCATATACGCCCAGCGTGTACGCCCAGCGTATACACCCGGCATGTACAAAGTGCATGACCAGTGTGTAGCACAACCTAAACCAATCCAAGCCCTCCAGAGCCATGTCAAATCAAGGTCAACCAAGCTGAACATCTACAGGCAGCATCTTCATGGCATCCAAATTTAAATCTGAGGGCCAAATGACTTCTTTTGTTTTGATCAAGTCTGTACCCCGAGGTCATACGTCTAGCATGTATACGCTAGCGTACAGTAGTATACGCTGGCATGCAGCACGCTGTATACTTGTAAAATTTCGTTCTTTCGCACCTGGTCAATGCGCCACATGTCACCTGACCCGAGAGTCTAGCACTCCACAGGCAATCATCCTCTCTCAAAACCTGAGTCCCACATCTAAACTTGTATAAAAATCCCAATTTTTCATTAGATTGGAGTTGGCAATTTGAAGCAAAAAACTGGAGATGAGAATCTAGAGAGAAAAGTAGAAACCTTGTACGCTGGACCTTAACCCTGCACACTAAGCATACAGCCTTCACGCTATGCCTGCAGTTAGACTAGTATACAATCATCCTTGTGCATCCACCGGGGCTCTTCGTCCCCCTTGTGTCAGATTCACAACTGCATTAGACTGGTGCATTGTAACTTTCAATTTTACAATAATATCACCATATCTGTTTTGCTAAGATTTGTCATAGTTTTTTGTCCATTATTGCATGCTTGTTACTTATTTTCCTGTACATTTACGCTCCTATACGTTTACGCTACATTTACATTCGTTATGCCATTTACGTATAACCCAACGTATAGTATATCGGTATACATTCAGGGAAATCCTTGCCTGATCTGCATGCGGACCACTCAAGGTACTCTACCTTTGTTAATTCCAGCTTGCCCTTAAGTGAAGGTAGGGTCTTCTGTGCGTGTCCAGGGATCTCCACGTTTCTGTTTCATTCCAGTCAGAGACCGACGAATTCAGAAAATACAGAAAATGGTGCTAGAAGGAGGGCCTGAAACTGCTTAAAACTTACTGTGCTCTCATACCCCAATCTTCCTAGACTCACACCGCATCGACACTAAACCTAATTCTGAAATTCCCAGATCGACATCCTATTCTACAGAATTCCCAGCATCTACGCTGCTGAGTATACACTGACTCTGTCTACACTGCCTAGTGTATGCTATACGCAGTTCACTATACGTTGTATGTTGTATGCTGTAGACTCTGTCTACGGTGTACACTGACTCTGTCTATGCTACCCAGTGTACGATGTATACGCTGTACGCTGTACGCTGTAGACTCCATCTATGCTGTACGCTGACTCTGTCTACGCTACCCAGTGTACGTTGTACACTGTATGCTGTAGACTCTGTCTATGCTGTACACCGATCCTGTCTACGCTGCCCAATGTACGTTGTACGTTGTACGCTGTATACGCTATACGTTGTATGCTGCAGACTCTCTCTACGCTGTACGCTGACTCTGTCTACGCTGCCCAGTGTACGCTGTACGCTGTCACTATATGCTGGTCATTGAAGCCTATACGCTGAGATCCAGTCTATACGTTGTACGTAGTGAACGTAGGTTTATGCTGTACTAGGTATACTAGTCTCATACCCCTTCCACCATGTCGTATTCACAACCATTCATCATGAACTCTACGAACCCCAATGCTACAACCAAGCCAGTCACAGACATCGTAGGCACCATGGCTATTCAACAGCCCATGGTACAACCCACTGTGGGGCCTCACCAGTCTCTTAGATTGCAAGGGAGGAACCCATCATTTAACATCATAACTCAGGAGCAATACAATTTCATATGCGTAAAAATACAAGCTAGCCTAGCCGTAGACCAAATCGAAATGGAGGTTAAGAGGCAATACGAGCTCTTCTATAGGGGAGGACATGAGTTCATCCCTTCCCCGTATGATATCATCCCTCTCCCAGAGCACTACTCTGAGCTGATCTCACAACTCCTCCTACAAAGGAGTCAGTCTTTAGACCAGTCTCTAGCAAATCCTCAATTGGAAGAGGAAGAGGACTTCACAGCTCAATCCGAGCATGAAGATTTGTACCATACTCTTAGTCCACAGACCTATGCACACCTATTATTTCATCTAGCCACAGGAGAATTCACATCCCTCCAACCATTTAAAATCACCCAAGCACAAATACCTCAATAAGAATCATCCACACTTATCCATATTCCTCCTGTAACCGATGCGCAACTCAATACACTTCCCCTTGCTATTCCTCTCGTTGCAACGGTATCTCCATTTTCACAAATACAACCTCCTCAAAATGATGTAGGAGCAACCTCCTTGCCTTGAGTGATCGGGATGCCACATGTAATGCCGACTTCTACATCTGCTCATTACATACCACGGATCCCAACCCAAGGAGCATCCTTTACAACTGTAACCCAACAGGTTTAGGGAATTCCTACACAAAGCATGATCGGGCAATGGACAACGATTGGTTCTCAACTGCATCAACCTCCCCCCTATAACATACCACCCCACACAATCTTACCAAATAACATCCCTCAAGTACAACCGCAACGACAACAGCAACCCCTTACCTACAACATGCTACCCTTAGTACCACCCGCTACAAATATTCTGCAAGTGTAGCCTCCAACCACACAACTTTCTGCTTTCCAACCCACTATCCAACAATCTAACATGTATACTGTACAAAATCCCCAACCTGCTATCTCACCTAGCACCCAAGACTAGGCTAACACTAAAAAGCTAATGTAGGAGCTAATTGATGAGGTCAAACACCTCAAAACGGCCCTCGACGAAGAGCTGAAGGTAGTGGACTTCTATCACAATGACCCTATCAGCTCTTCCGTTCCACCTCTAACACTACCCAAGGGTGTATCCTTACCCACGCTAACTAAATACAATGGGGAGACAGACCCCAACGCTCACCTCATAACATTTAGACTAGAGTGTGCACTACTTCAAGCATGACCACATGCCATTTTGCGAGTGTTCCCCATGTCCCTCGCAGGGAGAGCACTTGATTGGTATCGAGCCTTGCCATGAAACTCAATATCTTCTCTGGAAGATTTGTTACACGAATTCGTCACTAGGTTCAAGTATAATTTGAAGCTTGAAGCAACACTTAACAGCCTCATACAGGTCAAGCAAGCACCCCTTGAACTTGTCCAAAAATTCATCCAACGGTAGAGTGCTCCTCTCAATGAGCTCCACGAGCCGATCCCGGAGATGTATCTCCTCACCATTCTAAAAGGGGCTGTCAATGATTTTGTCAAATCCAAACTATATTATCTCAATGCACGCACTCTAAGTCAAGCATTTGTATAGATTAAGAACATAGAGGAGGCAGCCCAAAACAGCCACGATCCTGCATATTCGGCCTTTAAGAATCAACATAGTAGGAAACATAAATAAAAGGTTAAAACAACTATAGTGGCAGTAGCGGAAACACAACAAGTGAATGTGGGATAACAAAGAAAACCACCTACTGCCCCTTCTAATTACGCCAAATCCACTCCTGCAATGGCACCTGAATCATCAGCATCACAAAACCCAACACCAGGTCGTACGAGAAACTTCGAAAGAAAGGACCCATCCCAATACACGTCATTGCCCATGAAGCCATCGTAACTATTTGACCAACTCTTGAAAGCCGGACTGATGAAACATAAACAATTGTCCCCTGCAGCGATCTAGAGGCATGACCAATTCTGTCAACTGGTTCAGAACCCAAACCTGGCAACACTAGACGAGCCCCCAGTACCAAAAGGCTTTAGAATGGATCATTTTTGCGATTATCATCAACGTAATGGGCATGGCACTGATTATTGTTTCACCCTAAAACAAGATATCTAACGGATGATCGACGAAGGTCAAATCACTTTTGATGAAGCCAACCCAGTCCAACCACAAAACCAGGTCATGGGTGTATATAAGGATCCTCTAAATACTAAAGAAGCATCATATGTAATTAACACCATCTACTTTGATAACGAACCGGAAATACCTAGCATTAACATTGTACACTCTGATCATGAGCAACAAGTACCTAAGAAACCATTTGTAGTGCATATTCCTCCCACCATACAAACATCTGTGCCTCAACAATCATACTCCCCACAGAAACCTTATGTCATCCGAATACCCCCCACCGTAGCGACTTCTATCACACCAACATGCAAAAAACCATACGTGTTGCACGTACCTCCCGCTACTACTACCCCAAAAACACAAACACCTCCTATTCGGCCTGCTTCCTACGTAGTCCGAATATCACCTGTGGTCACAACAGCGAAGGTACAACCTCCAGCTAGACTAACCCCATATGTCGTTAGGATACCCAAATGTCTTGGTGACCACTAGTCCTCCACTTTGCATACACAAAATAAACCAACCCCCTATGTCAACAAGATGCCTAGCCAGCCTGACACTCAACTACATGCAACCATCCAGCCGCAATCCCGCCCTACTCCATACATAGTACAAGTTCCAAAGCAACCTGAGGTTCCGAAACCAACTATACCCCCGTGCCACACACGAGAACGCTTAGCAGACAAGCTTACATGCGTCAACGATTAGCCGTAGGACCTCCCAAGCCCACCCCGCTAAATGCAATTCCCATGACATCACCTAACAATAAACCAAACACAGGTTATGATGGTGAATCATCCTAAAAACATGATACGCCCAAATCAACGATTCTGGGTAAAAGTGAAAAACTAACTATGCATGAAATAAAACTATTGGGCTCGATGGACCAAATCACTGCTGACAAACATACGCCCAAAAGTAGAGATCTAGTAACAGCTCTAACACAAGTCACGCAGGCACTTAAACAAAAAAATACTTCATTGAGCTTATATGACCTAGTGTTAACATCTCAAATGCATCGTGAAGCCCTAGTGCGAATGTTGACTTCCATCCCAGTAAGTGAAGACTTGCCTCCAAATAAACCTTCAATTCATGCGGTAATGTACTCGCCTCGAGGGTCAACTCCTAAGCCATTAAGTTTCCACAATGACAACATCAAAGTGGATGAGAAAATGGGGGAGGTAAAAACCACACCTATGTTCATAACAATACAAATAGATCAATTTAAGATACATAGAGTGCATGTAGATGATCGAGCCGCTACAAACGTAGTGCCATATCCCATCGTCGAACAATTGGGGCTTACGGAGCTAGTAAGACCAACTGCCACTATGTGTTTGAAGTCGTTTAGTGGATCACATGTAATAGTTAAAGGCATTGTGACTTTAGACTTTATAGCAGGGGATCAATTCCCCACATCTGCCAACTTTGTGATCATCGATGAAATGCCAGGGTTCAACCTAATATTGGTAAGTCCCTGGTTAGCCCAACTGAAAGCAGTCTCTTCCCCCATACACCAAGAAATTCACCTGCCTTATGAAGGTGGTGAAATCATTATACACAAGGAGGCTGCTACACCTACCATCTCATCATATACAAATACAGACCAAGGCTCAGAGGTTAAGTTCACCTAAACAAGATGATACAAATGAACAACAAAGATGTACGCAACCGGTAGGCGATAATCTCTTAGACACAAAGGAAAATTTACCTAACACAGAAATAATTGGGCCTAAAACTATACATATAAAGCCTCACTTAGGAACTACAACTGACACAGAAACCACAATACATGCAGAAGCGCCGAAAAGCACCAATGCGGGAACTATTCCATCAGACGTCCCTTGGGCTGAATTACCATTCAACGTTATCAGCAAAGGAGACGCTAAATATAGAATCATATCCATTAATGCTATGCCTAACATTAAAATGAGAAAAATCAAAAAATTACTAAACCAATAAACAACATCCAAGTCCAGAACGACGTTAAACTATCATGTCCACAATGACATAAAACTAGCCATGATCAAAAATGTTTGGTCTACTAAGAAATCCACCCGTGTCACTTGAAACTACTCGTGTTTACGCATGGCCCGAAATGGCCTTAAACTAGACCATCTACCTACACTTTGTTTTTCTCAAAAATTCCAGTTCATTGTTTGACTACATTCTATGAATAACAGTCTTCGCGATTATCTTTCACTTATAATTACATTCCTACTTACATTCCCGCTTTGTAAATTACCCTTAAACTACAAAACAAACAAAAACATTTTGCATTGCCATGTCGTGTTTACATTTAAACTTTCCACAACAAAAAAATATATGTAAAAATATATATATGCATGTAGTGATATACAGTTAGACAAGTACAATAGTTAACTGATTCTATTCATCCGTTCAATACAACTCAAAACATTCAATTTATGATTCACATAAAAATGTGAGCTAGGATAATTTCAAAGCAAAAAATCAAACATCAGGGATGGGAGGGTCGTCCCCTTTAGACCCGTCAGCATCATGGGGCCCCACTCCATTGGGACCACCTTCTTGAACATCGTCGTCGCCTCGACCCTATAAAACGCAAAAGAAACAATCAACACAAGAACAAAAGAGAAAACTCCCAAACATTACTCAACGAATGAATTTCATGGCAACAAAATCCGTACTGAAGGAGACCCTCCTAAACCGAATTCCAGTCGACGGAGAATTTCCTCTTCTGAGACACTAGCCCAGTCAGTCCCATCAAGACCTAGATCGATGTTTGCCAAGGCCTTCCCCTTGTCAACCGCCGACCATGTAGGACGTTTCAAGGGGAATTCACCCACAGAGACCTCCCCAGAAGCAGTCGTAATTACTCTCGTGGGCGATTCCATCTCAACAGTTGTATTCTTAGCAAAGGTATCAAACGTAGTAAGTAGACCCAGACCCTCTACAAACATTTCAAGATGATGCTTTTCTATGGATACTTCCTTCAATGATTTCTTATAATGGTACTTGTGGTTCTTCTCATTTTGACCCCACTTACGCACCTTGGAAGTGAAAGCCTTTCAATCCTGGCACTTGAGGTTCAGTAGATCTATTTGGGCCTTACGCTCTACTAGTTTCCAAGTTAGTGATGCATGACGATGTAGTAGGTTCCAATATCTAGTATAAGTGATCTCGAAAGTTCGCCAAGAACGATCACCTGTTAGCCTGGCCGAGGCAAACTCATACTGAGCCTTGAGATTGTCATGTTCAATTAATAACTTGGAAACCTCTTTTTCCTTTTCCTAGATTTGCAACCATAATTGTTTGATGGAACACCTACAGGTCCAAAGCGACTTGGCGTTATGCACAAGACCTTCTACATCGTCATCATAGACCAGCCTTGGTATCTGTTCAACTTCTGGGGGTAGTGCAAGAAAAATTTCAATACTAACGGTCTCAGATGGATCCCACTTCAACTTGGCTCCTACACACACGAAAAGAATAGGCATTAAACATTAGACGACAAAAAAGGAGTGTGAAACTCAAAAGCTACAAAAGGCTTGAAGCATTTGTACCTATCTCAAGGTGGGCCTACTGAATGCGTTCAACCACCTCATCAATGATACTAGTGATGAAATCCATTTTACTTGGCATCTCGATCTAAGAAAATGGTCTATGAGTACGAGGTGGACTAGCCTCAGGGGGCATTTCAGGGAAAGCCACTTTCATAGGCACTTCCAACTGCATCATAGGAATTGTCCTACCGTGATCTGGAAGGGATAAAAACATAAAAGTAAAAAACCATAGAAACAATGATTCACAAAGCAACACAATAAAACAAAAGGAAATATACCATGTTCTCTATCCCCTTCTGGGTTTGGAGGGTTACCAAGGTACAATCTTCCCTTAAGGAAGCTACTGAACATTTCATCAACACCACCTTGGTGATCGACCAGTTCTGTCTCCATGGTGTCTTCCGCTAGCTCTTCTGTCCCTTCCACCTAATCTTTGCCAACCTCTTCCTCCTCAACTATTATGTTTGTTGTAGCTTCATCCTCCTCGATAATGGTCTCTAACTCCTGTCTCCTCACTTCCCAAGTCAAGTCTAAAGACATTAGTTTCATGTAAGCGGTCAAAACAAAAAATATAAATAAGATGAAAAGGATAATGCAATAAGTGTGCAAAGCTTACTTACCTCGAACAGGCATTTTGAACCATATTTGCTTCACCCTTGGCTCTTCCACAGTTGAGGCCACCTCTTTAGGGCATTCACACTTCAGGAGCTTCGATTTGGCTTTCCCGATGGTCTCCTTGATAACCCATTTAGCTCTCTTTGTAGTGTAGGGCACATTGTCTGGTTCCAACCCCACACTGTCATGTGTATGGGTTGAAGTACTAGATGACCCTTCTGTCGTGATGGATATAGATTCATCAATCCCCTCAGGTGCATCTTGGGACTCAGCTGTCTTGAACAAATGGTTAATCCACGGGCAAGATAATTGAGTACGATCCTGTAGAACATATTTATTATCCACACGAACCACTAAAAACTCGTCCAAGCAACATAGATAGCCTACGAAGAACACGAATGTAAAATGGGATTGCACCTCAATGTTTGAATGCAATTGCACTATCTCCTTATGAAGGCCCCAAGACTCCTCACTTGGGACAAGGATTTAGGAAACACCCGTGCCCTAAACATGGGATACAATTCATTAACTTCCACCACCTTTGACGTACCCTGCATAGGAAATCCCTTGGAGCCCTTGACAATGCCCAACCAATCTTCTAGCTCATGCACCATATGGAGCTCCTTTTGCACTCTGTCCAAAACCATATTCACGCCATCTACCAATACACCGAAGAGGTCTGAAAAGAATTTAGCTGATAGATGGAAAACTATCTTAACATCCTTAATACGGGTGCTGTAGTAGGTGACGGAGTTATCGAACAAATTAACAATTCCAATCATTTCAGCTATGGACACATTAGGGCTCGGGGTTGTAAATAACTCCATGAGGCCGACATCATCCAAATAATAGACAATAGACTATGGGGCACTGGTATGCAACCATCGTTGCACCTTACTAATCTTCCCAAACTTCATTGACAGGGTACTCTCAGTTCGTCTTGTTGTAACAGGGTCCCCATCGGGGGGGACATTAACTGTAAACACAATTTATAACCATAACATCAGTATGACCACCAGCAGCTGAACAAACACACTAAGGCATCTAGGAAATATTGTCACTTACCTTTAGTTGTGGACTTCGAGGTGCTAGAACTCAAGTCAGCATCACGAGGGAAAACTGGTCCATTGCATGACCAATCTCCATGCAGCCACCCATGAGCCATGCATTGTGCAAATGCCCTAGAAAATCATTTATGGAAATGAACAATGTCACCCTTCGTTTGAGCTAATATAGCTCCGCAAAAGGTAGGACCAATCATGAAGGTCTCTAAAGCAGTATGAGCCAGTGCAAACCCATCATCATTGATGCATATCCCATCTTTATCAACCTAGGGCCTGCAAAAGAACGGTCATCAGAACAGGGGCAAACAATAAATGACAAGAAATAGAAACGAAAAACTAAACGACCTTACCTCTCTACCCTGTACATCATACCAGGAGGGTTCTGAAATAATGTGTACACATGCGCAGCCAGAAACAAAGTGTTATTGAGATAGTCAGGTCCTCATGGCAATAAGTCCCACATGCGCGATAATGGACGAGTGGATCTGGGCCCCCCAGAGGGACCTTCCTCAATCACAAGAGGCCCCTCATCAATATCCACCATGAAAATCATGATGCCATCCAAAGATCCCGGCAACATAGCTTCAAGCACGCTCCATGCCACTTGTTCGCTTAGGTGTGACCAGATCACTACCTTGAAGCTGTCTAGGACAAAAGCAAGGAATTCATAGGCCCCTTCCCTGAACCATACCCTATTGTTGTCAATAGTCAAATTAGGGGCAAGTTCATCGGTATCAAGGGGCTCAAACTATGCTAGCACCCCAACTAGCTCAACCACTAGGAGGAAAGCCTGAGGATCCCTACAAATAACCATAATGCCATGCTAAATCAGCTATACACCTAAATGAAATAGAGAAACGAAATTCCACGTTGAAGGAAAATACTTTGAAAAAATCAAAAAATTGTTCACACTCGGCGTATACGCTATCAAAAAACTATTTACACTTGGCGTATACTCTCTTGAAAAGCTGTTTACACCTAGCGTACAGATCCTGTACACTGCGAAAACTATTTATGCTCAGTGTGCAGACTCTATACACTATCAAAATTGTTTACGCCCAACATACAAACCCTGTACGTTGCAAAAATAGCTTCTGTATGCTGCAAAACCTTCTACACTCAGCATACAGACCCTGTACACTGTGAAAACTATCTACACTCAGCGTACAGACCTTGTACGCTGTGAAAACTATCTATGCTCAGTGTACATACCCTGTACACTGCGAAAACAGCTTCTGTATGCTGCAAAACCTATCTACACTCAGCATACAGACCCTCTACGTTGCGAATCTACACTCAACGTACAGGCCCTTTATGCTGCAAATCTATGCTCGGTGTACAGGCCCTTTACGCTACGAATCGACACTCAACATATAGGCCCTTTACACTGCGAATCTACGTTCAGCATATAGGCCCTTTACGCTGTCGAGACTGTCTACGCCTGATGACAAGTATAGATAAAAATAATTAATAGAGGCAAGATTAGAGCCTACCTGTGTGCCGGTCCAGGCCATGATGAAATCCTTGGCTTAGGCAAACACTACAACATGGCCTCACTTTCCTCCGCGAAAGTCAAATCAAGCCCCTTCCTCCCCTGGTGTTCTACCTCCTTCCCCTTGCCCATTCTGTCATCCTATACGCTAAAACTGATAGGTCTACATTGGGGTTTGAGCCTCTACCCTCACGCTTACGCTGGGTCTAAGCCTCTACGCTCACGCTTATGCTAGGTTTGAGCCTCTATGCTCACGCTTATGCTGGGTTTGAACCTCTACGCTTACGTTGGGGTTTGGTGCTTTACATTTACGCCGTGACTTTGGTTTATGCTCACACTCTGATTTGATTCAGGTTCACAACTGACAGCCTTATGCTATATATAGCGCCCCGCTGACCCCACCGCTGCAGCTACCGCCTTGCATTTTTTTTCTTTTTTTATTAATTTTATTCAAAATACAAAATGTGGGAAAATTGCAAAACAAAATAACAAGATGAAAAATGCTACCCCAAACCATATCCCCTCGCAAACCAATTTCAGTCACCCACACTAAACATTTTGGTGCAAACTCTTTAATACAGCTCATACACCAACTAGACAGCATCAATGCACAGTTAAACTGCCACACGTGGCCCGGTAAGGCCTTAAACTGCCACATACGGCCCGGTAAGGTCTTAAACTTCCCCACATAGCCTGGTAAGGCCTTAAACTGCCACCATACATGTACACATGATTTTTGTTACCAAGGAACATGTAACAACACCTACTAGCTCACTATGCCCTCTATTTATTGGCAGGAGCAAGCCTGATGGATTGTCAGCGTTTATCCACACTATTGATCATCGACGGACCATATAGAATGATCATAAGAGAAATCGACATAAATTTCATCAGCTTAGGTACATCAACGGACGACACAATCATAGCCTCAACACAACAAATGCTAGACAGCTACAAAGGTATGACAAAATCCCTCGACATAGAAGCTGATAGCATCACTAAAGACCCATTAACTGAAATCCCCGTCACTATGCCTGATGGTAAAATCAAGATATTAAAATTGAGTACACTATTGCAACCTCAACTGGCTAAAGACATAGAAGAAGTGCTTCGAGACAACATAAAAGCATTCACTTGGTCTTACACTGACATGCCCAGGTTAGACCCTCGAATCGTCCAGCACAATATTATCCTTGATCCAAAATTAAGGCTAGTAAAACAAAAGGCACAAAAGGTTAAGCCTGAGGTAGCGCTGAAAATTCGAAATGAGATCACCAAACTTTATCAAGCAGGTTTCATTCAGGCTATCGACTACGCCGATTGGGTATCCAACATGGTCATTGTCCTGAAAAAGAATGGAAGCATTTGCCTATGCATTGACTTCTGGGATCTCAATGTTGCAACCATAAAAGATGATTTCCCCCTACCCAGCATCGATCAACTTATTGACTTAACCACTGGGCACGTCTTGTTATCTTTTATGGATGGCTTCTCAGGATATAACCAGATATGCATTAACCCAGAGCATCAACTCCAGACAACCTTATGACACCATGGGGTACCTTCTGTTATACAATGATGCCCTTTGGTCTCAAGAACGCTGGGGCCACATATCAAAGGGCAATGACATTTATTTTTAGCGATTACATGCTGCACTCGCTCAACGACTATGTGGATGATATCGTGGTTAAATCAAAGACATCAGAACAACATGTACAAGATCTTGACTTGGTACTAAAGTGTTGTTTAAAATATGAGCTCAGACTTAACCCAAAGAAATGTGTCTTCAGAGTCAAAATAGGCAAAATGCTTGGATTCATAACCTTGGAAGCAAGGATACGAGTAGACCCTGATAAAGTTAAGGCCATAGAAAACTTAAAACCACCCAGCAACCTTACCGCGCTACGAGGTCTACAAGGTAGATTACATTTCATCAGGCGTTTCATAGAAAAAATAATGAACAAGTTGAAACCTATGAATCACTTACTACACAAGAACGTCCATTTTGAATGGACTCCACAGTGTCAGGAAGCATTTGACAATATTAAAATAGCACTTCAACTACCCACAGTTTATCCACCTCAAAATGATAAACCGTTTTACATCTACCTTGCCACTTCAGACTCGTCAATTGCATCCATGCTTTGCCAAAAACAAGATGATGGAACCGAAGTCCTTGTCTATTACTTAAGCCACACATTAGTAGCCTATGAGAAGAGGTATAATGAGTTGAAGAGGTCATGTTTGGCTCTTACCTTTTCCTTAAAGAAATGGTGACATTACCTCTTCCATAACCAAGCCAATATAATCTGCAAGGATAATGTGCTCAGAGCCATCACAAGAAACATTTATGAGTCAAGTAGAATAGCCCATTGGAAATCCATAATAGCTGAGTTTGACCTACACTACATAGCGTAATCATCAGTTAAGGGTCAAGCCATAGCAAATCAAATGACTGCATCACCAACGCATGATCAAGCAATGATAGAGCCAGAGTTCCCTGATGAAAATGTGAGTGCAATAGAAATAGTACCCGATGACTACGATGCCATTTTGAACTTTGATGAAGCATCCACCTCTCGAGGGGGAAGTGCTGCCGCCATCATCACCTATCCCTCCAGGGAGATCTGACCCTTTGCTTATCATTTCGACTTTCACTGTACCAACAACATAGTAGAGTATGAAGGTCTCCTTAGAGGTCTCATGGTGGCACTAACTTCATACATCACATGACTTGTGGTCAGAGGAGACTCACAACTAGTTTTAAACCAAGTCACAGACAATTATACATGCAAAGCGCAACATTTACAACCATACTGTAACTTAGCCAAACACTTAATCAAGTAATTCGAGAACATGAACGTGCAACATGCCTTCAGAAATGATAATACCATTGCAGACGCACTGGCCACGCTAGCGCTAAACATATCACCTGACATGTTTCATATATTGCCAAGCTCCATAATCACTTGTGCTAAACCCATAACCGATGCTCTCGATACATTACCAATTGGATCTGTTAGTACAACACACGCGATAGAATGGTATGACGACATAAAAGAGTACCTTCTGCACGGTGAAACACCACAACATCTAACAAATGCACAAAAATACATGGTATGAAAGCATTCTCGACAATATACACTGGTAGGGGATACATTGTGTCGTTGATCCTATGAAGGCATACTGCTAACATGCGTTAGTAGCACCGATGCCCAAACTATCGTTGAACAAGTACATGAGGGACTATGCGAAGGACACATAGCACCTAAAGCAATGGCAATGAAAATAAGACGCTTAGGCTATTATTGGCCACACATGAAGTATGACTATCTCTCCAAAGCTAAAAAGTGCAGTGTCTGTCAAAAACATAGTAATCTGATACATGTTCCACCAAATGAGTTGCATATAGCACAAATCAGTTGGCCCTTTCGAAAGTGGGGGTTGGACCTTATCAGACCAATAACACCCTCATCTTCTGTAGGGCATAGCTTCATCATAACTGCTACAGAGTATTTCATGAAGTGGGTAGAAGCTGTTCCCCTTAGAAAAACCACATCTAAACACATATGCAACTTCATCCTTGAAAACATTGTGACACGTTTTGGCATCCCCATGACCATCATCACTGATAATGGGCCACAATTTAGTAGTGTCGAAACCAAAACATTCTGTCAAATCCTAGGGATCAAACACTCATTTTCTTCCCCTTATTACCTTCAGAGGAATGGACAAGCTGAAGCCACAAATAAAACAATCATTACAATACTCAAAAGGATGCTTACCCAAAGCAAGAAAATATGGCATGAATAGTTAGTATACGTGTTGTGGGCTTATCGTACTATGCATCGGACTTCCATAATTAAAATGCCATATAGCCTTGTTTATGGTTCAAAAGCTGTTTTACCCTTGGAATTATAGGTACCGTCCTTAAGGATCACACTTTCTGAACTCCTCAACGAAGGGCAAAACAATGACCTATGCATCATTGACTTGGACTCGGTGGAGGAGGAATGCATATGTGCACTTGATCAAATTGAATGGTATCAAAAATGACAATGAAAATGCCATTGGTATGATGTTCATAAGCACCCTATCAAGGAAGGTGACCTTGTGCTCAAAGCCGTTCAGGAACACCCAAACAAATTCTCAGCCAATTGGGAAGGGCCCTACTTGGTCATCAAAGTGTACAACAATGGAGCATTCAAATTAGCTGACATGGAAGGGAATGACCTTGCAAATCCGACCAATCACTTGTTCTTGAAACCATTCCATGTTTGAGCATGGACTCAGGTACAGCTTGTCTTAGAATCACAATGGGAAACTGATACCACAGGTCATCCTAGAATCATGATGGTAAACTGATATCACAGAATGTCTGCAATGACAATAAACTAACACCCATCTAGTACGATAGTAAACTACCACAGTCACATTCACTAGAGTTCGCTAAGACTATAAACTGGTTTGCCTCTTCACGGTCTGCCAAGACTAGAAACTGGCAATGTACCATCTGCCACGACCCTAAACGGGAAATGTCTAATGGGTTATGACATAAAACTAACCTATGATAGTTAGCTATGACTATAAACTAGCAATTTTCTCTTTGGTACCTCTATCTGTGGCTGCATCCCAACTTCATCAGAGCACTGCATCGCTCACCATCAGCCAATCCTAACAACATTGTTGCTATTCATATACAGTGCCTAAAATCCCAGCCAGTGCCTTTGTTTCATCAGTAGCTTTGGCTCTTTTCCAACAGGTTCCCTTTAACACTAAATAGCGGACCTATTCCTCTAAAGAACGTAACACATCATCACGTGGCTTTGGTTTTGCTAGAAAGTCCTCTTAAACACTAAGCAAGAGTCTTGTACCACCAAAGGATGTACAAATCATGTTTTGATCCCAAAAAGATAAGCATGATCTACACACATACCCGAACATCCTCTTCATCACGCCACGAGCCCTTGATTGGTTACCAATCCCTATAGTTCCCATTTCCCTGTCAAATACAAATTTCACTTCTCCAATCTTATGTACTACTGAACATGGTATGATGACATCTAGCCAGGTGGCACAGGACAATGTCTCTACAGGTTGCTTGTGGTGTTTTGTACTTTGTCGACGCTTCTCAGGTCAATTCCTCTAAGCATCAACAAAGAGGGGCCAATGAAACACCACAAACTTCTTAGCTTAGTACTTCTCAAACAAGAACCGAGCTAAGTCATGATGCTCCCCAGCATGACTAAAGCTTGAGGGCCCCATAGACAGTTTCAAGTAGAGTCAAACTCAATGAGGAGTAGTTCCCTGGAACCCCTAGATGACCACAGCAATATCTGCTATCAAACATGGCAACTTTGGAGCTCAAGATACTTAAGTATGCATTCTCAGCGTATACGCCCAACGTATATGCCCAAGTAGGCATCCACAACGTATATGCCCAGTGTACACACCTCACATGTATGCTCAGCATGTATGACTGATGTATACGCCCGGCATGCAATCCCCAAAGACAACATGGAAACATCACTTCAGAGCAAGATTTGGTACAAGGCATCAACTCACACGAACAGAGCAATCATCAAGTGTTGACATCATGCATTATAGAGTTCATACACTGAACATGTACATCCTACACACCCAGTGTATACACCCAATATGCATCCACAGCGTATACGCCCAGCATGCATCCACAGTGTATACGCCCAATGTGTACACCTAGCGTATATGCCCGGCATGTACAAAGTGCACGACCAGTGTGCAACACAACGTAAACCAATCCAAGCCCTTCAGAGCTGTGTCAAATCAAGGTCAACCAAGATGAACATCTATAGGCAGCATCTTCATGGCATCCAAATTTAAATCTGAGGGCTGAATGACTTCTTTTGTTTTGATCAAGTCTGTATGCAGAGGTCATACATCCAGCTTGTATATGCTAGTGTGCAGCACATTGTATACTTATGAAATTTCATTCTTTTGCACCCAGTCAATGTGCCACATGTCACCCGACCCAAGAGTCCAGCACTCCACAGCCAATCATCCTCTCTCAAAACTTGAGCCCACGTCTAAACTTGTATAAAAATCCCAATTTTTCATTAGATTGGAGTTGGCAATTTGAAAAAAAAAAATCGGAGACACTGAGAATCCAAAGAGAAAAGTAGAAACCCTGTACGCTGGACCTTAACCCTGCACGCTGAGCATACAGCCTTCATGTTGTGCCTGCAGTTAAACCAGTATACAATCATACCTGCACATCCACCAAGGCTCTTCATCTGCCTTGTGTAGATGCACAACTGCGTTAGACCGGTGCATTTTAACTTTCAGTTTTACAATAATATCACCATATCTGTTTTGCTAAGATTTGTCATAGTTTTTCATCCATTATTGCATGCTTGCTACTTATTTTCTTGTACGTTTACGCTACGTTTACATTCATTACACCATTTACATATAACCCAGTGTATAGTATATCGGTGTACATTCGGGGAAATCCTTGCCTGATCTGCATGCGGACCACTACTCTGCCTTTGTTAATTTTAGCTTGCCCTCAAGTGAAGGTAGGGTCTTCTATGCGTGTCCAGGGATCTCTGGGTTTCTGTTTCATTCCAGTCAGAGACCGACGATTTTGGATGGTACACTCACCATAATATCTATTTGTCCTAAATGTACATAGTTATGACCATGAATCTTCCACTTTTCAACTTCTCCTTCCGTGAATAATGGAAAGAAAAATAGGACAGATTCCTTTTCCTTTTATATCGAGCAGAGCTTCTGACTGTTTGATTGTTGTAGCTTATCTTGCAGAAAATGTATTTGAAAACTTATAGATTGCATCCTTGGGGATCACTGGTAACTGAATATCATTATGTTCTCCAGTCATAAAAGACTTTTTCTTTTTCATGACTTCTGCAAACGGCAAGATCTCCTTTTGTGATTCCGATAGTTCTCCAGACTGCGAGGCATCTACTTCTTTTATTATCTGCACACTATTAGATCTGAACATATGTAGTCTATGATGAACTTCTCCATCTTCTTCATAATAGCCTTCTAAATCTTCTTCATCAATATTCATTAAATCATCCTCATCTGTTATTTGTTGTCGAATCAGCATGTTCATTTTCTCTACTCAAAATCTTTGAGCTTCTTCCACTTGTATGACTACTTCTGTTGCTTCATAATAAATGGGAGCACTTTCTTCATCAAAGAAATGACCAGAGGTCTGGGCAACTCTATCTAGGAGAGCACGATCTTTGTTGGTGAAGGGACTAGTTTGTTCAACAGGGGTTTTGTTGAGATCTGGGATGATTGGTATGGTTTTTGAGGTTGACGGAATATCAGGAGGGTATAGATAGCTATAATCAAATTTATCAAACGATTCAACTTGGGTATAGATTGGTTGTGGAGTTTCAATTAGGAGTTCATCTTCGGCAGGTAGTTCTTCTATTTCAAAAATTATAGGGGTTACAACTGGATTTGGCATCAAAGGTTCATCAGGTGTAGGGAAAAGGCTTAAAACTGTTTGATAGTGAAATAGAAAGGGTTTGGGAACTTATTTAATCATTAGATTAGGTGTAGACACATAACATGTTCCCATAGACCAAAAACTATTAAGACAATATTTCAATTCTTTTAGCTACAGGCTTAGCTAGAATTTCCCAATATAATGCTCCAAAACTATTAGGACACATGTATCTTTGACCTTTGTCAAAGAGTGTTTATGCTAGTGCTGCTAGATTATCTGCAATCATCTTCTCAACTTTCCACTCAGGGGCGTACCAGTATGCATCATCACTATGGTGCCATACGGGCCATTGTTCTTGACTATTTAAAGCTTGATCATCAGCTTCTAACAACAAGGCTCCAATACCAGATTGGGGTGTGACTCCTCAAGCCACGGTTAGCCTCAGACACGATCTGGAGGACTCGGCAGGCCATATCACATCCATGATACGATGACTACTTAGCTCACACATTGACTCGTGCACTCTCTCTTTGGCACTTCTCAAGATGGAGAAAATCAGTCAAACGACTTCCTAGCTGAATCTTTAGGCATTTCTTTGGAAACAATTACTACTTTTGGTAGCACTAATTAGGATACACCTAATCAAGAGATAATTATTGCGATACACCAAGAGTTGCTCAGAAACCAACCACTTCACCGATTTCCAAACCGGATAGCAACTAAATAATCATATAGAGCTAGGAGAATAGCAAGAACATAGCATAGAATGGAAATACTCAAAGTAGTGATGCAAACCAATTCTCTGATTTCATTCATTATAAAACATTATAGACTTGCAGATCGCAAAGCTTGCAGATCTTGCAGAGACACGACTTCACTTCTTCTTTTTATTTTTCCATATCTTAGACAATGGACTAGCCTCTTATTTATAGCTTGGAGGCTAAGATAGCGTACAAGCCATGCTAGAGACTTCACACATATCTATCTAGATAAATCCAACACGACTTCAACTTTATCTAGATAATAACTAACTTTTGACACACTATCCTTATCTAGGGATGGCTTTCAAGATAGCCTTGTGGACTAGACAAATCTTCCTACGTGTCTTCTAGAAATCTGGATACTCTTTAATTAGTTTTGATAGCTTGGATAAGATGGTTGCTGGCGATGATGTCATTTCTTCTGGGGTGGTAACTGTGTTGGTACTAGTTGTTCATTTTCATACCAAGTTGTTTGGTTGAAGAAATTGATTCATTGGAATGAATGACACAGCTTCTGTTCCCATCCATTTGATTCTATCACATGGTTGAGATAATATTGGGCATTTTCATTAGGAAATAATGGACGATGAATCAGCAACAGATTGTCCAAAACTTCCATCTATGTCAAATGGGTTAAGATTCTTAGTTCAAGATGACTCCACCTTAGATTCTTGATCACACAATCTATTCGTCCCGCCATATTAATGAACAGGTTGAGCATTGGATATTGCTTTGAGATGCTCATTGTCGAATCCTGTGGAAAAAACTTAGTGATTAGGCAACACCACCTTACTCTATCTTCGAGACTGTTGAGAGACCAGGATAGACAATCATCATTATCCTGTAATGGCTTCTGAGATGAACTGCTTCCTTCTGGCTGCAACATCTTGATTTGTGCTTGCGGCTTGAGTTCTTTGGTAAGTGCATCAAGTAAAAATTTGACTAGACCTAGAATTCTTTCTACTGAAAACTAATACTGTGCCAATAAAAATTGTCACCATGCAAAACGTTGAAGTTTTGGAGAGGGGGTAATCTTCCTTCTTAGCAAAGCTAAAAGGTTGGTTGAATCTGTTCTGACAATGAATGGTCCTTCGATTAGGTATATGTGAAACTTTTCTAATCCACAGATTACTGCAAGAATTTCCTTTTTTGCTAGCCAATAGCTCAACTCATGCTTGTGAAATGCTCCTGAGGCATAAGCACAAATGTCTTCTTCATTTTTTGATCCTTTTAACAATAGAACAACTGCCCATGCTTCATAACTAGCATCTGTGTTAAGCACAAATGGACCCTTGATTATTCGATTCAAGGGTGGTAACTTCTGACATTCTTCTTTCAACTGGATCACTTGACTTGAAGTTTTCTTTGTCCAAGTAAAGGGCACCTGGTTTTTACACCATCTAATTTCTATGGTCTTCTCACTAAACTTTTCTATATGCTTACTAACATAATTCACACAACCTAAAAACCTTATGCATTGCTCTTTGTTTTCAAGTTGGTCGGGAAACTGGTTGATCTTCTGGAGCACATGAGGTTGCATGTAGATCTTTCCTTCCTTTAATTGTACACCTAGAAATTCAATTTCCTTTCATCCAATTTGGAATTTGTTTGGGTATTTTGACAAACCTATTCCATGTTTACAAATCTTGGTGAATTGGTGCAAATGAATAACATGCTCGTTGATTGAATCAAAAAATATCAGAAAATCATCTATGTAGTTTGCAACAAAATTATGGTACCTTCCAAAAACTGTATCCATTCGTACAAACCTTTTGGTGTACTAAATGCGATCTTATGGATATCTTCTTCATAAATCTTTATCTGATGGTACCTACTTTTGCAATCAAACTTGCTGTAGAACTTCTTGACTGCAACTTTCTAAATCAAACTTTCTTTGTTTGGGAGTGGCCATTTGACATCAATGGTAACTGCATTCAAAGGAATGTAGTTAATCACCATCGTTTCTTTTCCTTGCTTGATTTCTACATGATTTTGGACTATAAAGCTTGCACATGAATAATTAGACTGTGAGGGTCCAATTAATCCTTTCTTCAAAAATTCTTCGATCTACTTAGCCATTTCTTCAGTGTCTACTAGATTTAGAAGGATTGTCTTGCTCTGGATAGGAATGTTGTGTACTATAGGAATGAATGCTACATGGTTGTCCTCATCCAAAAACTCTAAGGGATGCTCACAGGAACATTCTCATAGGTTCTTAAAATAAGGAACTAATTCATGTTCTTCTCAATTTAGGTCAATATGTGCTTTCTTCAATTTTTGCACTGTCTGGTACTTAGCTCTTGCTATCTCTTCCATCTCATATTGAGATATGATCTCTGAAACTGTTGGATTTTTCTAAAACTACTTTAGTTGAGGGTGTTTGTTTCTTTGCATGGCTGCAGGTATCCTTCCAATTACTATCTCAGGTCTTGGATCTTGGAGAGGTGATGAGCAAACTATCATGTCTAAACCAATGGTGTATGGACCTAATCTATCCATAAAATAAGCACCTAATCCAATATCAAAACCACTGTCTGAAACTTGAACAAAATTAGTGGTTCCAACATACTCATCATTTAAGGATATTGGAATGTTAAATGCAAAGAATAGGAGGCTTCGGACTCCATTCATGGTCTCTAAGGTGATGGGTTTTGAGTTTTCTTTCCATTTTTCAAGCACATTTTTGTGGCAAAAGTTTAGGGTTGCTCTAGTATCAATAAAAGCTTGATACTTTCTCTATTTCTTTTCTCCATCAATAGCAATTTTGATTGGGATTAGTAAAACACTATGTAGGGACAACAAATGCTTAATTTGATGTTGAAGCTCTAGAAGTACCTTTTTTTGCTTAATCTTGGCCTTCTTTGCTTCTACATGGATAGGGAATTTCTTCCGATATGGTGTTATCAAGAATGTGGGTACCTTCTGGACAATTTTTGCTGGTAGTTCTTCATCACTAGATGAATCCTCTTGTGTTCTAGCTTTCGACAAGACTTCTTTACAACCAAGTGCTGATGAGACGCTTGGATCTTTGTCTACGAATTCTTGGTCTGTTTCTCATTTATGTTCTTCATTTGAAATCTCAGAATTTAACCAATCTTGTAACTCATTCTAATTACAATTCATTTCAGTATTTGCTATTGGATTTGGCCCATCTAAAGAAATATTTGAAAACCATTCATCATCATGAATATCAAAATCTAACACACCTTGCATCATGTTGCTTCTACCAACTGGTTGGGTTTCTTCTGATTCTTCTAAGAAGAGGATTGATTCTTCTTCGGACGACTGATCTGACATGAGCTGGATAGCAAAGCATTGTTCATCTTGATGTTGGGGGCCATCAACAGGTTCCCGTTCCAGGTAAGCTTCGAAGAAGGGTTTGACCTTTCCATCATTCTTAGGAGCTTTGGGACATTCATATGCATAATGTCCTTGGTGCTTGCATGAATAACAAGTAACAACTTTTCGTCACATTGGACCACTTCGTTTCTTAGCAAAAAATCTTCTTTTACTAGGCTTAAAGGTTCTTCTTGCTGTCCATCTCTTCTTGACAAATCTAGGGAAACTTTTTCTTTGCTGGAACTTTCTCTTTGGATGTTTTGAGGGAGCTCAGGCTGGAGGACCAAAACAATCTACTCCATCTAAATTATTGCACACTTCTACCGACAGTAAGAGCTTTTGTAGGGAGACATTATAACAAGCAAATTGTAACTCCTGTCTTACCATATGCACATCTGTAAAATAAGTTAATGACAAATCTACATCTTTTTCTAGATCTTTGTACAATACCATCTGACCTAACTTTGCTAGTAAACTTCCTAAATATAAATAATTGATCATTTGATTGCGGTGCAAAGCCAATTTGTAAACTTCATTTTCATACTTAGCACTAAACTATTCAAAGTATCTTAAACTATTCAAATTTCTCTAACTTAAAAGAAATTTATCCTTAAATAGTAACTTTGAAGAAAAATCAACTGTGAATTCAGTTACTAATGCAAAAAAAACACCATGTAAACCTGTTTGAAGGATTTGTTCTTATTGATCTTATGTTGCACTTTCCCACCAATGTCTGATTTTGCCTGCTGCTCTTGTAAAAGCTCCAATGATAGTTGTCCTTTCATCTATATTCAAAATATTCATTGCAATTCTGAGTTGATCTATCCATAGTCTTAAGGCATGGAGTACCTCTTTTGGCTGTAGGTAGTCGATATCTATTGTTGAAAGGCTGAATACGTAGGAGGTGGATTGACAAGTGGTCTTTGCCATGGTCTGGTTAGAACTTGTCTTTGGGCCATCATGATTCTTTGTTGTCATTCTTCTATAGGTAATACCTTTGGTTTTTATCCTGTTTCATCTTCTGACTTAGCAGTCTTGAAGTCTTCTTTGGACTTTTGTTCTTCTGGCGCTGATGGTGCTGGCTTCTTTCCTTTCTTTTCTGCAATAAGTCTTTTGATTTTTTTAAGGAGGGCTTTGTCTCTTGGATCTATCTTTGTTTCTGTAGGAGGTTCTAACTATACTGGAGTAGTTTCTTTTGCTGGAGGGACAAGCAACTTCATTTGATTTTCCAAAGTGAAAATCTCATGAAATTTCATTGTTTTCACGCTCGCTTGACTCACGCTCGCTTGTTGATGTTGTTCTTCTCTTTGCTTTTGGATTGCTTCATAGGCTGCAATATGGTCTGTCATTTCTTTTGATCACTCACTTACTTGATCACCAACCTTATCAACAGAAGTTTCAATTGTGTCCAATTGATCTTCAACATGTTGGATGTGTTGTGAGGCACACAATGTCTAGTGAACTAAATAATTTAACTGACGGATTTCTGATTGTTGATCCATAGCACTATTGAGACTGTGTTCAAGCAAGTAACTACAATCTGCATGAGTTTGAGGTGGATCAATTTTTGACACTGTTGTTGAGTAAGCAACTTGAGGAAGCCATCTTACACCACTTAATAGTCTTCTGTCTTCATGCTGTTGGTAAGAGGCTTGTTGAAACATATGAAGTCGATGCTAGAATTTAAACATTGTACCTCTAGTATCAAAGTTGGACGATGTTGATCCTTCTGTGGATTTCGAAGAGCTTGTCTTTTCTGATAATTTTCTTGAAGGTAGGATGGATAGAATTTCTTCCAACGTTATGACTACTGATCGTCCAAACTGTTGCATAGGATATTAGCTCCATCTTAATTTTGGATTCTCATAAGTCTTAAATTCTTGATCTTGTAGGAGATGCTGGATCTTTGGAAATGATTGAATATATCCTAGTGTCTGAATACTTGGTCCACATTGAAGTAAATGATGGCTTCCTTTTGGAAACCAAACTCCCCATTTCAATTTATGATTCATCAAAATTGTGTTTGATAACTGAAATGTTCCTCTTGCAGCAACTGCGGCATAGACTGAACCAGGCAACAATTCTACTCCATGGACCTCGATACACAACAATAAAGAACTTGTAATATAGTCATCTACTAAAGCTAATTGAAAATTAGGCTGAACTACACACAAAGCATCTGCATCTAATCTGCCTTGAAATTGACAAATTTTGGCTTTCTCCCAAGCAACTTCTGGATCTAAACTAGTTCCATCACCAATTACTCTACTATCTAACAAAGTAACAACATATTCTGCTCCTATGTCATAATTAAACTTTGGACTCACCATAATATCTATCTATCCTAAATGTACATAGTTATGACCATGAACCTTCCACTTTTCAGCTTCTCCTTCTGTAAATAATGGCAAGAAAACAGGATGGATTCCTTTTCCTTTTATATCGAGTAGAGCTTCTGACTGTTTGATTGTTGTAGCTAATCTTGCAGAAAATGTATTTGCAAACTTATAGATTGCATCCTTGGGGATCACTGGTAACTGAATATCTTTATGTTCTCCAGTCATGAAAGACTTTTTCTTTTTCATGGCTTCTGCAAACAGCAAGATCTCCTTTTGTGATTCCGATAGTTCTCCAGACTGCGAGGCATCTGCTTCTTCTATTATCTGCACACTATTAGATCTAAACATAAGTAGTCTATGATAAACTTCTCCATCTTCTTCATAATAGCCTTCTAAATATTCTTTGTCAATATCCATTATATCATCTTCATCTACTATTTGTTGTTGAATCAGCATGTTCATTATCTCTACTCGAAATCTTTGAGCTTCTTCCGCTTGTACGACTGCTTTTGTTGCTTCATCATAAACGGGAGCACTTTCTTCATCAAAGAATTGACTAAAGGTCTGGGCAACTCTATCTAGGAGAGCACGATCTTCGTTGGTGAATGGACTAGGTTGTTCAATAGGGGTTTTGTTGAGATCTGGGATGATCGGTATGGTTCGTGAGGTTAACGGAATATCAGGAGGGTATAGATAGCTATAACCAAATTTATCAAACGATTCAATTTGGGTATAGATTGGTTGTGGAGTTTCAATTAGGAGTTCATCTTTGTTAGGTAGTTCTTCTATTTCAAAAATTATAGGGGTTACAACTGGATTTGGCATCAAAGGTTCATCAGGTGTAGGGAAAAGGCTTAAAACTATTTGACAGCGAAATAGAAAGGGTTTGGGCACTTCTCTAATCATTAGATTAGGTGTAGGCACATAACATGTTCCCATAGACCAAAAATATTTAGACAATATTTCAATTCTTTCAGCTATAGGCTTAGCTAGAATTTCCCAATATAATGCTCCAAAATTGTTAGGACACATGTACCTTTGACCTTTGTCGAAGAGTGTTTCTACTAGTGCTGCTAGATTATCTACAATCATCTTCTCATCTTTCCACTCAGGGACGTACCAGTATGCATAATCACTATGGTGCCATACGGGTCATTGATCTTGACTATTTGAAGGTTGATCATCAGCTTCTAACAACAAGGCTCTGATACCATATTGGCACACTGATCTTGGATATTTATGATTGGAATGAGTTAGAAAATTGGTTAAATTTTGAGATTTCAAATGAAGAACATAAATGGGAAATAGACCAAGAATTCGCAGACAAAGATCCAAGTGTCTCATCAGCACTTGGTTGCAAAGAAGTCTTGCCAAAAGCTGGAACATAAGAGGATTCATCTAGTGATGAAGAGCTACTAGCAAAAAATTGTCCAAAAGGTACCCACATTCCTGATAACGCCATATCAGAAGAAATTCCCTATCCATGTAGAAGCAAAGAAGGCCAAGATTAAGCGAAAAAAGGTACTTCCAGAGCTTCAACATCAAATTAAGCATTTGTTGTCCCTACCTAGTGTTTTACTAATCCCGATTAAGATTGCTATTGGTGGAGAAAAGAAATGGAGAAAGTATCAAGATTTTATTGATACTGGAGCAACCCTGAACTTTTGCCACAAAAATGTGCTTGAAAAATGGGAAGAAAACTCAAAACTCGAGATCATATCTCAGTATGAGATGGAAGAGATAGCCATAGCCAAGTACCAGATAGTGCAACAATTGAAGAAAGCACATATCAACCTAAATTCAAAAGAACATGAATTAGTTCCTTGTTTTCAGAACCTACGAGAATGTTGCTATGAGCATCCCTTAGAGTTTTTGGATAAGGACAGCCCTGTAGCATTCATTCCTACAGTACACAACATTCCTATCCAGAGCAAGACAATCCTCCTAAATCCAGAAGACACTGAAGAAATGGCTATGTAGATTGAAGACTTTTTGAAGAAAGGATTAATTATTCCCTCACAGTCTAATTATTCATGTGCAAGCTTTATAGTCCAAAATCATGCAGAAGTCAAGCAAGGAAAAGAAAGGATGGTGATTAACTACATTCCTCTGAATGCAGTTACCATTGATGTCAAATGGCCACTCCCAAACAAAGAAAGTTTGATTTAGAAAGTTGCAGTCAAGAAGTTCTACAGCAAGTTCGATTCCAAAAGCAGGTACCATCAGATAAAGATTTCTGAAGAAGATATCCATAAGACTGCATTTAGTACACCACAAGGTTTTTACGGATGGACATTCATGCCATTTGGATTGAAGAATGCACTGTCTCAATTTCAACATAGAATGGATACAGTTTTTGAAAGGTATCATAATTTTGTTGCAAACTACATAGATGATTTTCTGATACTGTTGGATTTTTCTAAAACTGCTTTAGTTGAGGGTGTTTGTTTCTTTGCATGGCTATAGGTAACCTTCCAATTACTATCTTGGGTCTTAGATCTTGGAGAGGTGATGAGAAAACTATCATGTCTGAACCAATGGTGTATGGACCTAAACTTTTGCCACAAAAATGTGCTTGAAAAATGGGAAGAAAACTCAAAACCCGTCACCTTAGAGACCATGAATGTAGTCCGAAGCCTCTCATTCTTTGTATTTAACATTCCAATATCCTTAAATGATGAGTATGTTGGAACCATAAATATCCAAGATTAGTGTGTGGTGTGTTGATCTATGTTTTCTATTCTCTTGTATCTCACTTGTGAGTTGCTGAATCATGGTTTTCTAGGCCCCGATATCAAGTACACGATATTAGGTATGCAATATCATAGCCTAGATATGATATTGTATACATGATCTTATAATTCATGTGTTACCCTATACATATAGCATTCAAGCACACAGTGAGGGAGCCTTTTGCTAGTTTGTGAGTTAATCCTTTTTGTTAGTCTTTAGTTAGTTTTTTTAGTTTTTAGTTCTTTTCCAAGTGCATGTCGCAGTGTGATGCTTGTAATTGTATGGAACCTTTGTTCAAGTGTGATGTACTTGGACATGCACATGATCAGCAATAAAGACTGAGATTACTCCATCATTATAGCATTCACTTAGCTTTTTATTTTTTAATTATTTATTATTTATTGCTACTTTCTTAGTTAATATTTCGTTTATCATCATTTATTATTCCTGTTGTTACTATGGAATGAGTACACTTTAATCATGAACAATTAAGTGTAACTACATGGTAACCCAATAGTGTATTGAGTAGTGCTTCGAGTGATGTACCCTTGGTAATCCCAGAAGTAGCACATGAAGTCTAAGATGCATATAGATGATTAGGAATAGATGCTCATGGCACTTAGGATAGCTTAGATATTATTTCCTATTGCTTATTATCTTAATTAAGCTATTTCTTATTGTCCTTAGGAGTAGCATAGTAGTAGAAATCACATCACACACCTCACTCTAGACTAAACCATACATGACAAAGAAAATATTAGTCTAGGTGGGAAGATAGTGAACTGTGATCAACGTATAACTACCTAGGTGCCACAACTAGTCCATCCATGAAGTTCAACCAAATCATGCATACATGTTTGTATTCATATGATTGAGCGTAGGGGTACCTCACCGCTCATCATTAGCACCATTGCTAGGGATGGTGCTAGTTATCTAGATTAGCTATATCATACAAGATCACTATAATAGGGTATTAACAATATATCTTTTAGAAAAATAAATTAAATTCAATTAAGTCACACATAATTCATGACAATGTCTCTTTCACAAGACATCAATAATGCAACATCTAGCAAGGCAATTCATTGGAAAACCAATGAAATTTATGATGAAGATGAATTTTGGAGTACTCAATCTTATGCAGGAGTTTCATATGTTCATAGACATCCCAACAATACTCAAGGACTATTTTTCATCCAACTCAGTCATCTCTAATGAATATGGGACATCCCCTAGAACAAGGGGGCCAATAAAGCCTAGGACCTTCTCAATGGGTAGCAAGAGTACATCAAGGGATGATTGGGAGACTTACAATAGTCATGAGAAGTCTTTCAATTCCATCTCTTCCTCTACTCTTTCAACATTAGGTTGTGACATAGATGACTATTCCTTAAGGGGTCAACATAGAAATAAAAATCAAACCCATGGGCAAAATTAGGAACACCAACATGAACATAGACAACATTATCCCAACTCATGAACTCATAACCTATTTAGTGACAATAAACCCTTGTTGGCCACTATGAGCCTAATGCATATAACAAAGGCCATTCAAATATCCTAAAGGCATTGTAATGAAATTCAGCTACCTAGGATTGATTTAAATAACTTTCCTAAGTTCTCAAGAGCCTATTATTTTGATCTGCAACATCATATATAAGCCTTCTATGATGCCTGTGTATGGAACAACATTGAGAATGGGTGGCAAAGGCTTAAGCTCTTCCCTTTAACACTTCTTGGCCAAGCTAAAGTGTGGTATGGGTCTTTAAAACTGAATTCAATTCACTATTGGCCTACAATGGTAAGCCTATTCAATGAAAGATATCAAACCTATGCAAGAGTGTCAGCCTTGAGGAGACAAATCCAATAGTGGAAACAAGGACAACATGAACCCTTAGACATGGCCTTAGAAAGATATTACTCTTTGTTAAATAATTCCTAGGCCATGGGTTCTTTGAGGAAAGGCTAATCTGTCACATCATGAATGGGCTTCGTAATGAAATGAGGGAGACCCTAGGGATGTATGTCCCAGGTCAACTATATGACCTACTAACCCACCAATTCCAAGAGCTTAATAAGCAAAAGCAAAAGAATAAAGAGAAATAGACAAATGGGAGAATGTTGAAAAATCTCAACAGGATCAAACTCTTGAAGTAACAAATCCATAATCATGAAAAGGAAAAATCAACTCACCTCAAGGAGGTGGAACCATCCCCATCTTTGCCAATACTAAAATCACTAGATGAAATTGAGGCAAAGATCAATAAGATGAAAAAGTGGGTACATGAAAAATGTGGAGAATATGAAAACATTATTAGAGGGAGAACCACATAAGATAATTCTAAAACTAGAATAAATAGAGGATACCAAACCTGAAAACAAGACAAAACACCATTTGGAAATCAAAAACAAGGGCTGAAGGAAATAGGGATAGGGACTCAACTACAAATCATAAGTATCAATGCAATGTTTTCCTATATGATCACCCCAAAGGTCAATACCTAATCTTCTCACATCTACATGAGCATTGGGGAAGAATGTTATATCCAGATTTCATACAGAAGTACTATGTTCAACTGTAGTGGAAAAACCCTCAATTGTGGAGGAGGCCACTACCAAACTAGACACACCCTTCATATCACCTGAAACCAAGTGCTTATTATGTTCAACATCCTATTTCTCCAACTAGATTGACATCCTCTACTTCACCTTGGCATTATCATTCTCCTGAGTATCATCAACCCATGTCCTCTTCTACAGGATCACCATGTCATGTTCCCTACACTTCTTCTTAGTCTCAATATTCTCATTCTTTACCTCCTTCTACATTGTCACCAGTTGTGCCTGAAGGTTTTGCACCATTTCACCAACCAACAAACATTACTTGTGCTACTATTGTCAATAGCAGTGGAAGTCCTCCATATCATTGAAAGCATCCTTTCTTTAGGCATGGTCATAAAAAGAGATGGCATGACTCTGAAACCATTGCATCCTCCAACTCAACACAAGCCCAACACTATGATGTACCTTCCTTTTCAAAATCAATGCCTCCTATTACCTTATCCAAGCCACCAATTAACACTCCAAGAACCACACAGCCCAAAAAATATAACAACATGAAGAGATATATCGATCCTTGCATAACGTCTTATGGTCATGGATGCCATAGTGTGTCAGCTTCTTATCACATGACCACATCTTATAATCTACCCCACTATGCCTACTTTAACCAAGTGTGTGAACCCCAGTTTGGGTACATTCCTACCACCACATCAAAAGGCATCCAATGGTTTGGATATGACTAGACCCCAATATTTTTAATACGCATGGATCCTAACTTTTCTTTTATTAATTCTCACCATGATCAAAGGTTTAGTCATGGGGGATACCCCCCATTTTAACAAGTAGAATTAGTAAATGTTTTTTCTTTTCTTTGGTCTTACAATTTTTTGTTTTTCAATTTTTTATTTTCTAATTTTTCATTTTTTAATTTGTTGTTTTATGTTTTTGAGGGTAATCTCATCTGTGAATCAAATACTCACATGACCAATTAGTTGAGGTGTTGTTCTATGCTATCAAGTCACAAGTGACTAATTATTTGGACAGTGAGCCTAAAACATCCACCCATCCATTCTATTAATAAGAAATTCTTACTCTGGGTACGATGATATTCTTGTTATCATCAAAACTTAAAGTAACTTTGTACCCATTATACCCAAAACAAAGAGTGACGAACTAAGAGGAAATGGCAAGGGTGTGACATCAAGGGAACTTGTGGATTCTCTTTAGTGACATCTATATGTGCTATCATGTAGCTTGCTTGTACTAAGATCTTTGTAGATCTAACAAAAAATGGGAGTAAGAGTTGTAATAAAGGCACTCAATAAAAGAACTCAATACTATTCTAGAGGGTTCCACTAGAAAGACATGCACCCATGCCTAAAGATTGGTGGCTTCTCCAGATCACCTTTGGAAAAGACAAAGTGCAAAAAGTGGCCAAGAAGGCAAGAAGAAAAGTAAGAAATGAAGTAGAAAAGAAAAGACCAACAAAAACATGCTGCCAAAAAATTTGAATCACTCCTCGCTTGTGCAAAATGTTGAGTGATCATAGAATTTTCTATCATGATGCTCTTATGGTTGTCTATCTTTGGGATGAAGTAATGCGATGTCACTGATCAGAGGTATGGACTTGGTTTTCATCTTGGAGAAAAAGGCTAATGGTACTTTAATCATGCACAACACTTAATCTTCATTGTGCCTAGGGTAAGTTACCTTACATCCTAATCTTTGCAATCCTTTCTATATAATTCATCTCATCTCATCATCCAAGTATTTCTAACTTGTGTCTTGTGTGGCATAGAATTCATACCTCATAGTGATGGTATTTAACATGTGTGTGTTTTGTTGCATAGGTAAAAATTGCATTTAACCCTTCTAGTTCCTACAGACATTTTAAAGCATGATTATGTAAGGGCATGATAATCTGGAACCTACTTTGGGGAGGACCCACTTGCATGACTTTTGTAATTTGTATTTGTTACATACAACCACATCATCTTCTGCACTTCAAGTACTCCATTTTCAAATCTATTCTTTCCTTTGTCATCATTTTAACTGAACATTCTTTAGAACCAATAATTGTCCTTTTTCCTCACCAATTTTAAAGAACTTCATTTTATAACCCCACTCCATTACACTTTTGGTGCCTTAATTTCTACTTGACATTCCCCTAGACCTTTCAGATCTACCTCAAGTCCTTCATTTTTTGCTGTAAAAACTTGAAAAATCATCACTTTTACTGAGTACCCTATCTTGAATAGGATGCAATATCACATCTATAAAAACTATATATATGGGGTTGCTATGCACCACAGAAGTCATTTCCAATAGTTGACATGGGTGGAGTTGTTCAAATTTTCTTCCATAATTTTTAGCGATTTGAGAGTATAAAATTCAACTATGAATATTTTGCTCTATGATACTCTGATCTCTTTTTTGATCAAGCCTAATTAAACTAGGAGTGTTTAACTTAGTCATGGGGGAGGGGTATGGTAGAATTTGTCCATAACTTTTTCAAAATTTGCTATCACTTGAAGGATACCATAGGGGTAAGTACTATTAAAAACTCATGCCAAACTAAGTTTCTTCCTTCATCGAAATCATTTAAGTTATTATAGGAGCCACTTGAGTAGATTAGTCCCAACATTAAAAATTTTAGGGAAACTTCCTTGAAAAATTTATAACTCTAAAATAACACTAAGCAAAGAATTAAACATTTATTAAAGACAATGAGTAAGGTATGAGATAATTAAATTTCTTTAAATAACCTTACTAATAATCGATCTTTGTGTGATTACAAATGGCCCGTAAAAGAGGACAATAGGGAGGACCTTCTCAAGGTGTAGTTACATGCTTAAGAGGAGGCAAAGGATAGGAATCTCAAGAAGAACATGTAGAGTAGGAGGCCCACTCATTCAGCATCCATCAAGAAATTTTTGTCACTGCACAATATGGGAAGCAGAAGGTGGAGAGGTTAGGGCACCTGAACAAGGACAACATCTCACGTTGTCCCCAGAATGTGTTCAAGCCATTCAGGAAAGGTCCACATCCTCTACCATGATTGTGAAACTTAATTTTTGGCCATTTACTAAATTCACCCCTGAATTAGTTAAGGATCTAGTTATGGAATCTCTACTATCACCTATCCTCTAAGAGAGTGGAGAATGGTATTTGGGTGAAACCTATCAATTTTTGCACAATAAAGAAGAAGGCACCACCATTACTATTAATGGAATTGCAATAGATTTCTCCACAAAATCCATTGCAAAAGCTCTAAATTTTCCAAATAGAGGACCTAAAGTTACTCATTTTTCCACTCACTTTGATGTCAATACAAGAAAAGTATGGTTAAAGAGGACATATGGCAAAGAATACAAGACATATGAAGCATTAGTCCTTGAAGAGAGAATTTACTTTAAAATTATCACCTATCATATTTTTTCAATGAATGGGTTAAAAAAATTTCTATCTATGCGGCCACAGGAAATGCAATTTTGATGGGCAAGGTTAATGTCAATTTGCCTATTTGTATTTAACAAAACTCTTAAGGTAGTTTGAAGAATGGAAAATAGGAAAGTTCGCACTACCCTTTCCATGTCTAATCAAGAAGATATGCTAGCGTACTAGAATTCTGGGGTACACTAATGACATCCTCAAAAAAGCTTAAAATACTTCATATGCTGAATTACTCAAGCCAATAGCACCAAGAAAAGATGTTGGTGAGACATTGGAGCTTGATCAAGAATATATGGTTGGGCCCATTACACCTCAAAAAGTAGGGCCTAACCAATTTCTAGACACAAGGATCAGCCAACAGCAACAAGCAATGCCTAGCACATAGCCCATAGGCCAACAAGACCAACAACTACCACCACCACCGCAAGATTACCAACCATCGATGAGCCATCTTAGGGCCATCGTAGAGACAGTTAGTTGGGGAAGTAGAGATGAGTCCAATCTCTTCAAGGTGATCGATGATGCTATGTAGCCCACCATATTAATCAATCCTATAAGGGATGAGGTCTCAATTCAAATAGGAGGAGGTGAATCACACTGGTCACAATAGATCTCTGGAAATGCTACATCATTCCAAGTACAATTAGAAACTAGTGAATGTGTCAGAGTGGTGGTCATGAAACACCAAGATGTAGCTAGAGTAGTAGAGGTGGTCATGAACAACATTAAATAATTTTTTAACATCCTTGTTATGCCACCAAAAAATTTCACAGGAGCACATGATCCTCAAGTTCTAGCTAGTACCTCAATGACTCCTATGGAACATGAGGATACTTTGGATCACTTGCTGCAAATAGGAAAAGTAATGGCATCCTTGTTTGACATCCCCAAAGATGTCATAGTAGCATAATTAGACCTCATTTCCACTAAAGGAAAGCTAATCATGGCTAAGGTTAGGCCTGAACATGCCAAAGATGAGTTGCAGAGACTCCAAGAAAACTTTGTCATCTTAAAAGCTAAACGACAGGATCCATCCCAACTTGTTGCAACCAATTAGTTAGAATCCTTTAGGATAGAGTCATTAAATGAATTATTATTGGAGAAAAAAAGGGTGGAAATGGAAAAAGAGAAGGTTGATTGGGATAATTCAAAAGCACAAGCTTAGACATATGCACATGTTAAAGCTCTCAAGGCCTTACAAGAAAAGAATAAACTCCTTGCTATTGAAAATCTTTGGTTATTTCCAGTTGAAAAATAGAAGAAATTTCTCAAAGAAAGTTTCCAACAAATGTGAGAAAAAATAATAAGAGTCAACCAAGATATAAGTCACTTAGCTAGAGAAAACAAAATCCTCTTAATGAAGGAGGTACATGCCATCTGATAAAAGACAATCATTGAAATAAGCACATGGAAAAATCAGGCTAAGAAGCATGAAAAATGAAAGAAGAACTTCCGTGACCAAGTGGGAATGTATAAGGAAATCATTGAAAAAGAGATCCATATGGCTAAGGACCACATTAACTCTTTCAGTGCTCAACACACTGATTAGTGAGCCATATTGGATACTTATGCCTTCACCCACCATGCAGAATTGAAAAGTCGGGACTTACAGATCCAAGATCTCACAGGGTACATGGAGTTGGCAAATGTAAGTTATGACAACTTAGCCATGTTAACAATAGGGCACTTGAGAACTAAGCTAGAGAAGAAGGTAGCTACCACCTATGCTAAATATGAGATAAAGCTTGCAAAACACAATAAGACATTGCAAAGACTAGAGGTAGCAAACTCTAAACTAGAGATGGTATAGGCTAGCTACCAAGGCCAAAAAGACAGTAGTAGAATTGGCTTGATAGCTTATGGATTATCAAAAATTTAGAGACAAAGCTAGAGTGTATGAGGAGTAATAATGACTATTTGTAGCATGGTATGTCAAATCCAATCAAATGTTCTCACAACTACCATGCCCATGAGAAGTGCCAACTCCATCAAACATTGGAACATCAGTATGCATGGCACATGATCCTTAGATAGAGGAGGAAAAACTTCAAGCACTCCTTCAAAACTATCCATTTTAGAAGCCTAGAGCACAGGATAAAGGAAAGAAGCCCATGGAGGAATGAGGGATGATTAGGAATGATGTTCATCGCACTTAGGCTAACTTAGATCTTATTTCCTATTGCTTATTAGCTTAATTAAGTTATTCATGATTGTCCTTAGGAGTAGCATAGTAGTAGAAACAACATCATACACCTCACTCTAAACTAAACCATACGTGAAAAAGAAAATACTAGAGTAGGTAGAAAGACAACAAACTGCGATCAATGTATAACTACCTAGGTGCCACAACTAGTCCATCCACAGAGTTCGACTGGATCGTGTGTACACACTTGTATTCATATGGTTGAGTGTAGGGGTACCTCACCACTCATCATAAGTTAAGATCTCAGTCCTAGGTTATGGAAGAGATTTCTCTTGGTAGTGTCTTGCATTGAGAACAACCATTGTGTGATTATAGAGCCTCATGCTCTACAATATTGTTTTGAGTGTGATAGGTTTTTGGATGCTTGTGGGTTGTGCGAAGATTATTGTAATCTTTGATTAATTTAATTAAATATATCTATTTTTTGTAATTTTTTCTAGAAAATAAATTTTTATTTGCATAATATCTAGATTTAGTACATTGAAGATGATTTAATTATGAAGTGAACTTACTCCACTGTGTCAAGGAGCATAGTATCCATAAGAGTCCAATTGGCAATAGGGATATTGCTAGTTTGTGATGGAATTTCCATAACCATTGGTTTTTATCACTATTATTGATAGTAATATTAAGGTTGAGAATAATTTTTACATGGATAATACTATTGGTTATAGGTCTATCCATAATTGCTTTATGAATTAGGAAATTTTTTGGATATTTACTTTTTCACAAACTTTAGGTTAAAAGAATAAATCCCAGACTCTTTTAGATCTAACATGATTGGGTAGTAACTCTTTGGATATTCTTATTAATAGATGTAATTCATTTCCCTCATCTTAATCTAATTCTATAACCTCTTTTACTATTGTAGGTTTTTCATTTTACCTATAAGTATCCTTTCTTATTCTCTTACTATTCTTTTTTCTATTTTTATCTTGGTATCTTATTCTTTCCTATCTATTTTTTCCTCCATAAATTTCAAATTAACTATAATTTTTCATTTATCAAATTCCTCATATTATCTATCTTTGCTAAAGTTTTAGTAATGGAATTTTATATTGAGAATATTTTATATGATTTTGCCTCAGCAATAGGTAACTCTACTTCCTTACCATAGATATCGATCTCCTTCTTGCAAAGTGTTGGATCCAAGTTATACTCCTTTACATTATACCTTTGCTTAACATTACTTCTTCTTTTACCACATGTTTGATTAGCCTTTATATATAATATTCTATAAATTCTAATAATATTTCTTAGGCATAGATCCCATTTTTCTTCCTCTTTTTTTTTTCTTATGAAGCCTATATATCATGTGATGAACTGTGTCTTTTTTTAAAAATCAATGGCCTTAGCATCTATGCAATAGAGAATAATATCTACTAATGGCTACATCAAGGAATTCATGGTTCTCTTGTTTCCATCCTTGATTTCTCTTTCTTAAATTGAACACTCTAGAATAGGTTTTGTACTTCCCATTAAATAGCTCAAGCATTATGAATCTTCAATGGATTAAATCTAGTTTTAATGACCTGTATCAATTTTTAGATTCTTCTATTATTATTCTTAGAAAGAGCTTAGGCATTTATCACTTACTTTAAATATTTTTAAAGATGAAAGAATCATGGAAGGCTTTTAAGTAATGTTGTAGATTAGAATTGTAGCCTTTCTAATGTTTAAGAATATTATTCATATTGATTCATTTAATGAGGATTTCCCTTTGATTCCTATGGGGCATTCTTACTATCTTCTTGATCTATATCATGCTTCTACTAGACAAAAACGTTAATCATCATGGAAATCATACGATTATAATTTATTTCTTTATTTTGTTGATTATGATGATCTCATATATGATCTCCTTGATACCTTGTATCTTGACTTTGATCTCTAATTATATCTCCATATCAATTTCCTAGTTGATCTCTATCTTCATACCTATGTTCATATTCATTAAAAATAGACAATGAAGATGAAGAAGATGATGATGAACTAGAAGAACCACCATGGCTTCTGTATCTTATACTATGCTTCTATGGTTCATCTCTTCTAGTTTTATAGGAGGTCCTACACCTTGAGGCCCTTCTTATTCTAGGACTTCTTTCATCCCCTCTAGGATTGTCTATGATAGCTAGATGTAGTCTTTGAATGTAGTAAGGATGATAATGAGAATATGATACCCATGCTTATAGTGGCTCAAGCTAATTCTTTTCAATAAAAAACCTATCGCCACCCTTACCAATGTTCTTATTATGTAATGGCCTATCAATCCTATGTGAATAAAACATTGTTTTAGTTAATCATGTAGGTATTACTTAAACTATTAATTTTTTCCTAAAAGATAAATCATTAACAATTTCATAGAGATCATTTATGCTATAACTAATCTATATCACTAGCATCATCCCCAGTAATAGTACTAATGATGAGCGATAGAATAGATCCTATATCCAACCATATGAATCACAAGCATTCACATGTAATCTAATCAAATTCCATGGATGGGACTACTGTGGTATCTAGTTCATTAAGCATTTCTCACAAGTGATCATCTTTTCACTTGGACTAGTCATATTTCTATTATATTTAGTTTATTCCAATGTTTTTTTAAGAAGGAAAACCCAATTTTATAATGGTCAAGAAACATTTAGAAAAAAAAAGGTACATGGGTCAAATACATCTAAAGAACTAGATGATCTTGAATATGAAAGAGAAGATCCATCATTTAGTGACGTACATAGGGACTTCTTTTCAAAATAAATTTTTTGAAACAAAGGGGTAACAACTAAACAAAAAAAGTAAAAACCAAAACACATGCCTTCAAACAGATGGAATACTCATTAGTTTAGTTCTTTTGTAACTTTGGTGAATTAAAAGAGAGAGAAAGATGAAAATGTGTAGAAATAGAAATATTTTTACCCAAGAAGATGACACTATTTTGATCAAACCATATGTGGTAAAGTAATGATGTAAAAAATCCTTTATTTTTTCTCTTTTTCTAGATTAAACAAATACATGTCCACTGATTAAGAACATTAACAAGGCTAGACAAGTGAATGTTAATGGCTGTAACATTTTGAAAATGATTCCAAAAATTATTATTTAATTGGTAGCTAAACAAATCATGATCAATAGTCTCTCTATCCTTTTTTTATCTCTCATAAATAGCATTATTAATAAAACCCTTGTGTTCGAGAACATTTTTGACTAGAAGTTTGCCATAAAGCCACTTGCTCATGAGAGTGTGATGTTTAGTAATAATAGCTACACGTCACCATGTATTTTTTTAATGAATCCTTTTGATAGTGAAATAAAATATGATATTCCTCTTACACTTTATTTCTATCATGATTATCCCAATGGAACTGACAATTGGAATTTTAAATAAAATTTAAAAATCATGTTCAAGCATATTTAAAGCTACACCATGTGGTTGAAGCATGAATGACTATAGAGATATTATGGAATAAAATACCATCACATAAATATTTATCCTTCATAATACTAATTCAAGGCTTCTCTAGAATATATAATTAGAAAACAAGTTTGCTAAGAAAATCCAAGTTTACATTTTTAGAACTCTAACACCCCAACCACCTTTACTAATATCCTTGAACATAGTCTAAAAATTAATAGAATGACAAGTTTTTCCTCTAAAATAAAACCAGAGAAAAATATATTTTATGTTTTTCCAGTCTAGTAAGAAGTGATTTTTATGCTTTATAACATGAAATAATGTAAAATAAGTATTTTTTAATATTTATTTAATTAGTTGAAGTGTGCCTACCTTAGAGAAAAGTTTTTTTCTTACAACTAGCTAACATTTTCTTAAACTTATTAGTTAAATACAGTAATATAGATAACTTCATATTATCAAAAATAATGAGATAACAAAAATATTTTTAGAGGAACTAACTAATTTGACAATGAAGTTTTTAGAAAATGAATGCAAAACACACTCATCAGTATCAAATGTATACACCAAATTTTTAGAGAAATGTATGTGAAGTTCAAATGCTTTTTTAAAATTATCTAGAACTTTAATGACCATGTTTAAAGAATCATTAGAACCTTTTAAGAAAATAAAAGTGTCATATATAAATTAAGAATGAATGAAATTATTACATCCAACAGTAAGGGCAATGCCTCTTTACTCATCTCTTCTTTGATGATGAAGCAAAAGAGCTTCTAAATCTTCCATAGCTAAAACAGCTAAGAAAGGAGAAACTAAATCACCTTATCTTAGATCAATTATTTAGTTCAAAGTGAGGCATATGATTATTGATGTTATGTAGTTGTGATTAAGTTATATGAAAACATGGAAATTAATTATTTAATTAATCTAAGTAATATCAAGAAGATAAATCCTAAGCTAGCATAAGAGCAATGAGTATCTATTCCTAGCTTACCATACACATCTCGAGCTCATGTATCCACTAATAATATTACTAATCATTATGTTACTATGTGAACTAAATAATAGCACTACTAGGATTTCCAAGTGAATATGCGTGTATGCTCAATACTAGTCATGTTTATTTCACCAATGATTAATGTGCATAGAAATGTAAATATTAACTAACTACATATAAAATAAATTACATTGAAAATAAATCTATTCTAAGTTAAAATTCTATAGTAAATATGAATCAATCTTGATCTTATTGTTGATCATGGATTGTGTTCAAGTGTAATGTCACTCAAATAACATATTTTATAATTGATTCAAATGTATGATGTGGGTATTTATGGACTCTTTGCTAGCATTACAAAAGAAAAATACAAGATTTTGGCTACACTACTAACCAAATGATGTTATGAATCTTGTGGATACATGCATTTATATAGGCAAAATACAAGATACTATTGATGCATAAGTATCAACAAGTTTGTGTTAACACATATCCATTAACATAGTTGACTAACTTACATTTCATCATTAGGTTTTCTCTAACCCCTTCTCCTCTTATCTACATTATATTGGATTATTTTTATATTCCTCCCTATCTTTCTTTTCATCCTCTTTCTCTATTTTTATCTCTTTCTTTCTATTTTTCTACCATTCTTCTATGTCTCTCTCATGCAACTCAATCTATTCTCCTTAATCTCTACTTTTCCCATCATAGTACTATTTCATTCTATCTACATGCTATGATAAGGATATTTATAATTAATCTTCCTAATAAAGATATTCATAAGTATTCTTCCATTGTTACTCCATGTGAGTATATGTTAAGCTTATGTGATATGGAAAGAGAATTTATTAATGTACCAATCATCAACAATCATCATTTTTAAGCTACAAAAATTTGATATTTTAACCTCATACAATGGACAACCTACAAAGATAGCCAACAAAAGTTGGGTTTTAATCCTATACACTAGGCATGATGTTTTGTATGCTAGGCAACATACAAAGGTAGTGTACGAAGAATAAAATTAGTTTAAATTATTAGTATGCAACAAGGAGGTGTCCTAGATATGATAGAAATTACCAGACATTTGCAAAAATCATGGTAAAAACAATTAGCAACAAATTAGGACATTAATGACCTATTTAAATAACGATTTATCTTATTGAAAGGGCTTTTGGCATTTTGCATCTACATTGACCCTAAGACTTTTGAGTAGTGTAGAGAATCAAGAGTCCACTACAACCATCATCATTTTTTCATAGTGTAGACCATTGAAGAAAAAAAGAAAATTTAAGGAGTATATCTATGTAGATACATTGTAAGAAACACCTTGTGATTGTATCAAGGCTTAAATATGTTACTACATCTTTTGGATTTTCTAAAACTCATAACTTGTACCTCCTAAACCTATGCTTATAACATTTTATTTCATAGTATTAATATCAAATTTGTAGTTCTACCTTTATTTTATCATTTTTTTACTATAGTCGTATTCTCATGTTCCATGCTATGTTTTGAAATTAATACAATCATTTACATTTTTTCTATCACCCAATAATAGACCCTCTAAGTCCTCATTTGATTGGAAAGACTATTTGAGATAATCATGGATCCTTCTTGAGGCTTGTGGATATACGTGTTAAATTATTACATCAAGGATCTTTGGCTCTCTAGCATTGAATATTTTCATCACTACAATTCCTAATGCTAAAAGGAGGGTCTCTGCCTCACTTCTTCATCTAAACCTATTAAAATATTTTTCTATTTCTACCTTTTTTCACAATCATGTGTTTTCAATAATTTAATTAAAAAATAGTTTTAGTTTTACACCACAACTAAAATTTTCCCTAAACAACATTTTTTTCCATCACTATTTATAGTGTAGTTTTCAACATAGCCCTTTCTCCTTGTAACCTACAACTTTGAAAAAATTATTTTTTATTATTGTTTTTGGATTGCATAATGGCCCTACCAACCATATGCTAGAGAAAACGTTTTTTAAAATGAAAAAAAAATGTATTTTATAGTTGTAGTTACATTGCATACACTAGAACCCCTTTCTAATTTTCTAGCATTAGCAAAACTCAGAAAATTTAATTTCTCATTGCAACTACAACCTTTGTACACTAATACTTTCACTTACTATGTATGCTAAAGCTTTTGTATTTCATGTATGCAAAAGGTTTCATATGTTGTGTACGCTAAAGCCTTCGCATGTTGTGTACACTAAAGCTTTTAGTATGTTGTGTACGCTAAAGATTTTAGTATGTTGTGTAGGCTAAAGATTTCATATGTTGTGTACAATAAAGCATTTATATGCTATGTATGCTAAAACTTTCGTATGCTATGTACACTAAAGCTTTAGTATGTTGTGTATACTAAAGATTTTGCATGTTGTGTATGGTAAATCTTTCATATGCTGTGTATGCTAAATTTTTCATTTGCTTTGTACACTAAAGCTTTAGTATTCTTTGTAGTTAAAGTTTTGTATGATGAAGCTTTCATTTGCTTCATATGCTAAAGCTTTCGTATGTTGAGACTACTTCATACGCTAGCATTACCTACATCATATGCTCGGATTGTATCATAAGTTGAGACTCTCACATGCTAAGTAGTCTCATATGCTAAGCCTTCTAGCCTACTACTCAGTTTAATGTTTTGTTGATGACATTTTACCAATCCAATGTATTACCCATTAACCTTACATTCATGGCTCCTAATCATGAAGGATTTTGCATCTATGACCCAAAAGACCCAATGGTCATAGAACATAGGAAATCACCTACATAGAGGGGAAAGGACCCAAACTTCACAATTATAAATGAAGAATTTATAACTTCCTTTATTCCAAGATATAGGTAGGCCTCCTTATACCAAGATCTGAGTCTAACACTAGGCATCAATCTAAAATCATACATCAAAATGGAAAAGAATGCATTCCCTTACCTTATGACAAAATACCTTTAACTAATTTCTATGCTAACATGCTAATACAACTTATGGATGTGGATGAGTGGAGTAAATAGATTAGTTCAAATTAACATTAGGATGAGTAAGTTGAATTTGAGATGGATCAAGAGTTGGACACCTTTGTCGAAAGTATTTTCCAACAATCAGTTCCCCAAACAACTATTCCTAACTCTACATCTCCCATCTCATCTATGGAAAAAGTTTTTCAATCTTCTCCTATCTATCCCACCATGTTCAAAATAATCCCTATAATTACCACATACCAAGCTCAACCTATCTCATAGCCTATCTTCCTATTTTCATCAATGTCCTTTACTACACAACCTCATTCCACATGACCATCATCCATGATGTTTCCCACATCCCATTCTTTCTCAATCCCAGTGGACGTTTCCATGGGATCTTAGGCTATGAAAGCCTCTCATATTTCCTTTGTTTCCATTATCCCTCAAGTTCTAATACAAACATCCTTCTCATTGTTCGACCCTCTTGCCATCATAACCACCCAGTCTCTTCCATTATTAACACTACCCATTGCATGGTGACAAGCCTTCCAACTTCCTCCACAACCATCTACACAAATACAACAATTCATGGGGATGCCCCAAGGTCTAGACCAAGCCTTCCAGATAATCCAAGACCTCATCAAAGAGCCATGAAAGCTTAAACCCTCTACTACTTAAATGGTTAAGATAATGAACTTCTACTAAGATGATCCCAATAGTTCTAATGTCCCCTAGACCACTGTTTGGGCATGCATTCCCATTCCCCAATTCACTAAATACAATGGAGAAGATGATCCTAACTCCCACCTATAGCGACGAAAATGTCGGTGGCTGGAAAACACCAAGAGGTTGTCGGTCATGACAGTCTTAACCTCGGATTCATGTGAGGGCTGTGCTGGATAAAATGGAAATGGGGCACCTTGAACAGTCTAGTCAATCAGACAAGGACTTAATCAGTGTTAATATAACCTTTTGAAAAATTTTAATGCGAAAGAAATGATTATAACATAAAATGAAATTTGTTGAATGCGAAAAGGTGATAACAATGTAAAATGTAGTGATAAAGAGAGAAAACAAAGTAGAAGTTACAGAATGCACCACTTCAAATTTATGACTTTACATTGCCAGGTGGATACAATTGGTTGCACAACACTGGGAAGCAGAGAGATCCTAAGAGTAACCAGAATGTTCAAAGCAAGCCAACAATGTGCTTGAATGTAGACTTCAAAGCCAATAATGCCCAGATGTCACAAATCCAACTTGTTAACCAGATGCTAATTGAGAACAAAGGGGTTTGTTTTGCTAGCTACTAATAGAATTTGTTAACTGCTCAAGTTTACCAATTATATGCAAAGGTGCTCAAAATTTCCAATTATTAATTTTTTGCCAACCCTTTGAGCATTTCTCATCAAGGTATTTATAGGACCAAGACCAAGCGAAAGATGCCGTTTGGACACCATGTGTCCTGAGCTCGTGTTGATGTGTCTATGCTAATGGACATGAAGGGCTAATTGACAAGCCTACCATGCTGTAATTACACTATCATAACTTGGAGATATGTGCCAATGGTAAAAATAGGTGCAGTGCATTGATGTAGCATAATTGCCCGCCAAGCTATGCGTAGCATGTGGCATAGCATAGCAGCTTGCTATCCAAGGAGATGCATCGATGTAGCATAGCGGCTTGCTACACTATGCTACGCTATGCAGCGTAGCATAGCGTAGCTACTAGTTTGAGGCAAAAACTCACGTTGGGACCTGTTGCATGTGCTTGAAACCTTTGAAGTGCTCTAACTATTTTTTGCATATTTTCTATGCTATGTTACGCTACGTAGCGTAGCATAGTGTACCAGCTGGCCTTAACTGCAAAAACGTTGACAATTTATAACTTTTTCTCTTTGTAATGCAAAACATGCAAACTTACTGATCTTGCACTTTGATATGCCTTTTGTCACTCCCACAAAGTTGCTACACTATGCTACGCTATGTAGCATAGCATTGCGTAGCAGCCAACATGGCCTGCTCTTCGCTAAACTTTCCACTTTCCAATGGAAGGAACCATTGCCGAAGGACTTGGAGTTGGGCGAGGGAACTGACTTTGGCTTTTGCTACGCTGTGCTATGCTGCATAGTGTAGCATGGCATAGCACTTCGTTCTGTGACCATTTTCTGAAGCCTACTATGCTACATAGTGTAGCGTAGCATAGCAAACTTCTTGACTTAGAAAAGTTGTTGAATTATTTTGCGCATTCTGAGCACTGCTGACAACTTCACACATTACTTTTGAGTAGGTTGTTGGCTGAATGAACTACTCAAGTGGGCAGGCTGGAGGCTCCATTGAGCCTGTTGACATCAAGAGTAGAAAATTTACTAAACTAGATAGTCTGAACTTCGGAGCATCCATCTCCTAATGAACTGCCATGACGCTGCCTAAATTGCAAGGACCCGGTGAAGCAAGAATGCCTTGAAATTTTAGGGTGTTTCATTGGCCCCTATTTGTCAACGTCTAGAGGACAGACCCGAGAGATGCCAACAAAAAATATGAAACACCACAGAAAAAAATGCCAACATTTCTCTTTGGTGATCACCAAGATGTCGCTTAGTTGCACTTTGAGAGTGTTACATTGGTTACATAGGAGAAGGGAAGGGTTAAGTGGGGAGGGAGGAGGCTTAGGAAAAGGGTAAAGATGAGACTTGGCAAGGTCCCTCGTTGGAGTGCTCATGAGGGAGTTGTCTACATGGTCATCTTTCCTTTTGCTAACCTTCAACCTCTTGTTGGAATGATTAGGGAGAGAAGGTATGCGAAACAGCTTATGTGCCATTTGTTTGGGGCACACTTTTTTTTTTGTGCATGAGCCTTGCTCTCTAATTCTTTTTCCTTCTACAAACAACCTTTTTGCAGGACATGTGTTTCCTTCCTAGGATGAGTTGTGTTACATCCACGTGGAGCCTTAACCTACCTATAGATGCTTACCATGTAGCAAGCTGTTTTACGCGTGTTGTGGACTTTGTGGTTGGGCAAATGGGAAGGCTTGAAAGACATTAGGAAAGGCTTGGGAAAGAGAGGGGAGAGTGGATCGTAAGTGTAAGGAGTGAGACAAGGGAGATAAAGGAGAAGAACAAGATGTGCACTTCAAAGTAGCTAAGCTAATCAAGATGAACATCTTAGAATGATGTAGGGTCCTACTCCCATGGCGAAGCGCACCTTTGAGCGTCATCTCCCTGGTACACATCCTACAAACACAACAAAAAGAGAACTAGGAGAAATAACGATGATGCAAAATGAAGCCAAATCCCCTGCTTGTTGTAGACATTGTTGAAGCTTTGGACATCTCTATTGCTGTGCAATGTCCAAAGTAGGAAGGCCAACAATAGCTTTGGTAGCATCAGTGTTGAGAGGTTGGCACTGAGGATGCTAGGAGTTGCTGTGGATGCAGACGTTCATAAATCCCTTTCGAAGGCATGCATTCTTAGTTCAGCTGTGGGATTGGCTACTTCATAATTGAATGTCATTTGAGCTCAGGTGTTGGCAGGGGGCTGGAGGGTAACAATATTATGGCTGGGCCACAATACTGGTGGAACTCCAGCAGCAAGCATTGACCAAGGAGCTACCATCAAGGCGATGGGTCGTGGCGACGGTACATCCAAAGGGTTAGTCAGATGTCATACGAAATCTTCAGAGGATTAGCAAGATGCTAAAAGTAGCAGCATTGCATATGTTCTAGATCATGTTTTCATTACATCATGAACTACATTCTGGAGCTGCAACGTCCCACTGCATGTCGGCACTATGCAGGCTCGCTTGATGTGTACTAATGTAGATGCATGTTGGGGACGTGTTGCAAACCCAGTTTAAGGTCCTGGTAGACCATGGTGTTCTGGTTTGAGGTCCCATCAGACCACTATGTGCCAGTTTAACATCATAGCAGATGTTCCCCGTGCTAGTTTAAGGTCCCAGTAGACCGCTATGCTAGTTTAAGGTCCTAGCAGATCGATGTTGTGCTAGTTTAAGGTCCTAACAGACCGCTATGCTAGTTTTTCATTGTAGTGGATGGTGGATGAACTAGTTTAAGGTCCTAGAAGACCATATGTGCTAGTTTATAGTCATAGTGGACTATCTATGCTAGTTTAATGTCGTAGCAGACATGTTGTGCTAGTTTAACGTCATAGAGGATGTGCTTTGCTAGTTTAACATCATAGCGGATGTTGGTGAAGTTGTGCTATTTTAACGTTGTAGCAAACATTTGCTCATCTTTGCCAGTTTTACATCATAGTAGATGTTTGCTTATCTGCTCCATGCATCTAGATGTAGTATGACTTGAGGTACAAGTGATTGACTGGGTTTGCAAACTCGTTGCCATCCATGTCTACCAGCTTGAACGCTCCATTCCCAAAGGCTTTTTTGACCATGTATGGACCTTCCCAGTTGGTTGAGAATTTTTTCATATGATCATGAATGGATTTGAAAATAATGTCTCCCTTTTGTATTGGTTGTTGATATGGATTTACATGGTGTTTTTTTTGTTGCTTGTTTTGGTAATGCTCTATGTGACCCAATGTTTGCACATGCTCCTCCTCTATTGAGTTGAGATCGATGATGTATGACTCATTGTTCTGGGCTTCACTTATGACATTGGATAGGATCATCTGGAGTGATGGTACCTGCAACTCAAGAGGTAACATAGCTTCAGATCCATAAACAAGACTATAAGGAATCTTACCTATCACAGTTCTACATGTTGTCCTGTAAGCCCACAGCACATAGAGGATTTGCTCATGCCATCGCCTCTTGCTATTGTTGAGTGTCCTTTTTAGCAAGTTGATGATGGACTTATTTGTAGCCTCTACTTGTCCATTCACCTGCAGGTAATATGGTGAGGAGAATGACTACCTGATGCCAAGATTGCTACAGAAGGTTCGGGTTTCCGCACTACTGAACTGTGGCCCATTTTCGGTCATAATAGTCATCGGAAGCCCAAACCTTGTCATGATGTTATCCAAGATGAAGTGGAAAATCTGTTGAGATGTAGTTTTCCTCAGAGGAATAGCTTCCACCGACTTGGTAAAATACTCAGTGGCTATGATGATGAAACTATGCCCTGCGGAAGACTTAGGTATGATAGGTCCTATGAGGTCTAGTCCCCATTGCTGGAAAGGCCACGTAATCTACATCGGGTGCAACTTTGTAGGTGAAACGTGTATAATATTTGCATATCTTTGGCACGTGTTGCACGTTTTGACCTTTGCTAGGAAATCAAACTCCATATGAAGCCAATAGTACCCTAGGCATCTAATTTTTGCAACCATAGCCCTAGGTTCTATGTGTCCACCACATAGTCCTTCATGTATTTCGTTGATGACCTTTTGCACTTCCCCCTCGTTTATGCATGCCAGAAATATCCCATCATAGGAGCGCTTGCATAAGGCGTTGTCTCCCATGAGCACATATTGCCAAGCACACTTGCAGATCACATCTCTCTAGGCATATGTCAATCCACTTGGGGGTTCACCATGTTGCAGGTAGGCTTTAATGTTGGCATACCACTCTTGGGTATCTATAGCATTGATAGAGGCTACGTGTACTACCTAAGTGATAGGCTCAATGCACTCGGTAATCGAGGTCAGAAAACTTGCAAACAAGTGTGGTGGAATATTCAGTGCTAGGGTGGCTAAGGCATCTACTATGGTGTTCTCATTGCATGGCACATGTTGCACGTCCGTAGTTGCAAATTATTTAAGTAGGCTTTTTGCTAGGTTGCAATAGGGTTGCAAGTGTGTAGCTTTGTAGGCATAGACCTTAGTGATTTTATTCACAACTAGTTTTGAATCTTTGCGAATCGCCAAGTGTTTTATGCATAGTGTTTGGGCAACTGAGAGGCCTCTAAGTAGCCCCTCATACTCTACCACGTTGTTTGTGCAGGGGAACATAAAGTGATAAGCAAAAGGGTGCATTTCCCTAGAGGAGAATGTAATGATGGTAGCTGCACTAACCCCTCACATGGTCAAGGCATCGTCAAAGTGTAGAGTAGCTTTGAGATGCAATGGGATGGCATTGATACTACTAACATGCTCGTCTAGGAATTCGGGATCTATGGTTGCCTAGTCGTCGATGGGTGAGACCGTAAGTTGCGTCGCTATGGCTTAGCTCTTCATAAACGACTGGATCACATAGTGCAAGTCAAATTCTGCAGTTATTGCTTTCCATTGGGCTAACCTACTACGTTTGTACAAATTATTTGTGATAGCCCAGAGTATGTTTCTTTTGCAAATAATGTTAATTTTACTGTGAAACAGGTAATGCCTCCATGTCTTTAATGCAAACACTAAGGCAAGGCAATTCCTCTCCACCTCGTTGTACTTCGCTTAATACACTATTAATGCATGACTTAGATAGTACCATGGTATCTCAAATCCGTCATCTCATTTCTAACATAACATTGCTGCAATAGATGTGTCATAGGTGGCAAGGTAGATGAAGAAAGGCTTATCCCTCTATGGTGGGTAAATAGTTGGTAGGTGCAAAAGCTCTTTCTTTAGATCATCGAAGGCTTGTTGGCATTGAGTTGTCCATTCGAAGTTAACCCCTTTCTTTAGAAGATGTTGCATGGGGTGTAACTTGTCAGTTAACTTTGCTATAAACCTTTGGATGAACTATACCCTACCTTGTAACCCACACAATTCTTTATGGTTTGTAGGAGGTCCTAGGTTGACGATGGCCTTAACTTTGTCAGGGTCCACCCGTATTCTAGCTTCTGATACTACAAACCCTAACATGCGTCTAGTTCTCACCCTGAAGACACACTTCCTAGGATTGAGGCATAAATCATGAATTTGACAACACTTGAGAACTACCCCTAGATCAAATGGGTAATTAGCGGCTTCTTTGGATTTAACCACTATATCATCCATGTAGTCTTTTAGTGTTTCTAAGATGTAGTTACTAAAGATGTACGTCATGGCTCGCTGGTAGGTTGCTCTAGCGTTCTTAAGCCCAAAAGGCATCATAGTGTAACAAAAGGTACCCTATGGGGTCATGAAGGTTGTTGCTAACTGATGCTCTGTTTAATGCAATTTTGGTTGTAGCTGGAGAAACCATCCATGAAGGATAACAGAGCATGACCAGCCATAGTGTCAATGAGTTGATCGATGCTTGGAAGTGGGAAATCATCTTTGATCATTGCCTTGTTTAGATCTTGAAAGCCTACACAGATTCTTATTCCTCCTGTTTTCTTAAAAACTACAATGATGTTAGACACCCATTCTGAGTACTCAACTGCATGGATGAAACTAGCTTGGTATAGCTTGGTGATTTCATCTCGTACGGCTAGTGCGATCTCTACTTTAACCTTACGAGCCTTTTGTTTGACTGCTTTCATGCTTGGGTCTAAGATAATGTTGTGTTGTATCAGCGTCAGGTCTAAACCCATCATATCACTATTTGACCATGAAAATACTTCAATGTTGTCTTGCAGAATCTTGGCTACATCTTCATGCATCTGTGAGTCTAGGAGGGAGATAAGCTTTAACATTCTTACTTCCCCCTTGGACATGGTGACAGGAGTCTTGATGAGAGGGTCCTCAGTTACATCCCTGGCCTCTAAATCTAGGGTTCAGACCAAATGCTCAGGCCAGTCTGGGAATGTTTCTAAGGATGCCACAGTGCTAACTACGAGTGATTCCTAGTCTATTAGTTCTAGGTTCAGTTGTCTCACGAGCTTTCCATGTGGACCTGCTAAAGCTAAAGGTGAATAGAGATCACGATGGATTTCCATTTTTGCTCAACCTGTCAAAATGAAATGAAAGTCTGGTTAAGAGGTACCTATCTGTAATAATCATGTCTAATGAAAATTTGCAAAGCAACTATGAGATGCGATCAGTAAAGTATGATGCAAGGCTAAAATTCACCAGTTTAAAGTCATAGCAGACTATTAAGACCCAAAGATGAAAAATTGTTGAAAACGTAAAATCAATGTACAAATGAGAAGCTGTTAGTTTAGTGTCATTGCGAACTTCCTAGACATAAAATGAAAAACCACTCGTATACAAAATGGAAAGTTGCTGGTACAAAAAAAATGCAAAACTGTTAATTCGAAAATGTGAAACTGCTAGTTTTAGTATCGTTGAGGACTGTGAATGCATACAAAATCAAGACTACTAGTTTAAGGTCTTTTTGGACCACTAACTAGAGTGAAATTATATGCTAGGAGTGCTAGTTTAAGGTGTTTTCGAACCACTAACTTTGAAACTATGCCAGGGTTGCTAGTTTAAGGTCCTTTCAGACCACTAAAGTTACGACTACGCTGGGGTTGCTAGTTTAAGGTCTTTTTGGACCGCTAAATGAATATATGTATATTTTTTCATTTTTGGGAAAGCAAATGATTAGCTTGAAGTGTGCCAAGATTTTTTGCCCAGATTCACCTATGTTAATGCCAATAGTGCTACGATGTCGTGGCAAGCATGCTACGCTGCATGGCATACTTCGCATTAAATGGAGAGAGAGAATGGAAAGTTTCTCCTTTTTACCATTATGGATATAAATAATGGTTAACCTTCGGTAAGCTCATTATTTTCACCATAACAGCGTAGAGCCCACATTCGGAGCACAAAGTGATTTCGGAGTGCAGAGTGATTGTACCAATAGAGAGCAAGGCAGTTTTGACATAACAGTGTTGGCAAGCAAAACGATGGCTCCCAAGAAATAACGCACACACTTGATGCTTGCTAAGGTCGATGAGGTGAAGAAAACCTTAGGGCATATGACACAAGCATGCATCGCAATGCAGGATGTGACACCATTAACCCAGTAGAACGATGTGCTTCTTCTATTTTCTCATGCTTCTGTTATTCATTTTTTATTATTTTTCTTGCTTTTGTCTTCTAAGATTTAGTTTTGGCTATCCATGTTTTCTATCATCGCGTTGTCATTTCTTTGGCCTTTTACACCATCTTTGTTGCCATTTTGGTAGTGGTGGATGCATAAACGCTATGCTAAAGTTGCATGCAAGGTCACCTAGACCACCATCACTGCGAATGTCATTATCGTAGAGACTTGGATGATTTAGGCTACTTGACTTTCAAATGGCGTAGTGTAGAACCCTGAGGAGGGTTTGGCCATGCATGATGTGGTAGTGTGACATATGTTCTATTAAGGAATAATGTTAACTACTTTTGTTAGGGCTAATCACTCCATTGCTATGCTAGGCTATTTTCGCTACATTATTTCTTTCATGTTTTTTGCTATGCTATGTGCAAGAAGAAGATTATGCTATGCTATTTACTAAAATGCTAGTTCTTGCTACGCTACATGTGTGTTGCACTTGAACATAATGCTAACATTTTTTGTTCTGTTGTGTAGGATAGCGCTAAGGCTAGTTCTAATTGTCCTAGAAATTGTAGAGGTCCTGTGCTACATGAACAAACCAGTGGCCAATGTTCCTCCTCCTCATACACGTGTGGGAGATCAGGGCATCTGGTATAGGGCAGGAGCATAGGAGTTCCTACAATTCCTCCTCCAACACTTTAGTATAATCATTTGGTCACACCTAGTGGAGGAGGTAGTAGCTACCATAGTAGAAACCCTATTGCCTAGGGAGAACTGGGGTATTTTGAGGTATTTTACAGATGGGAAAATCGGTATCAGGCAGGGAGGAGGATCTAGTTAGCACCTCAAGAATTTGAGGTGTTTGTCCTAGATCTGGAAAATGCTTGAGTATGAATACTACCATTCTTACAACACATTATTTATTGCATGTCATATGGGAACATGTTTCCAAAACCCATCGGGAACCGTCTACTATGCCGGTAGGTGAGTTTTGTAGCTATGTTTTGTTGTACTATGTGATGTTTGCTACACTAGCTGAATGTTAACGGCATGTTTTTGTTACCAAGTTTTATATCAATGAGAAGGGACTTCATAGTGATACGGATGCATTGAACATAGCACAGATGGTGTTGTGAGAGTTTTCTTCCATTGAGAATATGTGTGCAGGTGTGATAGGTCAATGCGGGGGTGAGTACCACACCTATCTAGACCAGTATCCCAATCTCTACAATAGATGCAAGGAGTTTAGCTGGTTAGATGAGGGATGGGCACCCTTTAAACTAATCACTATTGAAGATTTCCTAGTTAGTCTTCCACCATTCCTACTACCATATAAACCTGGTAAGCTAAGTGGTACGTTATATGCATGTTTGAGTGTTATTGCTATCTTCTTTCTTCTGCTATCAATGCTTTGCCTAACTCTTCCTCCCTTTTTTTTTATTTTTTGTGCTTTTATGCTAATTTATTTTATGCAAACTGCTACAGGGGCAAAGAAGTCCTAGGAGATGGCAGTGATTACCTCTCGGAATTAGGAGGCTAATATCAACTTCAAGTACGGGGACATAGGTGATAGCCAACGATGGATATGCGATGAGGCCTCGAAATCCTTGGTCAAGCATATTCAGGATGCTAGACTCATGGATTTGTTCCTGGCCTTGAATCCAAGTGTCCCTACCGCTGAGATGCTTTCCCTAGCTGACTCCTTCTCTGATAAGGTAGACCACTTCTGCACGCGTATACACGGTGTGCGGGTGGTCATTGAAATTAATGACCAGCTATTTGTGGATCTTTTTGATGTCCCTACTGATGGCATCCTTATAGGGTTGAAGAGCAAGAAATAGCTAAACCTTCAGAAGAAAGACATCCAGGAGTGGATAGGGATTACCAAAGAGTGAAAGGGGATCCCTATGAAGAAGGTTAGGGTGGGGCCTGCTAAGGAGGTTTACCCTGTCTTCCATGCTTGTGCATTCCCCCAGCTACTTTCCCAAGGGAAGATCCTTGGGATTGAGTAGGCCTGGGTAATGTGAGAGGTCATGGAGGAGGGGGCTCGCTCCAACTGGGCTAGGTTTCTGCGTAATGGCTTGCATACCAAAATCGTGGGACTCCATAAGAAGTAGGAGTCTCATTTCAATTTGCATTACGCCTTCTATATAGCCTATTTGAAGCACTTCACGGAGTTTTCGATGGTCCACAAGAATGGGGCCTAGGTACTGTAGAATCACAATCATATCTCCAAGCCATGGATTCACCAGATCCTTCAAACCACCCTAGCCCAAGATCCCCTTAAAGCAATTGGGAAGTTGTTCTTTCTGATGACTAACGATTGGGTGGCCCACAACTTTCATGGCCAAGACAACATAGGAGAGGCATCCCCTGCTACCACTAATAGCATATCACAGGGGAAACGCCTCATTGTTGAAACGGTGGCTAGTAGGTTATAGCAAAAGAGACCTCCTTTAGCTAAGGAAACCCTCTGCATGGAAGAAGAAGATGGGCGAATACTATGGCTCAAGTTATGCAGGACGCAACCCCAAATTGGTAAACACCCTCGCTCATGCTTATTCCTTCACCTATTTTGTTAGTGCCTGCTACACTATGCTATGTTAAACAGGATAGTGTAGCGTAGAACCTACTTTAAGCTAACCTATTTTGAGTTAATGCAAACATGTTTTTGGCTGCCAGAGGAGGAAGAGGAAGAGGAAGAAGGCAAAAAAGAGGTGTCAGCCCCTAGGACAGGATTGACGAATAAAGACACAAAGGCCCCAGTCTCAAAGGAAAGGGCCTCGATCAAGAAGGAAAGAACTCCTATCATTGAGGAAAGGGATCTTTTTGTTAGGTAAAATCCTCCTACCGATGAGGAGGACATTTTTGGAGATGAAGAGGATGCTGGTGCTTTAAAAGAAAAGGTGCCAGCAAATAAAGAAGAGACCCACATTGACCTAGCAAGGACTTCTGCCAAGGATCCTACTGTCACTTTGAATCAGAAGGGAGGGGAACTGCAACTAGATGCTTTTGAGTTTAATAACATATTCACCTTATCATAGTCTATTTCGGTCATTGTTGACACATTTAGTTGTATGATAGATGCCACTATTTATGTTGTAGGACCCCCTCTAATTCGTGTGGAACCATGGGCCAAAACCCCTGACAAGTTTACGTTTATGCAAGGGATCGTTGATGACATGATCGATCACCTTAAGTAGGTCAACCCTGAAGTGGGTAAGTAGCTATGCTAGACAGTTTTGTGTTTTGCTAACCTTTCTATGCTAGTGTGACTAATGTGCTCCTTGTGTTGTGATAGCCACTCGACTCAAATGGAACCCAACATAGCATTTGAAGTTCGGTGTCATGACTACATTCCTGCTCGAAGTGACTAAGGTGCCTCATCGCACATACGACGAGGCCAACAAATGTGCTTTGCACTCAACATGCTCCTTGTGGGATTATAAGCATGTCAACGAGGACCTATGGAAATGGGTCCAGAAGGTAGAGAAGGAGAATGTCGACCTAAGCACTGAGGTGGAAGACCTCAAATCGAGGAATGAATTCCTCATAGCCCATGATACTAATGATGACAACTAGTGCATGGATGTGATCAATTATGTGCAATATTGGACAGTCATATGACAGAATAATGAAACCACCTAAGAAATAATAGAACAACAAATGCAAATGGACTTGTTGGCTCAGAAGAGTTAAGATTGGAAATATTATGGTGCCAGGGTTTATGAATGGGGGTAGTCCCATAAAAACCACAAACACCTGTATAAACTAGAACGTGCCACCTATCGTAAACTATACAGGGACGTTGCTGCTGAGGCGTTTACCTATAAAGCATTCGTAAATGCTATTGATGATTTTGAGGCCTATGACAAGTTCAAAGAGTAGGTAAAGGTTACAGAATCTCCTGAATGGGAAGTGGACCTTCCCATAAGTAAGACTGCTATCGCCTCCTTTTCTCTAGGACTGCTGAGATGGACGATCGTTGAAAAGGAGAAAGTTGCTGCAGACGTTGAACCAAGCTTTAGACGTTGGTCGGATATCACGGCAGAAGAGGTCTAGCACCACCTCAAGCTTTTTTTAGGTTAGATACCTTTTGAGATGGACACAGGGCCATCTTAGTTCAGTCATTTTCTACTGTTTTAATGCTTACTTTCTATTGTAGCATGCATATGTTGCCCTAGCCGACAACTTCATTTTTGCAATGCAAATTCCAAATGAGGGCAGAGGGCCTATAGAGGATAGGAATGAAGGGGTGGTAGAGGAAAATGTAGAGGAAGATGATGCAAAAGAATTTGATTCAAGAACAAAAAATGATGAAGAAGATGATGTGGGGAAAGACAAACCATAATAGCATGGGTTTTTTTTTGAAATTTTTCAGTTTTGGGTGTATTTTTGCAAACATTGTTTGAAAGAAAAAAGCTTTGAATTAAAAGGAATTTAGTTCTATGCTAACTTATGCATTTTCTACATGCTATATTTTGTGTTAAAATTTCATTCTTTTGTTTTAGTTTTAGGCCTTTTCGGGTCCCTACTAGTTTTAAGCCATTTCGGACCATTGTTAGTTTTAGGCCATTTCGGGCCATGGGTTAGTTTTAGGCCATTTTGGGCCATAGTGTAGCATAGTTTTAGGCCATTTCAGGGCATAGCGTAGCATAGTTTTAGGCCATTTTGGACCATGGCATGTTAAAGGGATGATACGCTAATGATTCAAAGGACGGCTAACTAGTAACTAGCGTAGATGGACGAATGCAAAATAGAAAGGTGGTAAATGTACAAAGGATGGCAATTGAACAAGAAGTAGTGAGGTCTCTATGCTATGCGTAGCTACTTCTTAACCCATCGTGGGTTAAGTAGGACATAAGGCCGAGGCACTTTGCCAGGGCCTTTGCCTATATCATTGTCCTCTGCTTGGAAGGGCAATTCGACCCACACATTTTCGTTCTGGGAACTAGCTTGTTGAGCCAATTATTTTGCTGGATGGTTAGTGTGTGCAGAGACAGGTGCTTCATTCTCAAAGGTTATGAACTCTGAGCTCTATTCCATGTCTACGTTATTGATAGCTTGTGACTTTACCTTGTCACCATGGATCATCACCTCCCTGCCTACGTACGATAGATGGATCTCCTAGTGTATAGGTGAGGAGACAGACCTAAGTTGTGCTAACCATGACCTCCCCGAGATCAAGTTAAATCCAAGCATCTCTTTGACCATGATGAACATTGTGTTCATGGGGAACTGATCCCCTACTACGAAGTCAATATGGACTATGCCCTTCACCACAACCCATGCCCCATTAAATGACTTTAGGCATGATGTCATTGTGGGCTTCATCTGGTCAATCAAGCCCAACTTGTCCATGATAGGGAAGGGGATGACATTCGTGGCAGCCCCATCATCGACATGTACACTTTGAATCCTATGTTGGCCGACCCAAATTGTGATGAATAGGGGTGTTGTGGTCACCTAACCCCTTTCAGGGTCTTCCCTAATGGAGTCATTGTAGAAAGTCAGTTGAGACAGCTTTGGCTCTGTAGGAGCAGAAGGAAACATGACCAAGTGGATCACTTCCTCTTCTACTGGCATGTCTTCATCGACCAGAATCACCATCAACATGTGGATCAAAGCCTCACGGTGAGGGATAGATGTCATGATTAGGTCGTACAAGCTCAATGTAGTGTTCTTTTGTTTGAGAGCTTGCTTGACCTAACTAAGAGTGTCCAAGAGGTCTTGGCCACCCACCTGTTTACTACCTTTCTCTTCTTCTATTCATCCCAGGAGACGGATTTCCTGAGGAGGGGCAATTCTGGATCTGGGTTCAGACCCTTTATGTGGGGCAGTGCAGACTGTGCGGTTGTACCAATGTCCCTCTTTGGTGATGAGGGTGTAGACACAGGGGATGAAGACATAGGCTTGGAAATTCCTGGGACAATACTTTCCATCAACATCTCACCTACAAAATGCACTTCTTGTTTCTTAGGACGAGAAGGTTGTGCACTTGTCTTATGTGGGATGGGGGATATTGAAGGAGTTAGCCCCTGATGACAAATGGAGCTAGTGGTGTTAGCAGGAGGGGTGGTGCGATTTTGCTAATAGGTGGCATGGGTCCAAATGCCCAGGCAGGGGCTCTCAAGACAGAAGGTTGCTGCAAGTTTTGATCACCCGCTAGTGGTGCTGGTGTGCTACACTAAGGCACGTGGACCACAAAAGGCTGCTAGGGTGGTCTAAGATTACTATCAATGCCGATGGTGTTGATGACATAACTGGTGTTGTTGGCGTTGAGGGGGTCAATGTAGACATGCAAAGATTGATTTTTAGGACATATTTCATCTAACACCAGTTTTCCCTGATCGATCATCCTTTGGATGTCATCCTTCAACGCTAGACAGTAATCTGTGTTGTGACCACATTGTTGGTGGTAGTCAAAAAACCGATCCAACTTGAAACTCTTAGGAACTAGGGGCTCATTAGGCAAAGCCAACAAGGGATTCTTGAGGAGTTCATAGTACTGCTGGTGCTTCTTAGCCCCTTTCGACATCCAACACCCGTGGCCAGTACCTGATTCAGAAGATCTGATGACTTGATAGGTAGCGGGGTATACTTTGAGCGGTCTTTATGCTAAAAGTTCAATTTTGGTGGTGCAAATGTCTCGAGTGTGGGTCTGGGTGTGAAAGGTAGTGATGCGTTGCCTTGCTTGGGCATGAGGTTAGCTGCTGGTGTGACCAATTTTTTGTTGTTCTTGTTACCATTGTTATTAGGTTTGGGTTTGGCCTTGTTCGGCATAGCGTCCACTATGGCTATTGTAGCCTTACCATTGTCCTTCTTTATGAAGGTGTTCTTGTAAGCAATGTAGGCCAGGTCTTTTCTCACCTTAGCTACATCCTGGATGCTCTTAGTCTGGGTGAAGGCTTGACTAAGAGTGTGAGGAGCGAGGTAATATAGCTTAGACTTGATAAAGTCATTCACTGCACCCTTAAAGATGGCTAGCAAGTGGGCCTCCATGATGGGTTCACGAATTTCATTAAGGGTTATGCTCCAACACTAGATGAACTTCTGGACTAGTTCTAGAGGATCCTACTTCACACTCATCAGCTAATCCAATGTGATTTCTAGCTTCAAGTTATACTTGACGCGTGTCACGAACTAGGTCAGAAGCTCCTCTAGGGTTGATATGGAGGAGCGTGGCAGGGCACGGTACTAGTCCAGGGCCTTTTCGATCAGAGACATAGCAAAGATGTAGATGATAGTGTGTGGCCATTGTTGCAATAGAAGAGACTCAAACCTAAAGGTAACAATATGTGCATTGGGATCCCCCTCCCTATTTTATTTCGTAAAGTGGAGGAGGGACACCCTTGGGGGTAACGTTAGCGCAAGGATTGCAAGGCTGATAAGGTCATCTTAGTAAACATCCATGACTTGTACCATGTCAGACCTGACATCCTTACGGCATTTTATTTCCTTGGTAAGGGTCTAGATAAGCTGGAATGCTTGATCTAGACCCTGCAACGATGTGAGCGGTTGGGGAACTACCAAGGTAGATCCCTTCTGTGGAGTGATGGGGCTAGCAATGTGACCCATTGGGGGTACCATTAGGGTAGCCCCTATAAATAGTGCTACTTGTTGTGTCCACCACCTAGTCAGTGGTGCTGTTGAAGCAGCGACTGTCGGTTGTGCTGCCAGGTAAACCGCTTCTATCGCTGGTGGAACAGACCATAGCCCCATGCTGGGTTGTATCATTTGTGGGGTTTGGTAGGTCTGAGGACAAACATAATGAGACATCTGCAACTATAGCATAGTAGGAGGTGAAGTGAATGGGGTTCACCATGTGGATGGACCTAGGCCTACCGTTGATAGTGGGACAAATGTAAAAGCAGGAATGGATGTGGAATCTGGAAACGATTGTGAAGCAAATATGATATGAATATAAGGTAGGGTAGCCAAGGTTGGGCCATGTTGCGAAGCAAAAAGGGATTGATGAACAGCTTGCAGAGGAATGACGACTGAAGTTGAGATAGGGATGTGGGTCTTTTGATACACCGCAGGCATGGTACAGCTACCCATGACAAGTGGGATCATAGGCTGCAGTTGCATGGTTGTGATCCTGAAGGAAGTCGTGATAGTTAGTGGATTTGTCTAGAAGGACTGGATAGGAGGGATAGTGACGGGGTTGGTTTGACATCCCCATTGGATTGAGAATCCAGTTCCTCCTATCCATCTTGGAAGACCTCATCATGGTGAGATGCTATGTCTTGCACCTCACTAGGCTTAGACAGACATATCAGCTAATCTAAAAGCTAGTGTTGCCCTTCTTTCAAAGGGATGAAAGCATTGGGATTAGGAATAAATTCCTTCCCATTGTAGTAGGAAAATTTAAAGCTACGTTTTTCCTCGATTTCTTGTGCATCTAAAGGTAGCTCTGCCTACACCTTAGCATAGAGAAAGTTGTATTGTTCATGTTGCTCAGCCAAGCCTTCGGGTCCCTGGTTTTGGATCCTAAGGGACTGGTGTGGCCCTAGCACTGGGCTGGGCAGTCGCTCGGCACCTTTGGTGCCTTGGACCATGAGAGGAACCTTGAGTTTAGTACTAGTAATAATGGTAGTTGCAGCAACCATTGCTATGAAGCTAAAAGTATTGCAAATAATGGAAGCAAGATCTAGCGACAATCTAAGTTTTTATGTCCTACACGGTTCCAAAAGAACTATCGGAGCGACTGATTTGTACCACACAATGCGTAAACAACTGCAAAAGGGATGTAATTTTTAAGCTAGCATCTACTAAGGTACGAAAAGCAAGTAGGACTACCATGAAGATAAGGAGAACAAATGATAATCAGAGGCTTTGTGTCACATGGGGTTCTAAAGGAACCGTCAAAGTGATCAACCTATACCACATGGTGCGTAAACAACCACGGAGGAGTGTCAGGTTTACGCTAGTGCATGTTGGGGTACAGAACGCACACAAGACTACTGTAAAACATGGAAAAGACACTAAAAGGCCCTCCTTATAGTGCCAGAAAACTGTAGTGACCAAAAACGTTGACAGCTAGAAAACACCAAGAGGTCATCAGTCATGACAGTCTTAACCTCAGATTCATGTGAGGGCCATGCTAGATAAAATGGAAACGGGATGCTCTGAATGGTCTAGTTAATCAGACAGGGACTTAATCAGTGTTAATATAACCTTTTGCAAACATTTAATGTGAAAGTAGTTCTTATAACGTAAAATGAAATTCGTTGAATGCGGGAAGGTGATAACAATGTAAAATATAGTGATAAAGAGAGAAAACAAAGTAGAAGTTACAGAATGCACCACTTCAAATTTATGACTTTACTTTTCTAGGTGGATACAATTGGATGCACAACACTGGGAAGCATAGAGAACCCAAGAGTAACTAGAACGTTCAAAGCAAGCCAACAATATACTTGAATGCAGACTTCATAGCCAACAATGCCCAGATGTCACAAAGTCAACTTGTTAACCAGATGCTAACTAAAAACAAGGGGGTTTGTCTTGCTAGCTACTAACAAAATTTTTTAACTGCTCAATTTTGTTGATTATGTGTAAAGGTGCTCAAAATTGCCAATCGTTAATTTTTTTCCAACCCTTTGAGCATTGCTCGTCGAGGTATTTATAGGACGAAGACCACGCAAAAGATCTAGTTTGGATGCCACGTGTCCTGAGCTCGTGTTGATGTGTCTATGCTGCATGGATATGCAGGGCTGATTGACGAGCCTACCATGCTGTAATTATGCTATGAAAACTTGGAGATATGTGCCAATAGTACAAATAGGTGTGGTGCATTGATGTAACATAACTACTTGCCAAGCTGTGTGTAGCATGTGGTGTAGCATAGCAGCTTGCTATCCAAGGAGATGCATTGATGTAGCGTAGCTACCAGTTTGAGGTAGAAACTCATGTTGGGCCTGTTGCATGTGCTTGAAACCTTTGAAGTGCTCTAACTATTTTTTGCATATTTGCTATGCTATGCTACGCTACGTAGCGTAGCATAGCATAGCAGCCGACCTTAACTACAAAAATGTTGACAATTTGTAACTTTTGCTCTTTGCAATGCAAAACATGCGAACTTACTGATCCTACACTTTGAGATGCCTTTTGTCACTCCCATAGAGTTGCTACGCTGTGCTATGCTATGTAGCATAGCATAGCATAGTAGCCAACATGGCCTGCTCTTCGCTAAACTTGTCATTTTCTGATGGAAGGAACCATTGCCGAAGGACTTGAAGTTGGGCAAGGGAACTGACTTTGGCTTTTGCTACGTTGTGCTACTCTGCATAGCATAGCATGATGTAGCACTTCGCTCTACGAATATTTTCTAAAGCCTGCTACGCTACATAGTGTAGCGTAGCATAGAAAACTTCTTGACTTAGAAAACTTGCCGAACTATTTTGCACATTTTGAGCACTACTGAGAACTTCACGCATCACTTCTAAGTAGGTTGTCGGATGAATGAACTACTCAGGTGGGTAGGCTGGAGGGTCTATTAAGCTTCTCGACATCGAAAGTAGAAAACTTGCCAAACTAGATAGTCTGAACTTCAGAGCATCCATCTCCTGATGAACTACTATGACGCTACCTGAATTGCAAGGGCCCGGTGAAGCGAGAATGCCTTAAAATTTTAGGGTGTTTCACCACCTTATCACTTTTTGTTTAAAATGCTTGTTGTTGCAGGCTTGGCCACACACTATTATGCATATCTTCCCTATGTCCCTCATTGGAAATGCCTTATGTTGGTATTGTGCATTTCCTAGAGGATCCATTGCCTTACTATAGGACTTGATTTAATAGTTCATTTATTATTTTAAGTATAACTTAAAACCTAATACAACACTTGATCAAGTGATGAAAGGTAAACAGGGGCCCCTTGAACCTATATAGAATTTCATATAATGATGGAATGCTCTCTTAATGAGATTCCTAAACCCATCACTAAGATACATCTTTTGGCCATATTCAAGGATGTGGTTAATGACTTTATTAAGCCAAAATTATATTACTTAGAGCCCCAATCGCTAAGCTAAGTGATGAGTGGCAAGTAAACCCTACGCCCAACCATATGAATCACTAAGCTAGTGATGAACAATGAGTAGATCCTATGTCCAATCATATGAATCACTAAGCATTTATGCATGATCTAGTTGAATTTCATGGAATTATAGCCTTCCAAGAACATTAGTCTCTAGGAATTGAAACTAACCATTGCAATCATTATCTTCCCAACTATACTTATGAAATGCAAGGGTATGATTAAGTGCAACTAAGGCATATGATTTTTATCATTTTTATGTTTTGTGTTTTACATCACCTAAGGGTAAATAATAATGAATAAGATAAAATAATTAAATTTCTAATTTAATCTAACTAGCCACACCTAACTATTCCTAACTTAAGCATCCATTCCCATTTGTTGTACACATCTTGAACACATTTAACACTATTATGTTACCAAATGTTAATTGTTACTAGGATTACCAAGCACCAAGTGTACGCTTGAAGTGATCATACTTATGTGCTTAATTAATCACTATTTAATCTAGCTTAATTTAGCCTAATTAAGTAATTAATTACTTAAAAAATTAAAAGAAATTGCATAAAATATTAAATTCATAAATAAATAATTAATCTATTTCAAAGTGCTACAAGGTTTATCAAAAAGCTCATTTTATTACTGCATCCATTGTTGTGCTCAAGTACAAAAATGCTCAAATAAAGATCTATATACTCTTGACTCCTACTACAAGCACTAAAAAAAATATTCTAACTTTCAAATGACAAAATTGCAAGAGCTCCACTACAAGAATGACAAGATATGTCATAGACATGGTGGGTGAGCATGTATTTATAAGCAAAAATAGACACTATGTCAATGAGGCCACGTCAATGCATCAAATCATGCATTGACGGGGCCTAGTCAACAAGGCCTAGTTGACATAGCTAATTTACAATTCATCATACCCTCATGATTGAATGAAAACTTTTTCTCAAGTTCTTTACAAATTTTGGAAGGTATGGAATTATTGACCAATGACAAATATACGATAAACATAAAAAAACACAAAAAAACACTAAGTGCCCGAGTGTACGGATATACAATCATTACAAAATTTTCCAATGTTTAGGACTACAAACTTAAACACAAGCATAAAATTTAACAAACACAATCCCTTTTATGACATGAAGATGATGAAGAAGATTAAATGGTCCTAGGTGATGGAGGCTCCTAAGGTTCCAAAGGACCTTCTTCTACTTTAAGCACACACAATGGTTGAGGTTGTTGTGATTGTCATACTGCAATTACAACTTTTAGTGAAAGATAGAAAGCATCCAACAATGCTTTCATCTTCTTCTCCTTACTCCTAGGATCATGCACGATCCACACAACTTCACCAATGTGGGCTAGAATCAACACATTTCAAGGACAAGGCATTATTGGAAATAGCTCCTTGACATTAATGAAGCAGATAGCAGATTGTTTATGTTTGATGTTGAATGCTCTGATTGCATTCTACATTTCTTGATAATCATTCATTCTATCAACTAGGTATTAGCAATTGATATTTGACCAATGAATCTTGCCCTAAGAAGTTTAAGTTTAGCTTTTGCAATCTCAAGCTTTTGCTTGGTTTCCTTGTTGTAATTAAACTTTTCCTTGTACAACAAGTACGAGATGGACATCTACTTTTCTAACTCTAACCATGGTCATCTAGCAATCAGCATTGCCAATTTTTCATATTAAAGATTAGTGAGTTTCATGTATTTTTTTATTTCTTTAATCTGGATGTAGTTGCCATACATCTTTTCCTTGTTATAGTTGCTAGAGAGTCTCATGAACTTTTGCCATATCCATCTACATGTGTTTTTAATTAACTTCTTTCTATATGCCAACCTAATCTCTATAGCAGTTCTTGACTCTCTCAAATTTAAGAGCCTCATTCTTCTAGGCAGAAATCTCAATCGTATATTTTTGGCATAAGAGGAAAACTTCCTCCATAGAGAGATTTATATTTTCTACTACTAATCTTCTAGGTTTATTTTTACCCTAGCTAGCTACTCCAAATGTTTATGGATGAATTCTTGCATCTATTATTTTTACACATCAACATTCCACAAGAGATGATTCTTTTCAGTCAACATCTCATTCTCTAGGTGCATCTAGACCAAGTCCTTCTAAGCTAAATATGTCTTAGCCTAAGCCATTTTGAGTTGCCCTTCTAGAATGATGCATTTTCCCTTTCCTTGAAGTAACTTTAACTGGGTTACAATGATGTTATCTGGAAATCCAAAGATACTTGGAATTGGTTTTCCAATTTTTACTAGTTAGTCTAGTAACTCCTCATTATGGGTTTCACTACCACTAATAGTTCTTGTAGACTTTTGCACATCTTTAAGTGTAAAAACATCTGGTACAGACATCGTTAGTGCATTTTGTACTTTGGCAATTTGACCAGCAGCCACTTCTATTAATGTTGATGCCTCCTATCCTTGGTGCCACATCACCAAGATGGTTGCTCCCTTGCCCTCCTACAAGCATACTAAAAAGGTAGCAACATTTCAAAATATTTCTAGGAATTATTATTATTGTGAGAGAGACACCATTACCTCTCAGGAACTATAATTCAATCTTGTAGGTAGTTTTGTTATTTGGATAAGAATATTGGCCCACCTCTTTCCATCTAACTAATTGTTTGAGCCACTTTGTTAAGGTGATTCATTGTATGATGGTACACAGATGGATCCCCACCACTTATTCCTACTTACTACTCTTGATAATGTAAGAGCTACTCTTGGATTTCATGCAGGTGCTCAATGACTATGTGGCCCTCCAACATTATTTCTTGAGTGGGTGGTGGAGGTGGTGGTTGTTGCTTCTCTTCTTTGGACATGGTAGGAGTCTTTTCTTTCATGATTTCAAACTAGAAGGTAATAGGAGTATGCCTAATTGTGTTATTTCCATATAGGACTATCCTTACCCTTTTACAGAGTTTTCTGATAAGGCATGAAAAGGGCATGGTTTTCCTTCCACATTCATTTTCCTTGAATTGATTTTCTATTTCCAAATAGATTAGCTATGGAAGGTTTATAGGGATTTTTTCACTTAAAGTGGCACAAGCATGGGCAAAGAAAGTAGTCACCTTGTTGGGCCTTACTATCAAAGTAAGGTGATAAATTGCTATCTTAAAGTATATGTGTTCTGCAAGTGTGAGTGCCCAAACTCCTTGTGGTCAACTCCATAACACCATTGGGTCCACTTCCTTTTTGACTTTGAATCTTCTTGCATGGACATCTCTACCAGATGGGTCCCAAAATTAGGAAGACTAAGAGCCTACACAATAGCTGCTACTGAGTAAGACATCTAAATTTCCTTAATTCTCACAATAGATCCTACCTTTCTCCTATTTTAAAAGAGATATGTCTCTTCCATATACCACTCTACACTAAAAGTGATCATTGGCCACATGGAAAATTTTTGTAACTACATCTTGACTTCAGATGGAGCATGTTCTAAGAATGCTCCAAATTTTCATTCTTAATGAACTAAGCATTGGACATCATGAGTCTTGATTGTATCAAGACAAGCTTATGTCAATGTGACCTTAAATCTTGGTACTAGCCTTGGTGCCTCTCCTCTTTGAAATTTCTTAGTTGCAACCTCTTCTTTGGGAATCTGCTGGATAGATTCCACTTCAAGCTCCTCCCAAAGAGGTCTAGTTGCATGAGTTTTTGCTTCCTGATCCTAGGCTTTTTCCTACTATTCCCTTCCAACTTTGGATTGTTTTTCCTTTTTTTGGCATGATCCTCCTTCTTGCAACCATTTCAATCTCGATGTCATTTGTGATCACAATTGTAGCGACAGAAAACGTCAATGGCTGGAAACACCAAGAGATCTTCAAGCACACATCCTAATCCAAGATCCACATGAGGGCTCTACTAGAAAAAATGAATTCGAGGTGTCCTAAATAATCTGGTCGATTAGACAGGGACTTAATTCATGTACAATAACCCTTTTGTAAACGTTTGTCTTTAGAAATGAATGAGGTATGCAAGTGAAGAGATAATTAACCAACATAAAACAATGAAAAATGATGCAGAATATGATGATAATAAACAAAGAGTGAAACATATTTTGGTGAGGAAATGCACCGCCCCAAGATCAAGGATCTAATCTTTGTTCTATTGGAAGATGTACAACTGAACATGCAACACTAGAGAGGCATAGCTTACACAGAGTAGTATGGTCATAGGTCCCTGAACTATAGTTGGTAAGTTGCTGTTCGGGATTCTTATGCTTGCCAATCTACTCACCAAGGTGCCAAAATGCTAGATCCATAAAAGGATGTCTGGAGTCAACCAGAATGCTAAAAATGGCAACTATGCTCTCCAAAAGCTAACCCAAAAAGCCAACCATGCAAAAAGCTAACCCTTTGAGCATTGTTTGCTAGGGTATTTATAGGGCCAGGAGTAGAAGAAAAATGTGATCTGGATGCCACGTGTCCTGGGTCCCACAAGGTGCAAGCATGGTTGTGCTACATAAGTGTGATGTTGGATGTGGACCCTATTACGCTGTGACCATATTACTGAAACAACATGTGCCAAAATATAGAAAGCATACCAACAATGAAAGAAAAATGGAGCCTATGCTCTAGGACTACGTCTTCCCTAATATTGTGAGAAGAGTCAAGCATAGGAACAATTTTGGGGATTGACCATGGGTATGCAAATTGAAAAAAACTTTCTGATTTTGTCTACCAAAGAGATGCCAAGGTGAGAATGATCATTGCCAAACAAGTTTTAGAGCTAACTAAAAATGTATCAATGCCTCCATGTAAGTGTTACATTACTTACGACTTCCATCATGTTGGCGTAGCATAAGTAACTGCACACTACGCTATGCTACGCTACATAGTGTAGCACAACGTAGTCGCTGGTCTTGAAAGGAGTCTCACCTAGAAGACAAGAGTGTTTATTTGAGGCTCGGTTAGGCAAGCAATTGCAACTTTTTCTTCCATGCTAAAAAGCCTTTGGACCTACTGAGTTCATCCTTGGGCCATTTTGTTGTTTTTCATCCTCGCTACATCATTCTACTCTATGCAACGTAGCACAGCATAGCAGCCAATGTGACATGCATCCTTGTTTAATCTGCAATGTTTTATCAGGAAACTTTGCTTGAGGTGTAAGGATTTGGATAGGTAGTTTTGAAGGTTGAAGTGTTTCCAAGTGTAATCCTCTTGTTGGGGTCACTCGATAGAGGGGCCTTTGTGCTTTCTGTCCTTGCTACACTGAGTAGCATAGTGTAGCAAGGACAAAAAGCATAAAGGCCCCTAGCATAGCACAGTGTAGCACCTAGTGTTGGCTGAATCCTATCTCGTTTTTGCAAAAATTTTATCATAGGATGTTTGTCATGTCTTGGTGTGTCAGTAGAGCAAGCTTGTTTGACAGTTGATGTAGGGGCTAGTGCTTTTACTCCATCAGAGCTACCCGAGTAGGAGTATTGTCGAAGTACATCCCTGCTACACTATGCTACACTATGTAGCGTAGCACTCAGATTGAGATAATACTTGACAAAATTCACCACATTTTGTTGTGCCATATCACTCATGCTTCAGGGATGAAATAGGGTAGATGCTTTGGAAGACTAGCTTGTTATCAATTTGCATCTTGGACGTCTGATTAGTCTCTTCAAGGCTTGCTACGCTGCGCATCATAGTGCAGCATAGCAAATTTCTCCATTAGAAAACTTGTTGAACTATTTAGCTCATCCTGAACACTTTTGGAAACTCTTAGAATGGTCTCTGGATAGACTGTCACCTACGTCAATTGTCCAGTTGGGCAGGCTAGAGAGTCCAGTAGGCCTGTCATCCCTAGAGATAGAAAACTTGCTAAACCATATAGTCTACACTTAGTGCCGACATTGTCTTGATGGTCCATCATCATGCTACACTTGTGGAAGTTCTTGCAAAAATTTCAAGACTCTAGTGAGGCATCAGGGTCCTGAAATTTTATGGTGTTTCAATGGCCCCTCTTTGTTGACGTTTGGAGGACCTGCCTGAGAGACGTTGACAAAGAATACAAAACACCATGAAAAACAAAATGCTAACATTGCTCTCCAGTGATCACTTAGATGTTGCTTTGCTATGCTTGGGAGTACTGACATAGTCATGTAGAGAAAGGGAGAACAGATGGACTTGAGAGAACAGTTTTGAGGAAGGAAAAGATGTAATAGAGTGTGATCCCTCATCGGAGTGCTTGTGAGGGACTCAACATGCATGGGCATCTTGATTTCTCTAGCCTTCAAACTCTCATTGGAGTGCTTAGATATGGTCATTCTAAAATAGCTATGGTGCGATTTGTTTTAGGCACCCCCCCCCCCCCCCTTTTTGAGCTTTTCTTCTATTTTGCACTTTTGTGCTTTTCTTCTGCTATTTAGCCACGTTCACTTGCAAACAACCTTGTTGTTGCTAGATAGGTGTTTCCTCCCAGAGATGAGTTGTGTTACATCCATGTGGGGCTTTAACCTACCTATAGGTGCTTCCCATGCAGCGAGTTTTCTTACACATATCATGGACTTGGCGGTTGGGCATGTGAGAGGGCTTTATATGCATTAGGAAAGTTTGTAAAAGAGATGTGAAAAACTATGAGTATAAGAAATGAGGTTAAGAGGGTTAAGAGGAATGGTGGGATGTGCACTCTCAAGTAGCCAAGCTAGTCTGAGAAATCACTTCAAAACTATGTAGCGTCCTGCTCTCCTGGTGAAGCACATCTCTAAATGGCTCCACCTTGGCTTGTATCTTGCAAACACAATAGAGAGAAAACTAGGAAAATGTAACCATGAAATGAAGTGCAAAGTCCCACTTTCTTTACACATTGCTGGAGTAGCGAGCATTGTTGTTGAGGCATGTGGTGTCCAAAGCAAGAAGACCAACAATGGTTCTGGCAGTGGCAGTCTAAAGAGGTTGGCACTGAAAAGGCTAGGAGTAGTGGCAATGCAAGTGCTCAGGATTCCTCACCCAAGGCAAACATCATGTAGTCTAGCTGCAAGGTGAGAAGCCTAACAAGTAAACATCTCTTGGACTCAGATGGTGGTGAGGGGTGGAGGGTAGAAACTTTGTGGCTAGGCCACAATAGTGTTGGGACTCTAGTAGTAGGTGCTAACGGCAAGAGCTACTGCTAGGATGAGTAGCAATGGTAGTGATAGACCTAGAAATTCAACAAGATGTTAATTGACATGTCCAAAAATTTAGCAAGATGTCAAGGATGGAGATGTTGCATGTGTTGTAGAGGGTTTTTTTTAGCAACATGAACTGCATTCTAGAACTACAACATCCCATCCTATGTTGTCTAGAAAGTTGCCATTGTGCACGCTCGCTTGTTCATAGGGTCATGGATGTTTTGCTAGTAGCATTGAGGTTTAAGGTCTTGGTAGACCATCAAATGTGCTAGTTTAAGATCCTAGTAGACCGTAATGTGCTATTTTAAGGTCCTAGCATACCGTTGTGCAAGTTTAACGTCATAGCGGATAGTGGATTGGCCAATTTAAGGTCGTAGTAGATTGATGTGCCAGTGTAAGGTATTAGCAGACTACTGTGCTAGTTTATCATCACAGTGGATAGTTGATGGCTATTTTAAGGTCATAGTGGACTGTACTATGGGTGCCATTTTTATGTCATGGCCCAAAGATGTGTTGTGCCAGTTTAATGTCATAGCAGATGTTCTCTACTAGTTTATAGTCATAGCGGACTATCTTTGCTAGTTTTACGTCATAACAAACATTCTTCACCAGTTTTACATCATATCCGATGATGGTGCTTACCTTGCTTTGTATCAGATGTAGTATGGCTTAAGGTACAAGTGGTTCACAGGATATGCAAATTCATTGCGATCCATAGCAACCAGCTTGAAAGCCCTATTCTCGTAGGCTTTCTTAACTATGAATGGGCCTTCCCAGTTTGCTGAGAACTTGTTTGCCTATTCACGAATAGCCTTGAGGACCAGGTCCCCTTTTTTGATTGGCCATTAATGTAGATTGCAATGGTTCTTTTGCCACTGCTTGTCCTGGTACCATTCGATGCGATCAAGTGTTTGGGCACGCTCCTCCTCTACAGAGTCAAGGTCAATGATCCTTGAATCATTGTTCTAGGCCTTATTCATGATGCTTGAAAGGATCATTGGTAGTGATAGTACCTACAATTCAAGAGGTAACATCACTTCAAATCCATAAACAAGGCTGTAAGGAGTTTAACCTATAGTCATTCTACACATCGTGAGGTAAGCCCACAACACATAGAGGATTTTCTCATGCCATCACCTCTTACTACTGCTAAGCATATTTTGAGAAAGTTGATGATGGCCTTGTTTTTTTCCTCTACTTGACCATTTTTCTGAGGGTAGTATAGTGATGAAAATTAGTGCTTTATGCCAAGGTTGTCACAAAAGGTTTTGGTTTCTGCACTACTAAATTGTGGCCCGTTTTCTATCACAATAGTCATGGGAAGACCAACCCTTGTTACTATGTTGTCTAAGATAAAGTGGAAAACATGTTGAGATGTAGTCTTCCTTAGGAAAATAACCTCCATGCACTTTGTAAAGTACTTGGTGGCAGTGATGATGAAGTTATGTCCTGTGGAAAACTTAGGCATGATATGTCCTATGATGTCTAGTCCCCATAGTTGGAATGACCACATGATCTGTGTAAGATGCAACTCAGTAGGTGAGACATGTATAATATTTGCATGGTATTGGCATGTATCACACATCCTAACTTTGGCAAGGCAGTCTCATTCTATGCAAGGTCAGTAATATCCTAGGCATCTAATTTTCACTGCCATAACCCTGGGAGCTATGTCTCCTCAACATAGTCCCTCATGAAGTTCGTTAACAATTTTCTATCTTTGTTCCCCACCAATGTAGGTTAGTAATATCCCATCAAATGAGCATTTTCATAAAGTGTTATCTCCTATGAGAACATACTTTCGCACTCACTTTCAAATTGCATCCTTTTGAGTGGATGTTAAGCCATGCAGGGTTTCACCAAGTTGAAGGTAGGCTTTAATGTTTGCATACCATTCTTGGATATCTGTCATACTAATAGTTGTGATATGTACCACTTGAGTAATAGGGTATGTGCATTCTATTATCGAAGGGGGTAGAGTTACAAATAGGTGGGATGGCACATTCAATGCTAATGTAGCTAAGGCATTTGCTATGGTGTTCTCATTACGAGGTACATGTCGGATGTCTATCATTGTAAACTATTTCAACAAACTCTTGGCCAAGTCGCAATAAGGCTGTAAGTGTGAAGCTTTACAGGCATAGAATTTGGTAATCTAGTTGACAACGAGTTGGGAATCACCTCAAACTACCAAATGTTGAATCTTTAGTTCTCAGGTTGCTAGGAGGCCCATGAGGAGTCCTTCATACTTAGCTACATTGTTCGTACAAAGGAATGTAAAGTGGTAAGCAAAAGGTTGAATATCCTGAGAGGGGAAAGTAATGACAGTAGTAGCATTACTACCTCACATAGTTGAGGCACCATTGAAATGCAAAGTAGCTTCAAAGTTAGATGGTATAGGGCTTATGCTATTGATGTGTTCGTCAGGGAATTCGAGCTCTATTATTGCCTAATCATCGATGGGTGAGGTTGTAAGTTGTGTAGCTATTACTTGTCCCATTGTCGATGATTGAGCAACATAATGCAAATCTAATTCCACTATTATAGCTTTCCATTGGGCTATTCTGCTACTTTCGTACAAGTTCGTTGTGATAGCCTGAAGTATGTTACTCTTACATATGATGTTAACCTTGCTATGAAACAAGTAATGTCTCCACATTTTTAGCATGAATACTAGAGTGGAAAATTTATTTCTACTTCATTATACTTTGCCTCATAAGCTATTAGCGCATGACTCAAGTAATAAACCAGGATTTCAAAGCCATCATCCTTCTTGTAACATAACAATGTTGCAATATATGTTTCCGAAGTGCCAAGGTAGATGTAGAAAGGCTTATCCCTCTGTGGTGGGTAAATAGTTTGGAGGTGCAAAAGCTCTTTCTTTAAGTTATCAAAGACTTGTTGACATTGTTCTGTCTACTCGAAGTTGAATCCCTTCTTTAGCAAGTGTTGCATGGGATGTAACTTATCGATCAACCTTGCGATAAACCTCCGAATAAACTGTAATCTACCTTGCAACCCACATAGCTCTTTAAGGTTCATAGGCGGTGCTAAGTTGATGATGGCCTTTACCTTGTTGGGGTTCACTTGTATCGCTACCTCCGATACTACAAACCCTAGCATGCATCTAATTTTAACTCTAAAAACACATTTACTTGGGTTGATATGCAAGTCATGCCTATGACAACTTTTGAGGACTACATCTAGATTGTTGGGATGATCAATAGGCCCCTTAGACTTTACTACTATGTCATTCACGTAATCATTTACTCTCTCCAAGAGATAGTCGCTAAAAATGTATGTCATGGCTTGTTGATAGGTTGCTCTAGCATTTTTGAGTCCAAAAGGCATCATGGTGTAACAAAAGGTTCCCCAAGGGATCAGGAAAGTAGTTGTTAACTAATGCTCTAGGTTGATGTGAATCTGGTTGTAACCTGAGAACCCATCCATAAAGGATAGTAAGGCATGACTAGCCATAGTGTCAATAAGTTGATCAATACTTGGTAATGGAAATTCATCTTTAATTGTTACTTTCTTTAGATCTCAAAAGTCTATAAAAATTCATATACCTCCTATTTTATTAGAAACCAAAATGATGTTCAACACCCACTCTGAGTAATCGACCGCATGAATGAAACCAACTTGATACAGCTTGGTGATTTCATCACATATAGCTAGTGCGATTTCTGGTTTGATTTTTCGAGCCTTTTGCTTGATTTCCTTGACATGCAAGTCTAAGACAATGTTATGTTGTATGAGCCGCAGATCTAAGCCCAACATGTCTTCATAGGACCATGCAAACACTTTGACATTATCTTGGAGAACCCTAGATATGTCTTTTTGCATTTGTGAATCTAGGAGGAAGCTAACTTTCAATGTCTTTATTTCCCCCCTAGATGTAGTTACAGGTGTTTCAATGAGAGGGTCCTCAGTCACATCCCTAGCCTCTAAGTGTATGGCTTGGACCAGATGTTCAGGCTAATCTAGGGATGTTTTCAAGGATGCTATGGTGTTATCAGTAGATGATTCCTAGTCTATTGATTCAAAGTTTAGGTATCTTTTGAGCCTGGCATGAGGACCTGTCAAGGTTAGAAGCAAATGAAGATCACCCTACATGGCCAATTTTGTAACCTATCACAATAAGAAAAAAGACCAAGTCAAGTGATACCTGTCTATAACAATAGCATGTAATGAATGTTTGTAAAGCAACAATGCAACATGAAATAATTGTTAACTACTAGGCAAATTTTTTAGGTTGCTAGTTTAAGGTCTTAGCGGACCGTAATCATGCACAACCTGTATATGGAAATTGCCAGTTTAAGGTCTTAGTGGACCATTAATGGATTTCAAGATGCAAGGGGCATTAACTTTGTCACTTTAAGGTCATAGCAAACTGTTATTAGGCTACACCATAAGTTAGTATCCCATGAAAATTAGAATCACCAGTTTAAGATCTTAGCAGACTGTTTCCAAGCTAAATCGTGGGTCATAATTGCTAGTTTAGGGTCTTTGCAGACCGTTACTGGGTAGAATTAAGAGTTAAGATTGCTAGTTTAAGGTCTTTGTGGACCATGGAGAGGTAGCTTTTATAAAGATAAAGTGACAAGATGGGCACCCAAAGGCAAACGCAAGCATCAAGGACTTGCCAAAGTAGATGAGGTGAAGGACACTCTTGGACCCCTATCCAAGGTGCGCGTTGAGGTGCGACAAGAGACTCCGTCAGCTCGGTAAGTCGCTACACTATCCTTATTTCCTTTAGGTGATGAATGGGATCATATTTCTATTATCATTATTGTGGTGGAGCTTGCATCTATTGCTAATATTTTGTCTACCATTTTGGCCACTATGCTATCGTTGTCGCTAGTTGGCCGCAATGATCGTACAGATGCTACACTACGGCTGCATGCAGTATCGCCCTAGCTTCCATTGTTAAGAATGGTGACTACCTTGTTGCAAGCATTTGGGTAGTTCTAGGCAGCACAACACATGCTTGGTGTAAGGTACCACCCTTTTATGGGTTTAGTTATTTGCAAAAAAAACTTTTAATGCAACGTGATGCATGTTTAGTGTAGTGTAGCACGAGCCGTTTCATGCAGCAAGGTAGGGTTGGGATAGCAGGGCATTGTGAATTCTCTCTCATCTGTGTGGTTAGACTATAAGGTTATTGTTGCTACACTAATTTTCTTATGATGTAAGGCCCTTAGGCTAATATGTTGGGAGTCTATCATGTTGCTACGCTGTTAAACTTGTAGGGTTGCTACGTTGTTAAATTCGCTATTTTTCCAAGTTTGCTATGCCGCAATGCTGGCTATAGTGCTATGCTTGTTATACATCACTCTGGGCTTAATTGTCATGCTACGCTACTCCCAACTCTTTTTAGTAGGCTGCATGCAATGTTTACCTTCATTCATTAGGGGACTCCTTGGTTCATGCTAAAAGGAAAATTCGTAATGGGAAGATCATGCTACACTATATGTAAATGGATAGTTATGCTATGCTATTTGTAAACAGATGGTCATGCTATGCTACGTGTAAACAGATGGTCATGCTACACTACATGTAAATAGATGATCACACTATGCTACATGTAAACCTAACCTGAACACAATGCTAACGTTTGATGCTTTATCATGCAGGGTCATGTTTAAACCTTTCCTAATTGTCCTTGAGGTGGTAGGAGTCTTGTGTTGCCTCAATGAACCTATGGCCAACATGCCTCCTCCCCATGCATGTATGGGGTAGTAGGCATTCTGGTTCTAAGAGGGTGCATGGGACTTCTTTCAGTTCCTCCTTTGCCATTTTAGTGTGATTTTCTAGTCACACTTATCATCCGAGACAACAGCCACAATTACAGAAACATTGTTGCCCAGGTCAAACAGGGGCATTCTAAAGTTCTTGGCTGATTGGGTGATTAGAGGTGAAGGTGCAAAAGGTTCCAACCAATTCCCAAGAGGCTTGAGGCATTTAAGTTGGATCTGGGACATACCTGAGTACAAATGCTTTCACTTATGTAACACGTTATATGTTGCTCGCCACATGGGCACTTGTTTTCGTAACCCACCTAAAACCGTTTACTATGTTGACCGGTGAGTTTTGTGGAGGTATCTTAACATGTTGTATAATCTATGTTACGATAGATAGAGATGTTAACTGCATTTTTATGTACTACTAGGTTTTATATTGATGGGAATGGTCTTCACGGTAACACAAATGACTTGGCACAAACGGCCTTGTAGGAGTTCTCCTCTACCAAGAACGTGCATGCTGGCATAATAGGACAACTCAGGCTTGAGTTTAAAACCTACCCAACCCAATATTCCAAATTTTATGAAAAGTGTAAGGAAGCTAGTTGGTTGGATAGGGAGTGGGCATCCCTTAGACCACTTACCATTGAATACGTGCTAGTGGAACTCCCACCATTTCCTACGCCAGTTAAACCTAGTACGCTAAACCATGGATTTGTTGTTATGTGTTGGAGTGATGGTGTGCTTTCATGATTATTTATTTATTTATTATTGTTATTATTATTATTATTATTATTCTAACTTTTTCCTTTTAATTTGCAAATTGTTACAGTGGCAACAGAATCCCAAGAGGTCACTGTGATCACCTCTAGGCATTGTGAAACCAACCACTTTCTAAAATACAGGGAGGTGGAAAAGACTCAATGTTGGCTCTACAATGGGGCCCCAGAAATCATTGTCCACAACCTTCAACAGGCTAGAGTCATGGACTTATTTTTGGCTATAAACCCGAGTGTCCCGCCTGCCGAAATGCTTTCCCTAGCCGATTCCTTCTCCAAGAAGGTTGAATGCTTCCATACATGTGTTCATGGTGTATGGGTGGTGTTTGAAATTGATGACCAACTATTTGTGGATCTTTTTGGTGTTCCATCTGATGGTCTCCCTATAGGAGAAAAATCTAAGAAATATGTGAACCATCAGGGGGACATCGAGGAGTGGCTAGGGATGGCCAAAGATCGAAAGGGGATCTACATTGAAAAGGTTAGGCTAAAGGTGGCCAAAAAAATTTATCCTATCTCCCATGCCCATGCCTTTCCCAAGCTACACTCCCAAGGGAAAATCCTTGGAATGGAGCAGGCTTGGATAATGAGGGATGTTATGGAAGAAGGGACTTGCTACAACTAGGCCTGGTACCTTTCTGAAGGCTTGCGCAATGAAATGGTCAAGCTTCGCGAGAAGCTTGAATTCCATTTCAATGTGCACTATGCCTTATTTATAGCCTACCTATGATACTTTGCAAAATTCTTGGTAGTTCATGAGAATGGCATCTAGGTGCAACAAGACGGTAGTCAGATTTCCAAACCATGGATTTGCCAGGTTTTTTGTACCACATGATCCCAAGATCCCCTAGAGGCTATTGGGTAATCATTTTCAATAATGATAAGGGATCGGGTGACATGCCCCTTTCATGCCTAGGACAGCATTGGAGAGGCATCCCCCATTAATATAGGTAGTGTGACAAGGGGAGAATGCCTCATTGCAGAAATAGTGACAACTAGGTTGCAATGTAAGAAATCTTTTCCTATCGAAGAGCCTCCGCATACCAATGAAGAGAGGGGGAAGAAGCTGTGACTCAAAATTTTTAGAGTGCAACCCCCAATTGGTAAGTGTATTTAACTATTTAGTTAATGCTCACTATGCTATGCTATGGTAGGTAGCATTGCACAGCATAGCATCTGTTCCAATTTAGTGTATCTTGCCTACTGTAATTATGTTTTATTAGTAGAGGAAGGAGAAGAAGAAGGGGAGGAAGAGGTTCTGGCCCTTGGAGCAGGGGTGACTAGTGAAAATGAAGAGGCCTTGGCCACAGAAGAAAGGGCCCAAGCCGATGAAGAAGAGGCCCCTGCTGATGAAGAGGAGGCCCTTGTAGAGAAGGAAGAGACCCCTACCAATCAAGAAGGGGCCCCTACTAATGACCCTTTTTCCGAGTGTGGTTTAGTACCAAAGGGGCATATGAGTGTTGAGGATGCCACTACGCTATTGGGTCAGCTGGAAAGAGAGGGGCTCCATTTTGATGCTAGTGAGTTTGACTACTTATTTGATAGTGTATCGATGGGCAACCCCCCCCGCCCCCCTACTACCCCTGCTACCACCCCTGACGGTTTATCGAGTAGGAGCTTTACGCTATCATTTATGTTATTTATCAACTTTTTTGTAGTCCTGTTTACTATGGCTAACATGTTTTATTGTGCAGCAAACACCACTATTGATACTCCTAGCCCTTCTTTGATCCATTTTTGACCATGGACTGAGACCCCTGACAAATTTACTTTTATGGAGGGGGTGGTCAATGACATAATCAATCATTTGAGGTAGATCAATCCGGAGATTGGTAAGTTAAAGTTGCTATGCTAGGCTTTCTACATTGTTATAATTTCACCATGTCACTATGACTAATGCCCTTCCATGTGCTGTTGGTAGCCTCTCACCTCAAGTGGGATCCCAAGTAGGAAATTAAGATCAACATCGTACCTAAATTTTCACCAAAGGTGACTGAAATACCTCATCACATATGCAACGAAGCAAGTAAATGTGCATTTTACTCAGCACGCTCTTTGTGGGATTGTAGGCGTGTGAACGAAGACCTCTGGAAATGAGTGCAAGAACTTGAGAAGGAGAAGGTGAACCTAACCACTGAGGTGGAGGATCTCCAATCTAGCAATGAATTGCTCTTGGCCCAGGACACTCACGATGGCAGTTTGCGTATGATCGTCATCAACTACACAAGATATTGAATAGCCTTGTAATGCAACAATGAAGCCATACATGAAATAATCAAACAATGCATGCAAATGAACCTTCTAGCCTAGAAGAACCAAGACTAGAAGGATTATAGAAGAAAGGTTTACAAGTGGGGGTAGGCACAAAAAAATCACAAACATATGTATAAAATAGAATGTGCTAACTACTGTAAGCAATATTGGGATTCTTCAGTCAATTTCCATGCCCATGAGCTATTCCTTGACATTATTGGCACTTCTGGGGCTTATGATAGGTTCATGCAATAGGTGACAGTCAGTGAATCTCCCGAAAAGGAGATGACTCTCCCTGCAGGTGAAACCACCACTACCACCTTTTCTTTAGGACCACCCAGATGGATAGCTATAGAAAATAAGAAGGTTGTAGCAAGCACTGATTTAGGAGATAGAAATTAGGCCAACATCACTGAGGAGGAGATCTTGCAATGTCTCACAGCCGAAATGGATTGGATACCCCCTAAAACGGACACAGGGCCATCTTGAGTTAGTTACCTTTTGTGGTATCATAGTTTATTTTATAACAATCTTTTGGGTATCTTTAATTGATTTCCTTAATTTTTTTTGTTACACATGATCCAAATGAAGACGTGAGACCCAATGAAGCAGGGAATGGTGGTGCAGGCAAAGACTTGTAGCATAGCGACAGGGAATTTTATTCTTGTTTTCAAATTTACAAAAACGTTTGTAAACATTATTGGTTGATATTGAATGAAGAATATAATGTGAAAAGATTTATTTCATTTTGGCCAATGTGTTGTATTTATTTTTTAGTTTTTATCTTTTTAAGCTCCTTGGGAGCTTCTCATCTTAGTTTTAGGCCATTTCGGGCCATCATTATTTTTAGACCATTTCGGGCCATCGTAGGGCGATGAAACAAAAAAATTACGAGTTTTAAGCTATAGTGGGCCATAGTGGTAGTTTAAGTCCACTCTAGGCCATCGTGGGGTGATAATAAAAATTCTTTTATCAGTTTTAGGCCATAGCAGGCCGTGGTGTTATGAAAACAATGGACGTAATATGGACAATGTAAACAATGAGGAAGACGCTAGCATAAATAATGAATATAGAGTAAAGCAATGTGACCAGTGGACGTATTGTTGATGCAAGTAGTAATCATGATGGAAGCAGTGATGTGGTTATGCTAACACAAGCAGTGATCATTCTTACAGTTGCATCCTAACCCATCATGGGCTCGGTGATGCATACGGCCCAAGGGGCCTTGTTATGATACTCATTTATGTCATCGTCTACTGCCTAAAAGGGAAACTCAACCCATGTTAATGCTTTGTTCAAACTGGTTTCAACTTGTTCAGGTGCTTCAATTCGAACAAGGGTTCAGTCTTAAGAGATTTCAATCTCTGATCCTTGCACCATTCCTACATTGTTTATGGCTTGAGGAGTCACTTCATCACCATGAATTATCACTTCCCCTCCCGCATAGGGCAAGTGAATCTCCTGGTGTATCAAAGAGGAAATAGCCCTCAATTGGGCTAACCACAATCTGCCTAGGATCAAGTTGAACCCAGGAATTTCCTCTACCACTATGAATACTACGCTTGTGGGAAACTGGTCCCCTACCACAAATTTGATGCACATAGTTCCTTTTACCTACACATGTGCCCCGTTAAACAATTTTAGGAAAGATTTCTTCATGAGCTTGATTTGATCAACCAAGCCTAATTTATCAACTATAGAAAATGGAATGACATTAGTAGCAGCCCCATCATCAACATGTACCCTTCAAATCTTGCACTGACCAACCCAAATTGTGATGAACATGGGTGTTGTTGTTACTTGAACCTTTTTAGGGTTATCCTTAACAGACTCATCACAGAATGTTAACTGATATGGCCATGATTGCTTAGCTGTAGAGGGGAGCATAATAGCGTGAATCACTTTCTCCTCTACCAGCATGTTTTCGTCAACTGGTATGGATGTTAACATGCCAACCATGGCCTCGCGATGTGTAGTAGAAGTCATTACCAAGTCATACAAGCTCAACATTGTATTTTTCTGTTTCAGAGCCTAATTGACTTGTGTAAGGGTGTTGAATAGATCCTACCCACCATCTTGCCTATTACCCTTCTTCTACTCCATTCTTCCTAGGAGACGAATCTCCCAAGGAGAGGGAGCTTTAGGTTGAGGATTTTCCTTTCTTAGACAAGGCAGTGGTAATTGCTTCTATGCGTCTTCATCAATTGTTGATGATGAAGGAACTAGAAGTGCCGAGGAAAAAGGAGTAGGCTTGGGAGGACCTGAGGTAGTGCGTTCCTTGGCCATCTTATCTGTTGAACGCTCTTCCCATTTTTTTGAACGGGATGCTACAAGGCTATTTTAGATGGTTGGCTTTGTGTGGTAGGGGTAGTTGAATGTTTTGGCACCCTAATGAAAAATGGTGTTGTGGTGTTGGTGCAAGAAGTGATGTGACTTTAAGTACAAAAGGTGCAGGAGTGGAGGTTTGATGAGACACCTTAATAACAAAGGGTGGTTGTGACATCATTTTTTTTACAACTGGGGTTGCGTCATGGGGAGGCACGCGCACCACAAATAGTTGCTATGGTGGCTCTGGATTATGATCAACACCAATTGTGTTGATGATATACCCCATGTTTTTGGCATTTAGGGGGTCTTTGTACACATGCATAGATTAATTTTTAGGGTGGATAGGGTTGCTTTCATCCAAAACCAACTTCCCCTAATCAATCATCCATTGGATGTCATCCTTCAATGCTAGACATTAGTCTATGTCATGACCACAAAGTTGATGGTAGTCACAGAATCGTTCTAGCCAGAAGTTCTTAGGAAGTGACGGTTCATTAGGTGTGGCCAAGGAGGGGTACCTAAGAAGTTTGCCATATTGCTTATGATGCTTAATCGCTTTCTCTGACATCCGCTTAAGCTGAATATATCTAGCCGCTAACAATTTCTTCAGGAGTTCTAAAGGCTTAACAGGAAAAGGAGTGTACTTGGAGAGATCCTTGTGATCAAAGCTAGGTTTAGGCTAGGTTGATGCATTTGGTGCTGATGTTGAAGTTTGACTAGTGTTGCTTGAGCTAGATTTTGTTGCTACGGCCACCTTTTTATTATTGCTGTTGTTGGGTTTGGCCTCATTTTCCATAGTGGCCACTATTGTTGTTGCAGCCTTACCCTTATCCTTGTCCTTTAAGATATATGTGTTTTTCTATGAAACATAGGGTAGGTCTTTACCAGCTTCAGCTATTTCTTGGATGCTCTTCATCTGAGCAAAAGCTTGATTGAAAGAGCATGGGGCTAGGTAGTATAGTTTTGACTTAATGAAGTTGTTTATTGCCCCCTTGAAGATAGCCAACAAATGGGCCTCTACAATAGGCTCACGAATCTCATTCAAGGTGGTGCTCCATTGCTATATGAACCTTTGCACAGATTCCAGCAGGTCTTTCTTGACGCTCATCAACTAATCTAGTGTGACCTCCAATTTCAAGTTATACTTGAAATGGGTCACGAACTGACTCAATAGCTCCTCCAAAGTTGAGATGGAGACGTGTGGGAGTGCGTGGTACTAGTCTAGAGCTTTGCCCATCAGAGACATGGAAAAGATGCAAATGATAGTGTGTAGCCACTATTGCAACAACAAAGATTCATATTTGAACATTACTAAATGTGTGTTGGGGTCGCCCTCCCTATTATATTTTGTGAATTGGGTGAGTGGAATCCCAAGGAGCAATGTGAGCATGGGGACAACCAAGCTAATGGGATCCTCATGGTAGAAATCCATGACCTACACCGTGTTGGAATTGGTGGCTTTGAGACATTTAATTTCCTCACTGAGGATTTGGATAAGCTAGAATGCTTAGTCTAGACCCAGTGACATTGCAGATGACTGTTGGGTTGCATGAGTAGCCATCATATGTGCCGATGGGGATTGCAGTGGAAGGGTAGTGGCCTAGCCCATGGGGAGCGCTGTTGGTGCTGCTCCTATGAATGGTTCTACTTGGGCTATCCACCACCTAGTGGGTGATGTTGTTGGTGGGATAGCTACTGGTAGAGCTGTGGGGTTGGTAATTTTCATGACAGATGGGACGGATCATAGCCTCACGCTTGGTTGTATCACTTACAAGACTTGGTACGCTTAGTGGTGAACATGATGTGACATCTGGGAGGATTGCGCAATAGGGAGAGAAATGGTTTGGGTCCATCATGCGATTGGGGTTGGGCCTACCACTAATGGTAGGATAGGTGTAGATGATGGAATGGGAGCGGGAACTCCATGCAACTATGATGTAGGTATGGTGTGCACATATGGCAACATAGCTATGACTAGCGTTTGGTACGATGATGAGACAAAGTAAGGATGGAGAGTGCCTTGGAATGAAACTGAAGGGGCAGCATGGTGGTACACTGAGGGTACAGGATGGCTACCCATGGCTAACAAAAGTGTAGTTTGTGGTGGATTCATGGTAATCACAAAGGGGGTAGAAGCAAAGAGTGAGTTTGACTAGAAGATCATAGTGGGAGGGATAACCATATGGTAGGAGTGGCCACCACCCTTGGAATGGAACTCTAGGTCTTCTTGTTCATCCTGGAACACCTCATCATAATGGGACATCATATCTCACTCCTTAAACTTACTGACTCGTATAAACTGATCCAAGATCCACTAATACATGTCCATCAGGTGGATGGTAATGTTAGGGGTAGGGATAAATTCCCTTCCATTCTGATGAAGGAACTCAAAGTTACGTTTTTCTTTGAGTTCTTGGCAATCCAAGGGAAAATTCACCTGGATCTTTGCATAGAGGAAGTAATAGCACTCTCTGTCTTATGCCAAGCACTTAGGTGACAAGTGTCATTGCCTAAGAGATTGACATGGCACCAGCATTGGGCTAGGTGGTTGCTCGGCACCTATGGTGTTTTAAGCCAAGAAAGAAACCTCAAGGTTCGACGTGGGAACAATAGTGGTTACGGGAATCATTTTGTATGATTAAAAGAAAATCACAAACGATAAGCACAAACATCAATAAGCGATCAGAGGCTTTTCATCCTTCCAGGATCCAAAGGAACCGTCATTGTGACTAGTCTACACCACACGATGTGTAGACAACCATAAGGGTGTCACGTCTACACTAGTAGCTGAAGGGGTACAGACAATGTGCAAGATTACCTGTAAGATGCAGAAAGGGAACCAAAAGGCCCTCCTTCTAGCAGCAAAAACTGTAGCAATAGAAAATGGTGGCTAGAAACACCGAGAGATCTTCAAGCACATAGCCTAACCCCTAATCTGTGTGAGGACTGTGCTGGAGAAAATAGATTCAGGGTGCCCTAAATGGTCTGGTCGATCAGACAAGGACTTAACTAGTGTACAATAACCCTTTTGTAAACATTTTTCTTTAGAAATGAACGAGGTATGCAAGTGAAGCGATAATTAACCAACATAAAATAATGAAAAATAATGCAAAATATGATGATGATAAACAAAGAGTGAAACAAATTTGGGTGAGGAAATGCACCACCCCAAGATTGAGGATCTGATCTTTGTTCTATTGGAAGATGTACAACTAAGCATGCAACATTGAAGAGGCATAGCTTACATAGAGTGGTATGGTCACAAGTCCTTGAACTATAGTTAGTAAGCTATTATTCAAGATTCTTGTTCTTGCCAATCTGCTTGACAAGGTGCCAAAATGCTAGACCCATAAAAGGATGTCTGGAGTCAACCAAAATGCTCAAAGCTAACCAAAATACTAAAAATACCAACTATGCTCTCCAAAAGCTAACCCAAAAAGCCAACCATGCAAAAAGTGAATCCTTTGAGCATTGTTTGCCAAGGTATTTATAGGGCTAGGAGCAAGAGAAAAATGTCGTCTAGATGCCATGTGTCCTAGGTCCTACAAGATGCAAGCATGGCTATGCTACGTAGATGTGTGATGCTAGATTTGAACCCTGTTACACTATGATCATATTGCTGAAACTGCATGTGCGAAAATCTAAAAAGCATACCAACAATGAAAGAAAAATGGAGCCTATGCTCTAGGACTACATCTTCCCTACTGTTGTGAGCAAGGTCAAGCATAGGGACAATTTTGGGGATTGACCAAGGGTATGCAAAATGAAAAAAAATTGCTAATTTTGTTAGCTAAAGAGATGCTAGGGTGAGAATGATCATTGCCAACAAGTTTTAGAGCTTCTTGAAAACTTCTTGATGCCTCCATGTAAGTGTTACATGAGCGATATGAAAACTTCTTGAAAACTTCTATTGCGCCATATTGCTCATGCTTCAAGATGAAACAGGATAGATGCTCTAGAAGACTGGCTTGTTATCAATTCACATCTTGGACTTCTGATTGGTCTCTTCAAGGCTTGCTATACTGTGCAACATAGAAAATTTCTCCATTAGAAAACTTGTCGAACTGTTTAGCTCATCCTGAACACTTTCGACAACTCATAGCATGGTCTCTGGATAGACTATCAGCCAAGTTAATTGTCCAATTGGGAAGGCTGGAGAGTCCAGTAGGCCTGTCAGCCCTAGGGATAGAAAACTTTCTAGACTGTACAATCTACACTCAGTGCCTACACTGTCTTGATGGCCCATTGTGATGCTACACTTGCAGAAGTTCTTCCCCAAATTTCAAGACTCTGGTGAGGCATCAGGGTCTTGAAATTTTATGGTGTTTCAACAACATGACCAAGGATACAGTTTAGATACATTATCTCTTTAGGAAAGTTACACCTAGCTAAGTTGTAATCATGGCCAATTTGATCATTTCAATTATTATTTTATCCTTATTTTAATATTAATAATTAATTTTAGACTCACCAAAGTTTTTTAAAATAGTTCAACTCTCAAAAATTGATGGTTTAATATTATTCTATTTATTAACCCTTTGGGGGATTTAGAAAAATTTTGAAAATTTTTCATCAAAAACCTTAAATTTTGTGGCCCCCACAACTAAGAACTTACCTCTAGTGGCTATAGGATTAAAGAACAAAGTGATTTGGACAAACAATGTAAAATTTATGGACTCTATAAGGTTTTGGGCTTTGAAAAATGGCAAAGACTCCCTTCCCATTTTGAGGAAAATGACAAAAAATTCCAAAATGTTAGGCAATATTTATAGAATTTTTACACTACATTGATGGGACCTGGTCGATGCAACTATTGACCACCATTAACTTTGTCAAAATTAATAAAAAATAAGGATTTTTTATGTGAAATGAGGAACAAATGGAAGTCCAAAAAGCCATGAACATGATGAAAATATTAGAAGGGGGTATTAAAGTTCCAAAAATTAAGAAATAATTGGAGAATGAGATTTTATGAAGAAAAATGCCTTAAAGAGCACACAATTGGATGCATGATGGAGCACATGAAATATTTGATTATAGAAACATCTAAGATAAGGGACTTAACTAACTAAACCATGAGATATGCAAGTGAGTCCTCCCAATAGTTAACTTGAACTAAGGAGTCTGGGCCCCATAGTTAATTAATGGTTATGAAATGTTAAGGACTAAAACTTGAAGAATCTTCCTAAGAATTTCAACACATCAAACAAAGACATGAAACAAAAACATAAAAATCAGTAGTGAGGTGAGTTATGAAGAACATTTATGGATAAGAGAGAGAATGAAATGGATGCCCCAATCATGGTCACATGAAGTCCCTTATGAGTTTTATGGTGAAATGACCTAATAAATTTCAACCTTAATCTAGACCAACACCAACCACATTCAATGACTTTGCATCATCACTCTAAGACCAATCCACTTCCTTAAGACACAAAAATGCTCCCACAGACAACCACTATTCCTTATTTGAGAAGAAAAGAGAAGTAGGAAGTAAGAGAGCCATAATTAGAGCGAACCTTCAGGCATGGGTAACATGTCTTTCTAGTTCATAACCAATGCTTGTAGCCTATTCATTTTTTCTAAGGGGTATGCTTTGAATTATCATCATGTTTGTTTATTTTTTTTAGCATTTTATGCTTTTCATAAAATTTTTAAATGAGAACCACACCACACAAAGACTTATTTAAATTCCTATTATTGCTTGATATAGAATGGTAGGAAATCCACAAAAACACACATGCACTCAAGCAATAGAGAGGTGAAAAGAGTATTGAATCCCCTTGAAGTTACACCCCTTTAAAACCTTTGAATCTTTTCCAAGCTTGGAAACTACCAAGGTCACAAGTTTGTTAAATTTTTATTAATGAAAAAGAGGACCTCATATTTCGAAAACTATGAAAACTATAGAGTCGTTGGATGGGTGGATGACATAAACTTATTGCTTGTTCTATGAAAAAGAAACCTATCTTAGTTATTAGTCATCAAAATTCAAAAATAGAAATCAAACATTAGTAAACAAAAATGTTAAGTACAAACCACTACTAGTAAACAACTATAGCATCACTATGTCCTATTGGCAATAAAGCAATTTTATCAGAAAACAAGGAAAATTCATGCCAAAAGAAAGAAAAATATAAAATAAATTGTAAAATATTCAAGAAAAATAAAACATACATATGATGTTGTTAAAAAAAATTTTGAAAAAATAACAAAGTGTAAAACAAAAAATGGTATAAAAACAAAGAGACTGTCAAACAAAAATGTGTAAAAGAAAAAGTTAAGGAAAAAATAAGAAGCCACTTTAATTGATTAGTAAGAATGGCCATCTCCCCCACAACTAAGTTGAAAGGAGGAGATTTGAAAGATTGAGTGAGGTCATCCATCCATTAAGGCGTTGCTTCCACTAGCTTACTTGGTCTCATGGAAACGTTTTACTTATTTTGTATTGACCAACTAGTTTTTGTTTAGGCTCTGTAGTTTGTAGATCAACATGACCCTAGAAGGAAATGTTTCATAAATGATATAAGGCCCTTCCCACAACATTTGAAACTTAGTTCATTGAGGTACTTGTGTGGGGTTCTAATAGAGAACCTTGTCTCCAGGTTGAAATTTCACTTTCCTTATCCTAAGGTTATGGCATTGTTTACTGAATGCTTTGTACACTTCATTCAAGGATAGGGCTATCATTTGATTTTTATCTAGAACATTCAAGTTGATTAATCTTTCTTTTTTTGCTAGGCTAAGGTCAAGGTCCAAGTCATAGGTTATTGAAATTGTACAAAGCTTGGATTGGATAGGTAGAGTTGGTAATTTTAAGTAGACCATCTCATAGAGAGAGTATCCTATAAAAAGTTTCCATATTGAGCGATATTCCCAAAGGGCATCATTTAGTTTTATGCTCCAGTCTCTCATATATTTGCTAATAGTTCTTCTTGGGATCTTCATTGTGGTGAATGAAAATGTCGATGGTTGGAACATCAAGGTCCACAGGTGCATAGCCTAATCCTGAATCCATGTGAGGGCCTATCAAAGGCAGAGATGAGGCACCCTAAATGGTCTAACCAATTGAATAGGGAATTACTAGATTTGGGACTAGGCTATGCACCCATAGACCTCGGTGTTCCAACCACAAATGTTTTCAGTTGCCATAGTTTTTGGTACTAGAAGGAGGGCCAAACTACTTTTTTTAGACTCCATTGTGATTGTCTTGTGTGCTCTCTACATTGTAATTTTTTATCAAGCTATCGGTGTAGATTGGACCCTATAGTCAATCCACTCAGGACCTTGCGTAGCAACCCCAAATCATACTCATTTCCATTATTGCTAAGTTCCCATTCTCTATAGTTAGCATAGTTTACTCTCTAGCATGGAGAGCATAGTTTGCTCTTTGGTGTAAAAAGCATAGTTAGCATAGTCCGCTCTCTAGCATGGAGAGCATAGTTAGCATAGTCTATTCTTTGGCATGGAGAGCATACTTAATGTAGTTTGCTCTCTAGTGTGGAGAGCATAGTTAGCATAGTCTGCTCTCTGATGTAAAGAGTGTAGTCAGTGTGGTCCACTCTCTTGTGTGAAGAGCATAGTCAACATAGTCCAATTCTTAGCATTGAGAGTGTAGTCAACGTAGAGGGTGATGTTAACTAGGACAGAGTCAGTTTTAACATACACCATAGTTTTTGCAACCAGTAACTCTATAGTCCCCTTTTATAACCTAATTTATGATCATAAATCTAGATCAACCTTTGACATCAATCTCAAACACACTTGATATCTTATCCATCCAACAAGAGACCAAGATTGACAACCCTATGAGCCTCATGATGGTAGGACCAAGGTAATCCCTTAGGTTATGCAATCAAGATCCAGAATACACCATGCTCACCAACGAGTAGTAAAACTTTATATGCACAAAGATTCAAGTAGTTTTATCCATAGATTACTCTAACATGAAGGTAAAATAGAACTACAAATTTATTTTCTAGGATGGATGGGAGTAAATCCCTTCCTTATTTGATATCATCCCACTCATAGAGCCTAACCATCGGTTGTTAACCCAACTCATCTAAGCAAGTGAACATGATGTAGGAAAAAATTATGAGGAAACCCTACAAGAGGAAGAGGATAAGTTCAAAGCTTGCTCTAAGACTGAGGGCCCCTTCCACACCACCTTCCAATGAGCAATCCTTAGTCCAACCCCTCCTCAGTTTAGTTCACTTGTTCTCCTTGAGATGATCATAACATCAACATCACCTTCCCACTCCATCAAGCCTAGGTTAATGCCTATAGTAGAATGCAATGGTAGCATCTGTAGCCAAGAAGATTAAGGAAACCAACTAAGGGCCAACAGCTAGGCCACCCAAAGCCCCAACTAACAATAAAGCCACCAATGCTAGTGCTAAGGAAACCAACCAACCTACATCCTTGGTGGCCATAATGCAAGTTGTTCAAAGGCCCAAATTTGAGTGCAAGGATTGCTCTAAGTATACCTTGTTACCACTAAATCCCTTAGAGCTACTACAACAACTATTAAAAGCCAAACACATCCAATACAAAAAAATGTCTAAGGATGCCTAGAAAAAACATGATAGATACTATGAGTTGCTAAGAAACCATGCTTTGATAATGCTAAACAAGCCCCTAGTCCCAAGACATTTTAGGCTAGATCGATTCTATCATTACCACAAGTTGCCCAACTATAGCATGGAATTTTACCTAGCTTTACAACATGACCTACAAAGGATGACTGATAGAGGCAAGCTAGTGCTTGACATTGTGAACTTGGTCAGGCCCTAGAACCAATCCATGAGGGTGTACAATGATCCTCTAGATGTGTACAATGTTAGCTATGTCATAAATGCTATCAATGTTGATGATAGGCCAGAACCAACAAGCCACAGGAATTGAGTTCCACATCCCTAGCATTTCGTGACAAAGTAATTAAGGTGAATCCCAAGAGGGGCAAGGTCATAATGACTCCAATGTTTATTACCATATGCTTTGGACAATGCAAGATTTGTAGAGTACAAATTAATGGGAAAGTAGCCACAAATGTAATACCATACACTATCATGGACAACCTAGGCCTCAAATACCAAATCAAGCCAACAAAAATCATGTGCTTGAAACCCTTCAATGGATCACATATTGTCATCAGGGGCATCATAACTATAGCTTTTGTAGTAGGGGAGAAATTCCCCACCACTTCCAAATTCATTGTCATTGAAGAGATGTTGGGCTTTAACATGATATTGGATAGACCTTGGCTAGCCCAATTATGAGCTATCTCCTCTCTAATTCATCAAGAGATCCACCTCCCATGTGGAGGTAGTAAAGCTATCATCCATGATGATAATGCCACCCCTTTGGCCATCAACAACATAGATCTGGAGCAAGGGTCAAAGGTTGAACTTCTTGATGATGCACTTGCAGTAGACAATGAAATGCATGAGGTGAACCCACCCAAAAAAGTAATAGAATCCAATGACCTCCCGATGGACATCCTTTACGCAGAGTTGCCCTTTGATGTAGTAAGTGAAGGTCAAGGGGAATATTGGGTAGTGCAATCTAAACCCTATGTGCCCCCTAACCCACACCAGGTTAGGAATCAACTATAGGACTAAGGTATCCCCTTAGTCTAAACTACGCTAGGTGCATGCCCGCTATTCACTTCTATGCACCATGTACCTTACTTTATTGTTATGCTGCATTTGTGTTGTAGTAGACTAGCATGGTAACATATTATTTGCATTTATATTTATTACTTAGATTAAGCATTTATTTGCTTAGCTAGTGCATTAATCCACTTTTTCTATTAATTTACTTGTTAGTTTACATGTCTATAGTTATTGCTTTAATGCATGAAAAACATCAAAATGCATAAAAATCATAAAAGCCAAAATTTCAAAAAGAGAGGTAGCAATGCACAATCCACTATGACCTTAAAATAGTAATGTTGTGACCTAGAATGGCCTAAAAATTTTACTTTTAATCCCCTCATAGAGGCCTAGAATGGCCTTAAACTACCATCATGGCCTTAAACTAGATGACTCCATAGCCCGCTACTACCTTAAACTAGAAACACATGACCCGAAATGGCCAAAAACTAGTATTTGCCTTCCTACTATGGCCTTAAACTAGCATGGGGCTTGTTAAGGCTTTAAACTAATAATAGACTTTCTATGGCTCATAATCGTCTAATATCGCTATGGCTCAAAATGGCCCAAACTTGCATACTCATAGTAAATGCAATAAAATTATCATATAAGGATAAAAGTTTGCACATTACATTAGCAAATAATCATCCATAGAAAATGTAAATAATCATCCATAAAAAAATGTAATATGAATAGCAATACATAGCATGAATAGCATCACATAGCAAAATGCAGCAAAAAGCCCAATGGAAGGTACATCTGGTCATGCTCAACTAGTAGTACTAGGTTGGGGTGGAGGTTTTGCTTCCTCTATTAGGTTGCTGGGGCCTACAACATCATCAAGTACCTTCCATAACCATTAAAAAATATGTGTGATTAGTAAGCAAGCATGCATTATATGATCTAGCTTAAAATATAAAAAGCATAAAAAATAATGTAGAGGAGGGTACTACATTGGTGAGTTCTAGAGGTAACTTTCCAATGCTAGCCTCTATAGCTTCAGAAAGTTGCATCTAGTCGTCCTAGTCAAAGTCAATACCTACAAGGGTCTTGCCTTTCTCCATAGTAGTCCATGTAAGTGGCTTCATGAAAAATGTAGTAGAAGAGGCCTCTTTGGAGAAGGTGGCGATCTATCTCACAGGAGAGTCACTCACAACTGTATGCCACATGAACAAATCATATGCCTACTTCCTACTGATCATCTCAAAAAACATCTTGAGATAGTGGCATTCAATAAACTCTTCCTTGTACTATCATAGGTATGTGTAATTCTCTTGCTTGTATTGATGCTTGTGATTCTTTTGCATCTATCCCCATCGATAAGCCTTTGTGTTATAATTCTTCCAATCTTGATTCTTTTGAGCAAGAAAATTCATCTAGAGCTACTACTCTACCAACTCTTGTGTGGCCTCATTCTTACCTTTGAGAGCTATCCAATACTTGACATACTCAATCTTAGAGGTATGCTAGGTGCCATATCCCCTTGATCTAGCCACTATGAAGTCATATCTATATTGAAGATCCTTATAGTTCATGCACATGCTTCCACAGGTACTCATTAGAGTACCTGCAAACCCATAATAAATTTGCACAAGCAAGCATGCACTTGTTAGATGTCTCATACATGTGATAAGGCACCTGATCAACTTTAGGAGGAAGGTCAAGTAGAGCGTCCACCCTTACCACCTTTCTCAAATACCATTATAGCTTAGGACCTATAAGCATACAACAACTAGTCAATCTTAGCCAAAAACTAAGAATTTAAGCAATTAGAAGGTTAGAATAAAGTAGAATAGCATGTCACACATACCTAGATCTAGGTCTGCCTATCACAAGTAGTCCATCATGTCCTCAATAATGAATTTTATGAAGGAAATCTTATCCAACATCTCTACCCATGACTCCATGTGATAGGTACATGTAGGACCACTAGTGGGAATATCTAACACTATAATACAATGATGCAATTAGCACATAACCTAACATAGCTTAAGATACCAAATTAAATAACGCAACATAGATGGCAATAAAAGTAAATTACCTAGCAAGCCCTCAAGTGTGAGTTTAAGGGGCTCACATAGCTGCACACCATTAAACAAAGGGTCAAAATCACCCCCATTGGGGTGGAGCAACCCCTCCTCTTCCAACTACCGAAGGGCCTCTATTACCTTGTGAAGCTCTTGTAGCCCCCTCTTCTTTTTCTATAATTAGCACATATACATCTATAGCACATCATTATCTAATTAATAATATAGCATACAAAAATAACATAATAAATACATGCATAAATACAACTAAAGCATCTAGCATCTAAGCATACTAACGTACAACATCCTCATGCAAATCTCATAGCTTGATGTGGATCTTTTTGTTGGTTGGATTTCTAATCTCAGGGGTAACTTCCTCTCAATGATGTAGCCTCTTAATCTTGGCCTTGGATGGTCCCACCATCTCTACTATGTAGCAATCCATCTTGCTCACATCCCTGATGCCAACTAGAGGACACTCACCCATGCTATCACATGAATAATGTGAGTCTCCCACAAGAACCTTGATCATTACTGATAACAACTCATTGATCTCCTTTGGAGGTCCTACACGTGTGTGGTCTAAAAAATAGGTTTGACCCATGGTCAAGATAGCTATTCACAGTCCTACATCACCCATTATCCATCATCCCACATGACTAGAAGCTTCATAAACCTTTTCAAGTATCCTATGAAGAACACGAAGTGGATGTGGGACCTCTCTTGGAGATTGAATTGAAGCCAAAAAATCTCTTCATGTAGATTAATGGCTATGCACATAGCCTAATTGAAGCTCATACCCTCTAGAAACACCTCCTTTATCACCCATGCCTATTTCATTCCTAGGATATTTCCTTGGAAGAGTAGCTTTGAAAAGGCACAAGCATGGAACAAAGGGTAGAGCTCCCACACCTAAGGAACTTGCACATATTTCATCAATATGCCTTTGTGAGATTGAGTGGCCCAAAAAAAGTCCTCAATCTCCTCTCTATGGTTCACCTCCCTACTAGCCTTATCAACAATCATCAGGTCATCAATAGGAATGCCAAAGAGATTAGTGAAGAAGGCCTTGCTAAGGTCCAACACTACAATCATGCCATGCACCCAAGTAATAAACTTCCTAACATCGCTGCTAAAGGAGTCAATGATGATGACCATTTTGGTCACTGAGACACTCAAGCTAAGGGCCAAGAATAGGTCCATTGACCTAGCATATGTGAGCTGAGTTATTAGTACTTCTAGCACTCTATGTCATAGCTAATGCTACACACCTTCCACATCCCCATACTTCATGATGAAGGTGGACTTTGTATCACTCATGGTGACCAACATAACCTTAGCTAAGGTAACTGTTGTAGCAATGAAAAGAAAAAGAATGTTAGCATTTCATCTTGCACATAGGACAAACTAAAAGGCACATATGCAAGCACATGAGCCAAAATATAGATATGTACATGGCATAAAAGGACTATGAGATGGGGGTGGTGCTGCAGACAGCTCCTTAGAGTTAATCTCACTAGTAGCCCACTTCTCATCTAACTATTCATGGGTCCCACATCACTTGTATGCCCTTAGTTGATGGGAGCTATAGGTCTCCAAATTTCATCCCATCTACTCAATCATAACTACCCAAACATTCATGCTAAATCAGAAAACCTCTAAGGCAGCGTGGGTTAAGCCCAGAGCATCTAGATCATAATGCAATCCATCTTCATCAAATCAAAATCTAGCAATCAAATATAAAACCATTAAAAATTTAACATGAGCAAGTAGCAAAAAATACTACATAATTCATAGAAGCACTTACCCTTTGACGTAGTAGATGATTCCAAGTGGGTTCTAGAATAGAGTATGTAATCGCTACACAACAAAAAGGGTGTTGCTCTTGTTATAACAAGAAAGCCCCATCATACACCATACTCTAGATAATAATCGAACATTCCTAGGAGCTCTTCCTAAGCCTCCTGGCCCATCAACATTGGCAGTGGGCTCACTTAAGATGAACTTCAAAATGGTCCGATTTGCCCCAAGTAGTAGTGTCTCAATGATAGCACTTGCAACCTCAACTACCAAGTGTGACCACATTATCACACTGAACTACTATAATAGGTACTCTAGGAGCTCCCATGCTCCTAGATAGAACCACACCACCTAATGATCTACTCACATGTTTGACGTAGGGGTGTTGGGAATAGGTTTGCTCATGCAACATAGGATGCCCACAAGTTCAACTATGATCAAAATGAATTTTAGCAACACCCTACAATCACCAAGTAATAGGCAAATCACTAGTATACATGCATAGATGCAAAATTTTGGTAAAGACATTATAAATTATTAACATAAATTAGCAAAAATGCCTAGTTTTGAGAAAATACCCTAGGGCCTTGTGAGTATAGGATGTTAATTAACTTGTTTGATGTGCCTGGCACTCACTGGGGTACAACATACTTTGTAGGATTGATATCGTGCAAAATTAACAAATTTTTTTCTAACTCTAGACTACCTCAATGAAGAGCATAGTTCCAAAAATAGAAATTTTGACTAACACTAGTGGCAACTACCCTCTCAACTCTTGACTTGTAAAGAGCATAGATTGGACCCACAGTAGTGGAGAGTGTAGTCTCACATTGCATCACACCCATTGCACCAGCCTGGCTTTGTGATAGCCCTCCCTTTTCCTCATCACTATCACCCTAGGTGCAACCCTAGGTGTAGCCCCCAAAGCACCAAAATCCCTTCACAATGCAAATGGGCCTACACCTACACTATAGAGCATAGTTTGTAGGGCTTTCCTTATAACACAATACAAAACAAGTAAAAAAAGGGAACCAAAAAGAGACACGCATGTAGAGATAGCATGGAGGAAAATTTTTGGTGTTGCATCATCATGGCTAGAACCCCTAAAGCCAAATCGAAGCCATGCCACATGGGGCAGCTTCAATTAGACCTCATCCACTACGACTATAAATTGGTAGTCCACCATGAACTAGTAGTCCATCATGACTCTAAATTGGCACAACATGTCCACTAAGACATTAAATTAGCATAGAATAGTCTTCTAGCTAAAATAGCATAGCCTAGTTTGCTAGGACCTTAAACTAGGCTTGGCAATTCACTAGAATCTTAAACTAGTAATGCCATGGTCTACCAAGACTTTAAATTGGGTTCATGATTAGTCAATTAGTTGTTAATAACTTTTTTCGATCCTTTTGCAAGTAAGTAAGCAACCATACTACAACTCTCCTTCTACACCAAGCAAGCAAGCACACTACAATTCCAAAAGAAAGCACTTGCAATCTATGGAACCTGTGTTGCTAATATGGCCTTCTACATTTTTTCATCTACAATCTATTTGAATTATGTATTTTTCTTGTCTTCTAGAAGTTGTGTTTGTAGGATGAAGCCCTAGGCAGTCATCCAACGGTGCATCTCATCATAGCAGCAAGTCATCACATCACTCCAATGTGCATGATTAGACTAGTTAAACCTCTCAAGAGTTCATATCCCTATTATCCCATTACAACCTACTCACATCTACTCCTATATCATGATACCCTTTCATTTCCTATGTAGCAAATATTGTAAACCTTTTTGACACTCACATGTTGTGGCCACATGGCACCCTCTTCAAGTCAAACCGTAGAACCCAAGGTGGACATAACATAAGTCATCCCATGGGAAGCCTTAGTTAGTCAATCAAAGCCTAGGTGGATGTAACATAAGTCATCATGGAAAGGAAACACCTATTATAAAAATGTGACATGGTTTTACAAACAAAAAGGTAAATTCCATCTAGTGACATGTAATTCATTGGATGGAAAGCACCTCATAGTAATCATTTAGTAACATGCAGAGCCTAAAGAAGGTTAACCCCATCAAAAAAAGGAGGGATGGAAAATCACATCACCAAGCAAGCTAGTAACAAAGTAGTTTTACAATTGGCCCAGCCTTGAACCTACACCTTGACTCTCTCACAAGCACTATGATGAGAGGTCAACCTTCTCAAGAGCAAGCTACTTTAGTGTCATGGTCTTCATTAGCTATGATGTCCTTGCATCTTAACATCTCGCTTGCATCCCATTTTTTCTTTTATCCCTAACACATCACCTACACCTTTTACTCTCACTTCTCACCTACTATCTAACATACCACTATCCACAACACTCTTGGGCACAATGCAGTGACATTTGATTGGGCATCAAAGAGTGATTTGATGCCAAGTCTACTATGGTGTTTTGATGTTCTTTGTTGATGTCTCTTAGGCCATTCCTACACATGTCAACAAAGAGGGGCTAATAATGCACCACCAACTCTAAGTTATGGCATTTGAACTACAGATTTTGGCTAAGTGTTGATACTATGCTTAATCCTAGTTGAGAGTGTAGTCAGCCTCTCATGGAGAGCCTAGTCAACATGAATACCAAATCTTGCAAATTTTTTCTAAGTGTTGACACTACACTCGACCCTAGTTGAGAGTGTAGGTAGCCTCTCAAAGAGAGTAGAGTCAGTATGAAGCCCATTTTTTGCAAATTTTTCTAAGTGTTGACACTACGCTCAACCCTAGTTGAAAGAATAGTCAGCCTCTTGTGGAGACCATAGTCAACTAGAAGGCCAATTTTTGCAAATTCTTTTCTAACTGTTGAGACTATGCTCTCCTCTAGATGGGAGTATAGTCAATCTCTTATGAAAAGCATAGTCAACAAAAAGACTATTTTTTACAAATTTTTTCTAAAGTGTTGAGATTACACTCTTCCATAAATGAGAGTGTAGTCAGCCTCTCATGGAGAATGTAGTTAATAGAAGGCCAATTTTAAAAAAATTTTCTCTAAGTGTTGAGACTACACTCTCCCCCAAATGAGATCATAGTCAACCTCTCATGGAGAGCATAGTAAGCAGAAGACTAATTTTGCAAATTTTTTCTAAGTGTTGATAGTACATTCATCCCTAGTTAAGAGCATTGTCAACCTCTTGTAGAGATCATAGTTAGCAAGAAGACTAGTTTTGCACATTTTTCTAAGTGTTCATACTATGCTTAACACCATTTGAGAGCATAGTCAACCTCTCATGGAGAGCCTAGTCAATAGGAAGCAAGTTTTGACAAGTCCCAGCACTATGCTCTTCCCTAATTGGAAGTGTAGTTAGTGTCCCATGGAGAGTGTAGTTTGTAAAAATCCATTTTCTCATAGACTTCACTAGCATTAAGACTATGCTCTTCCCTAATCCAGAGTGTAGTCAGCCTCTTGTAGAGAGTGTGGTCAGCCAGAATAGTCCCCAAAGGCCTCTAAAGCATAGCAATTATGCTCAACTTAGCTCTAAAATCTAGTCAACTCAACTTTGGCAAGTGTAGTCTATAAAATATTTATTTTTTGTATCCTCTTTTGCCCCAAAATTGTAATTATGTTGAAACCCACATGAGATGGTGGAAAGCGTAGTCCTACAGAGCATAGTCTCTAGCTTTCATTTTTCAAGTATTTTGTAGTCTTCTCAACACACACATGTGGTTGGCAACGTAGTCATAATCTCACAGCCTTGCAAAGTCTAGCAAAGCACAACACCACTAGCCCCATCGACACACCACATGAATAGTAACTATGTTGAGCATAGTCCCAACTATCATGTCCACCACATGGCAACCATCCTACATTTTTTGCTAACCCTAGACCTATAAATACCTACATCCTCAAAGTTTTTAGGGTTGGAAAATTGAACAATTGGCAAATCTATAGAGTGCTTAGGAAAGAACTAAGGGCATTTTAGTGAACCAAGAAGAGGTGAAGTTGTAGACCACTACAAACCCCCGTAGCCCAATAGAACACCATAGCCAACAATACACCATGGTGGCCAACCTAGCAAATGTAGATACCTTAGTGGAATGTCAATTTTTATGGCCAAACACCTCAGAGACTATAACTACAGTATCCAATGTACTTGTTGTACATTGTGTACCTTCTAACCCCTTTTGTTGTTAACTATGCTCAACCCCATTTTTGGTGGTGTTCCACTTCTCTCTCTCTTTCTTCCTATTTCTTGCACATTACTTGCATTTTTTGTTGTTTTACTACATAACTTCCCCTAAAACTATGCTTGGGTGGTGGTCTACACATGTTGATACCACCTACTTTTAAAAAAAGTTTAACTATGCTCACCTCCTCTTAGACACCTGTGACTATGCTCAACACCATTAACACTACAAACACCACCTACATAATCAACATCATCTCACATTATCATTATAGCTAATCACACTACATCCTCATTGCATTCGGTAAGTCCCTAGAACATCGAGGTCCATGAGTTCATGGCCTAGCCCTGAATCCTACGAGGGCCTATTGGAGGTAGAGACGAGGCATCTTGAATGGTCTAGCCAATCAAATAGGGACTTACCAAATGTAATAAGGGTGCAGCATGATTAGCTACAATGCTAATGCAAGACAGTGTTAAGTGTGTAGGCAGTGTTTATGGTGTTAATGATGTTTATGATGTTGAGCATAGTCATAGGTGCCTAAGAGGGAAACAAGAATAGTTAAAAGTTTTGACGAAGTGGGAAGTGTCAACTCATGTAGACTATCACCCAAGCATAGTTTTAGGTGCAACTATGTGGTAAAATAGAAAAAATAAAAGTAAAGTGTAAAAAATACAAAGAAAGAGAGAGAGAAGTAAAACACCACGCCAAATGGGGTTAAGCATAGTTAACACCAAAAAGGGTTAGAAGATACACAGTAGTGTACAATAATCATAGTGAATAGCATAGTCACAATCTTAGAGGTGCCTAGCCATGGAGACTAGCATTCTACTAAGGTGTATACATCTATCGAGTTGGCCATCATGGTGTATTATTGGCTATGGTATTCTATTAGGTTGTGGGGGTTTGTGAGTCTACAACTTTACCTCTTCTTGGTTTGTCAAAATGCCTTTAGTTCTTTACCAACCACTCCTTAGATTTTTCAACTCTTTGATTTGCCAACCCTAAAAACTTTGAGGGCATGGGTATTTATAGGTCTAGGGCTAGCAATGGGATGGTCGCCATATGGCAAAGGGAATAGTTGGGACTATGATCAACGTAGTTACTATTCATGTGGTGTATTGATGGGGCTAGTGGTGTTATGCTTTGCTATGGTTTGACAAACTCTATGAGTTGTAAGACTATGACTACGTTGACCACATGTGTGTGCTGAGAAGACCACAAAGTACCTAAAAAATGAAAACTAGATACTATGCTTTGTAGGACTACACTCTCCATGATCTCATGTGGGTTTGAGCATAGTTACAATTTTAGGGAAAAAGGGAATACAAAAAGGAAATATTTTGTGGACTACACTCATTGAAGGTGAGTTAACTACATTTTAGAGTTGAGCTGAGCATCATTGCTGCATTGTGGAGGCTACTGGAGATTGTTCTAGCTAAGTATGCTCTCTTCGAGAGGCTGACTACACTTTGGATTTGGGAAGAGCATAGTCTTAATGCTAGTGAAATCTATGATAAAATGAATATTTTCATACTACACTCTTCATAAGAGGTTGACTACACTACCAACTAGGGACAAGTGTAGTCTTGAGGCTTGCCAAAATTTGTGAAAACTTGCTTCTTAATGACTATGCTCTCCACAAGAGGCTAGCTACACTCTTAAATGGAGTCACGCATAGTATCAACACTTAGAAAAACTTGCAAAACTAGCCATCCTACTAACTACACTCTCTACAAGAGGCTCACTACACTCTCAACTAGGGAAGAGCATAGTGTCAACACGTAGAAAAAAATTGCAAAACTAGCCTTCCACTAGCTATGCTCTCATTTGAGGGAGAGCATAGTCTCAACACTTAGAAAAAATTTGCAAAATTGGCCTTCCATTAACTACATTCTCCATCAGAGGCTGACTATGCTCTCATCTATGATAGAGTGTAGTATCAACACTTAGAAAAAATCTACAAAAACTAGCCTTTTGGCTGACTACACTTCCATCTAGGGGAGAGCATAGTCTCAACACTTCAAAAACATTTGCAAAAACTGGCCTTGTAAATGACTATGCTCTCCACAAGAGGCTAACTATGCTCTCAACTAGGGTTGAATGTAGTGTCAACATTGAGAAAAAATTTGTAAAAAATGGCCTTCATGCTAACTACACTCACTACAAGAGGTTGACTTTGCTCTCAATTGGGATCGAGTGTAATGTCAACACTTAGAAAAAATTTGCAAGAACTAGCCTTCATGCTAACTACGCTCTCCACAAGAGGCTAACTATGCTCTCAATTGGGGTTGAGCGTAGTGTCAACACTTAGAAAATATTTGCAGCATCCATGTTGACTATGCTCTCCATGAGAGGCTAACTACACTCTCAACTAGGGTGGAGCATAGTATCTACACTTAGCCAGAATCTACAGTCAGGATGTCATACCCTAGAATTGGTGGTGTTTCATTCGTGATCTCCCTATTATTAACTTCTACTTAACTGTTGTCTTGGAGGTGGTAGGGTATTATTAGTTTATGTTTAACCCCAAAGCTTTGCATAACCTTACAAAAGTTAGTTCTTATAAAATGGGTTCTATTATCAAAAATCAATACACATGGCATTCTAAAACTATTTACAACATTTTTTTGTACAAACCACGTAGTAGTAGATGAAAACTATTACTTCTACCCATTTTGTGTAGTAATAAATAGTAATGATTATGTATGCCTTTCCATTTAACGTGGGCATGATGGATTCCATGAAGTTAATGCCTTAGATGTCAAAGGATTTTAGTGGTTGAATTCACTATTGAGATCTCTCCATTTGCGCAATCATTCCACCATCTTGTTGATAGTGTTTACAAAAGTAGACAAATTGGTGGACAATCCTGAAGATGGTTGGAAAATAATACCCTACCATAAAGATCCTAATGGTCGTGCATCTCCCAACATAGTGGCCTCCACAAGGACCCTCATAAGCATCCTAGAGAATGCACAATTCATCAACATCAAGTACACACCAAAAAACTAGGCCATTGGCAAGGTGTTTGTTGATTTCCATGAAGCATTTGGCCCGATGAAGAAACTTGTTTTTCTTCCTATAGTCTAGATCTTGTGACATCTCTTGAGTGAGAAGATAAGTGAGGATGCCAAAATATCATTTTAGTTCATCATGCACTTGTTTATTTATTATACCAATAAAGAGGATTTCATTAGGAAATTGGTCCAAGAGTGGGCCCTCCTCTTTGTTATTCCATTGTAACTAAGACAAGTGATCAATGACCACATTCTCAATCCTCTTTAGATCTACCATTGTAAGATCAAACTCCTACAAGATCATCATTCATGATATGATACAAGGACTCACCATTTCCTTATTCATCAGGAACCAAATGGCACTATGATCATTTTGCATAAACACTTTGTATCTAAGCACGTAGTACCTAAACTTCTCTAGAGCATACACCACTACCATTAGATCTTTCTATGTGGAGGTGTAATTTAGCTATGCATCCACAATGCTTCTGCATGTGTATTGGATGTAATATCCATGTTTCTTATCATCCAACTATGTAAGTACAACTCCCAAGGCATGATTTGATGTGTTTGTCATTATATGAAATATTCTTGATCAATCAAGTGCTTGTAGAATTAGAGTCTCTATGAGCTTATTCTTGAGGCTTTGGAATGCATTTTTAATTTCTTCATCCAAATGAATGAAGCATCTTTCTTTGTAAGCTTAACCAATAGTTTTGGGATATCAGAGAAATTCACTATAAAATGTTGGTAGTAGCCAGTGTGTCCATGAAATGATGAGACATATTTAATGATCTCTAGTTGGCTAGTTATTCCTTGGATGACCCTTATCTTTTCAAGGTCCACCTCAATCCCTACCTAAGAAATTCTATGTCCTAGTATAATGCCCTCCTATATCATCAAATGGCTCTTCTACTAATTAAGCTGAAGATTAATCTCCATACACCTTTTAAGCACATGATCAAGGTGGTCCAAGGCTTGCTCAAATGTGGTGCCATAGCTAGAAAAGTCATCCATGAAGACTTCCACCCTGCAACTAATTTTTTGCTAAAAAATTTTGAGACTAGCTATTGGAATGTTGTAGTAGCATTGCATGGACCAAAAGGCATCTTTTGATATGCAAAAGTTCCCTAGGGACTCATGAATGTTGTTTTGGCCCAATCCTCTAATTCTATTTGGATTTCGTTATAGCTACTATAACCATCCAAAAATCTATAATAGCAATGCCTAGATATAGTGTCCAACACTTGATCCACAAATGGCAATGGATAGTGATCCTTGAATGTTACCATATTCAATAGCTGAATGTTGATGCAAACCTACCACTTACCACCTTTCTTTGGCACAATCACAAATGGGCTAACCCACTCACTATCTAAAGTGGGATAGATAAACCCTGCTTTGAGAAGTTGTTCTATTTCCTCTTTGACAATCTACTTCAATTTGGGATTTAACCACTGCTATGGCTACCTCTTTGGCTTCATAGCTAGATCAATGTAGATACAATGCTAGCATATCCTAGGATCAATCCCTATGAGTTCAAGATATGACCAACCAAAGGCTACTGGCCATTTTTTGACCACCCTCAATAGCATTCATTTCTTTTTAGGAGCAAGAATGGCATTGATGATTATCGGCTTGTTGATAGGTAGAGTTTTCAACTCTAAGGGCTCTTGTTTAAAATTTTTAGGGATTTCCAACTATTTCCAATTGGTATCATCATTTGCATCATTAGAGAGTTAGTGATGAACTTGCTTCAATTTATCCATGCCTTCAACATAGGCATATGTCAGGCTCTCAACAAGTTCCATGCAAAGTGTGTTACTTCTAAGATTAGTTGTCAACCACTAGGTACCCTCCTATTTTGTGGCTACTATGTATAGGAACCTTTGAATACCTACCTCATTTTCACACTATCTACATGTAGAAATAGATGCTCTTTTCATGGACTAGAGTTTCTACATGTAGTTGCACCTTGTATCACTGTATGTGATTCATGGAACGCACTTCTTCTTAATCTTTTCAAATGCATTTTCCTTAGAAATTTCCAAGGAAAGATCTTTGATGTCCATTCATGCATCAATAGTTCTTAACCAAGCCCTTCCCATAATGATTAGGAGGTCCCCCTTACAGTTATGAACTTTGATTACTAGGAAATTAACAAGATAAGGCCACCCATAAATAGTGGTCACAATATCTTTTACTAGTCCCAATGGAATAGTGATGAACTAGTCTACCAATTCTAAATGGATGTTTCTCTTATTAAGAGGAGGCAAGTTCCAAGTGTTGTACATTTCATCAAAAATTAGACTACCTTCATAACCTAAGTTATTAAGATCCTTGCATGGCTCATTCCTAGCAATATGCAAATAGATGATAGGACTTACAGGATTAGATCTTGTCCTAGGAAGGTTGTCAAACTTTATACAATCAAATGCAATGTGGATTAACATTAATATGTAGATCTTTGGAGGCATTTGGTTTGAAGGGATATTGAAAGAAATGGAAGTAAACGATGAAGGAGATACCATATAATCAACTACATAAGTAGATGAGAATTTAGTAGAGTTATTGGTTCAAAAGAATGTTCTTTTATAGGATCTCAATTCTAAACCACTCAGCTAAGGAGCTGGCTGTAAGTTAATGGTTCTAGTAGCATTACATTATTATATTTGGGCTATAAGCTCACCCTACATGGATGGAGCAGGTGGTAATTGAGTTGAGGGTGGAGGAGCATGTGCTAAAGGATGTGGAGAATGATAGAGATATGGGGTTTCCCCTCTAGTAGATGGAGAATGAATTCTCTAATACTGTAGAGTGTAGTAGTAATGCTGAAAAGAAGCATGACCAGATGAGTCACATGGAGACATTGGTTGCTAAACATAGTACCCATATAGATCTGGCTACCTATAAAAGTACTACTACATCAGTGTTAGCATGCCCCATGACTATGGATGTTGCCACTATTGATACTATTTATATGGTTATGGTGGATCTCCACTTGGATAATAAGTTTATTATTGTTGGTGTAACTGCCTTGGATTTCCTTGAGGATAAGGAAACCTTCTAGATGCTTGCCTTCATGCTAATCTAGGATTTAGAGCATACATCGTAGATTTTTGTACATGTGACACAACAGGATAACATTCCTTGAGATGTTCATATTGGTAGATGTCACACCCATCACTGTCATCTAACTCTGACTCCACAACCTCTTCTACTACTACAGCCTTGCCCTTACTCCTTTAGCAAGCACATTTAGCTTCTTTCCTTCTCTTGTGATCACAATCACTACCTTGGTCTTTAGAGTAGTTTAAAATTTTTCATCCAAATCTTCCAACATTTTATCAACCTTAGCTAAAATTTCAAATGAAAATTTTAAAATTGGCAAGGTTTTTGCTACACCACCTTATCAAGTGGTGCTTCCCCCTCACTGTCATAGACTCAAACCTCCTTTTTTCTAATGGAAGGATCCTAGTTATACTCCTTAGCACTTTCTCATTTTCTCAACTCACCTTCTTCTTTTGCAACCTACTTAATCAGCCCTTGAATTTACTAGGTTCTTAGTTCTGATAATCTCCCTTGGGTGTAGATCCCAATAGTTCTCCTTGTTTCTAATCAGAGCCCATCTACGATATGGCAAAGCTACTCCTATTGAGAATAACCATGGCTAGGACATCTATGCAAAAGGGAATAATACTTGCACATGGTGGCATCTAAGGGTTCATATGTTTCTTATTTTAATCCTTGGATTTGCCTTTGCAGGTTTCACACTCTAGAGTATGTCTAATACTTTTCATTAAATAGTTCTAGCATTGTACTTCATTGACGAATTGATTCTAGTTCCAAAGACTAGTGTTAGCTTCTACTTTCTTGATGAGTGTTCTGGGAAATAGCTTGAGATTTTGCTAATCATTTTCAATATTTTGTAAGGAATAGGTATCATGAAAGGATTGTAAATGGATTTGAGGATCTAAGTTATATCCCTCTCAAATCTAGAAATATTGTTTATGTTTAGTCTCTTGATTGGACTATCTTTCACATGCCTAGTAGGAACTCTGATAGCCTCTACAATTTTGAGCATGTTTTGAATGACCAGCAAAGGTTCATCATCATGATCTTGATGACACTTATGATGTCCTCTACCATCCCTTCATTCATGATGGTCTCCATGATTATCATTGTTGTCCCATTATCTATGGTTCTACTTAGATTTAGAGGAGGAAGTTGAACTAGATGAAGAGGGTGAAGAGGGAAAAGGACTGCCACCACTGTGGTGTCTACTACTTTACCTTCATTTGTCATGGCCATAATCCTTAGAGTGATTTTCATTATGCTTGTTTGATTTCTTGCTCTAACTCCCTTTCTTAGAACTCCCATGACTATGGGACTCACTATTACCAAAACCTAGACTATTGATCACTATTTTAAGATTTGGGTTCAGCTCCCCTTCACTAGAGTCAAGAGGTGAAGAGTCTACATGTTGATAATCCTTGAAAAAAGGTTCCTCATTATCCTTTTGGTCTAACAAGAACAAGGGGTTAGTGAACCATTTTCCCCTTCATAGCTTTGCAATTTTTCCTTTTTTCAATGGTGGGATGATAGTCCTAGAAGTCATGATCTTTCACAATGTACTCTCCATGAAGCTCCTCAATGCTCAACCTTGTAATGGTTTGGATCAGCATCTTGGGAACAGATCAGTCAGGTGGCAATACAACGTTCCCCTTCATGTCTCACCATCACATTTATTCATCTTGATGGAGGACATATGTAAAATTGGTTACAAACTCATCAATATGAGTGTACACCAGTCTACATTCTTGTGGTCCTATTGACTTAGAATTGTCTCACCTATGAGAAGAAGAAGACATTTTTGTTAAAAATAATTTCTCAATATGCTTGTAGAATTATTATGACCTTAGGGTTCGATCCAATGATCCTAGATAATATTCACTAAGTCTTAGATAGCACACATATCAACTACAAGTCCTTGGCAATAGCGCCAATGATGAGTAGTGAGTAGACCCTATGTCTAACCATATGAATTACTAAGCATTCACGCCAAATCCAGTCAAATTTTATGGACTTATATCCTTCTAAGCACAATAGCCTCTAGCAAGTGAAACTAACCATTGTAATCATTGTCTTCCTAATTACACTTATGAAATGCAAGGGGATGGTCAAGTGCAATTAAGGCATATGATTTTTATCATTTTTATGTTTTGTATTTTAAGTCACCTAAGGGTAAAGAATAATGAATAAGATAAAATAATTAAATTGCTAATTTAATCTAACTAGCTACACCTAACTATTCCTAACTTAAGTATCCATTTCCACTTGATGTACACATGCTAAACATGTTTAATGCTACTAGGTTACAAAACATTAAGCGTTACTAGGATTACCAAGCACTAAGTGTATGCTCGAAGTGGCCATACTTATGTTCTTAATTAATCACTATTTAATCTAGCTTAATTTAGCCTAATTGATTATTTTATTACTTAAATCATTAAAGAAAATTACATAAAAAATTAAATGCATTAATAAATAATTAATCTATTTCAAAGTGTTGCAAGGTTAATCAAAAATCTTATCTTTATTGTTGCACACAATGTTGTGCTTAGGTACAATAGTTCTCAAATAAAGCTCCATACACTCTTGACTCCTACTGCAAGCACTTAGAAAAATAGTCTAACTTTCAAATAACAAAACTGCAAGAGCTCCACTACAACTATGAAAAGATATGCCATAAACATGATAGGTGATCACATATCTATAGGCAAAATAGACACTATGCCAATGGGGCCTAATTCAATGCAACAAATTTATGATTCTTCACTAAGCCTTTTTGTAAACTAAAATCATCAAGGAAGTAGCTGAGGCCAATAACAATCTAGCCTATGTAGCCTATAAAAATTAACACATGAGGAGGGATAAGAAGAGAACTAAGTAAGAACAAACAACAATGGCTACAGTATCCAAGGATACAAAGCAAGAAGAAAAAAGAAAATCTTCTCTATGTAACACATATTCTGACTCATCTTAAGTATCTGCTTCTTGTAACCCAAATCAATCAAGACCAACTTTGGACAAAAGGATAGGAGTAAGTACACTAAGTTACTAATAAAGCCCTCTGAGCTTTTAGAATAATTTCTTAAAAACAATCATATATAACATAAGAAACTATCTGAGGAAGCTTGTTAGAGGCATGATTATCTTTGTGACATATCTAGAGATCCAACAATGAAAACCAAAGATGATATGAATCTATCTAAGTACTTCAAAATTGATAGGTTTTTCCATTATCATCAAATGGTTGGTCATGATGCCCATTTTTACCTATCCTTGAAAGATAACATCCAAAAGATGATTGATCATGGAGAACTTGTTTTGAATAAGCCTAACTATTCAAAAATTAATAACTCTTGCATCATAGTCTAGTTCACAATAACCAAATGATCCAATCCTCCTAGGAAATTGTTCATTTTCAAGGTACTAACCCAACCTTAAAAGATATAGCCTAGAGATCCCTTTGTCATATAGGTATCACAACCACTAGCCCCTAAGAAACTTTTAATCATATGTGTCCCACCTTCAATGATAACAACATCATAACTTAAAGTAATGGAACCATTCATTATTAGGGTTCTGCTGCCATTTATAGGAAAACTTGCAACAACCTATAATGAAAGCCTACCTATAGTAGCTAATAATTCAATAATTAACAAGAAATCATTACCACAAATGTGACAAAACCAACTTGTCACCAAATTGACAACTACGCCCATTGAAGGTAGCTAATAATAAAAGGCTTCGAAACAAGTTAACTAACCAGAGCCTATACCAAGATTTACAACACCTATGGACAAGAGACCCAACAAATATACATCAAAACATGAGCCAAAAATACTAGGAAAGATCAAGGAAACTAAAACCACCAAGGTTAAAAGATCACATGCCAAGGAAAAGAATTTCCTCATAATGATGGAACAAGTCAAATGGTCTCTCAAACAAAAGAATATGTTGTTAAACCTATACAACCTAGTCATGACCTCTCTTGATTATAGAGATGTACTAGCTCAAGTATTGACTTATATCCTTGTGAATGGAGACATACCTACCAACAAAGAGTCTATCCACTTTGTCATTGAGCAAGCCTCACTTAGGGAAAACAAGCATTTACATGTGCTTAGCTTTCATGATAGTGAGATAAAGATGGAATCATGTAATGGAGAAGTGTTATCTTCTCCTCTTCTCATTATCATATGTATTGGTAGGTACAAGATTCATCATGTTTATGTGGATGATGAAGTAGCAACCAATGTGATACCATACACTATCATTGAAAAAATAGGCTTAACCAAAAGAATCCAAGAAACCTCTACCTCTACACTGAAGTCATTCAATGGATCACAAGTAGTGGTTCAAGGTTCTATCTCTTTGGATTTTGTAGCTGGAGAACAATTCCCTACATCTGCTAACTTCCTAGTAATCAAAGAGATACTTGATTTCAACTTGATCTTGGGAAGGCCATGGTTAGAAAAGGTTCAGGTGGTCTCATCTCCTATACAACAAAAGATTCACTTACCATACAAAGGTGTGGAAATTATTATTTGTAGGGATAACACATGTTCACCATCTATCAACACCGTCAACATTAACCAAGGTTTGGAAGTAGAGTTTCAAATGAGAACTTCCAAAACTAAATCTAAATACAATGACAATCATATTAATAATGACAATGTTAACACAAACTCTAAAATTCTAAAGGGTTAATAAAAACACCTATCAATTACCATATTAAACAAGAAATATGATGAAACTATAATCACACAAAATAAGTCCCTTGATTTATCAGGGATTAGGCAATAGATACATTGTGAACATCTTATCTCTTCTTTTGTTAACAAATTTTTGTTCATCTTTGTAACTTTTTATCATGTTTCATTGCTTATTTTATCTTTATATGCTCTTTTGAAAGCATCCCATACTTGCTAGAAAGTTGTGTTCATGTCTTGCTAAGGCCTAAAACTGGTGAAACCATCACCTGCCAAGACCTAAAACTAGTGAGCATAATGACCACTTCTTTTTACCCTTATACCAACATGATGGCTGGTTTGCCTAATAGCATCATTTACAAGTCTTACTTATGTTCTTATACCTTACTTGTGTGCTTATTAATTTCAAAACATAGATTTTTTTTATTCATTTCAAAAGATCTAAATATCAACATCCAATTATTTAGAACTCTAATATACATATCAAGTTTCCATAGCTTAAATGTAGTATACAAAACATTGAGTATACTAAGTTGCCCAATCAAAGCATGGGTATTAAGTGGTTTGAATTTGTACTGATGCATACTTCTACAAGACCAAAAAATCAGAGACATAACAAAAGAGCATATTAACCATCACTATTAAAATAATATACAAATTTTAGACATAAACTATGTTTATTATATATGCAAATTCAGCTATCCTTAAATAGGTATCAATAAGGAACAATTTTCCATATCTGATACTTTCCTTTCTTTCATTTTTAGATGGCAATTAAGGTACCATCTTTAACTCCACCCAATTTCGTATCCTCATGTGATGAGTAGCAAGGTACCCCTATGCCCAACCATACAAATCACAAAACATTCATGCATAATGCAATCAAATTTTGTGGACTCTATAGTTTTTGGTGCACTAGTTCTCTAGAAAGTAAACTGGATGTTAAGGACATTCGTTGTCTTCCCAACTATACTTGTGAAGCTCAAGGGTATGGTTTAAGTGTAATTGAGGCACATGATTTTTATCATTTTATATTTTATGATTTGATGCTAGAAATAGAAAAGATAGAGAATAAAGTAATTTAATACCTACTTTAATCTAATGGAATAACTATTGTTCAACTAGTCCTAACATAAGTATTCAGTCCCACCTCTTGTACACATCCTAAACGTGTAAAATGTTGCTAGGTTACCAACTGTTAAGCACTGCCAAGATTACCAAGCATCATACGCATGCTCGAAGTGGTCGTACTTATGTGTTTACTTAATTTTTATTTAGCTTATATTACTTAATTGCTTAATTATCTTAATTACTAGAAAACATTGAATAAATAGCTAAAAACATTAAATGCATGAATGAAACATTTAAACTATCTAGAATGCTACAAGGCTTGATTAGAAAGCTTTTCTTTATTACTACATACACTGTTGTGCTTAGGTACAATAGTGCTTGAATAAAGATTTGTACACTCAATGACTTCCTATTGGTCTCACTTAGGAAAATACTCGAACTTTCAAATGTAAAAACTACAAGAGAATCACTACACTATGATAGACTAATGTCTAAACACAATAGGTTGGCACATATTTATAGGTAAGAATAGACCTTGCATCAACAGGGCCATGTCAATGCATGAAACGATGCATCGATAGGACCTACTTGACAAGGCCTCATCAATGTAACCAATCAACAACTCATCATACCCCCACAACTAAATGAAAACTCATCCTTGAGTTATTTACAAAATTAGAAAGGTATGGGATTGTTGACTAGCACCTGACTCAAAAAAACTACATGATAAAACTAAGTGCCTAGGTGTATGGATCAATAAAATTGCAATTTGTGATGTTCACGACACAAAATTAAACACTTTAGAAGAAATCAGATGACACATCCTCTGATGCTGTGAAGACAATTGAAAAGATCACATGGTCCCAAGTAGTGGAGGCTCCAATGGGCCTTCTCTAGTTTCAAGCACATGTGATGGTTGAGGCTATTGTAGTTGTCTAATTGCTATTGTAACTTCTAGTGGCAAATAGAAAGCAACTAGCAATTGTTACATTTTTTTCTTCTTACTCTTAGGATTGTGCATGGTCCACATAGCTTTGTCAATGTGGGCTAGAATGGGCACATCCCAAGGATAGGAAATTGCAAGAAATAGCTCCTTAGCATTGATAAACCAGGCAAAAATTTGTTTGTGTTTGATGTCAAACACCATGATTCTATTCTGTAGCTCCTGGTAATCATTCATCCTCCTATATAGGTTCTTGATAGTTGATTGTTGATCAATGAATCGTACCCTGAGAACTTCAAGTTTAGCATTTTCTATCTCAAGCTTTTTTTTGGTGTCCTTGTGGTGCTTAAACTCAACCTTGTATAGTAAGTACAAGCTAGCTACCTAATTTTTAAGTTTTGACCATGACCATTTGGTAGTTAGCATCACTAGATTTTCATATCAGAGATTGGCTAGTTCCATATACTTTGTCATTTCTTCAATTTCCAACTCCTTCAGGTGGATCTCCACTTTATTGTAGGCATCTATCCCATCAATGATGGGCTACCACACCTCTCTTCCTTACTGGAGTTGCTAGAGGGCCTCATTTACTTTTTCCTTAGCCACTTGGATATGTTTCTCATTTACTTATTTTTGCAAACCAACCTGGTCATGGTAGTGATTCTTAAGTCTTTCAAATTTGAGAGCTGCATTTTTCCAAGCAGCAATTTCAATGGTAGAATTCTAGTGTAAGGCACAAACTTCCTTCATAGATATATTATGATTCTCTATGGTCAATTTCCTTAATTCTATGTTCACTTTGGTGAGCTGCTCCTAATGTTGATGAATAAATTCTTGCATTTGTTGTTTTTGTACATCAACATTTCATAGGTGATGATTTTATGCGATTATTATTTCATTTTCTTGGTGCATCTACACCAAGTCTTTTTGAATGGAGTAGGTTTTTTCTTCTACTATGGACTAGTTGAAGATGGCTGTTACTATTCCCTCCTCACTTGTTTTAATCATTCTTGAAGCTACTAAAAAGCATTATCTTTGGTTATTACAAGGTTGATGAGTGCAGCATTAGCAAAGTAGGCATGTAATTTAGTAACCTTTGTAGCCAAGCATTGGCTTTGTGCTTGAGCCATTTTAAGTTGCCCTTCTAGGATGATACATGTTCCCTTTACCTCAAGTAGCTCTAACTAGGTTGCAATAATGTTGTCTCAAAAATCAAAAATGTCTAGAATTGATTATCTAGTCCCCACCAGTCTGTCCAGCAATTCTTTATGTTGGGCTACACTCAATCTTCTACTGATAGTTCCTACAAATGTTTACGCATCTCAAAGTGTAGATATGTCTAGTACAGATGCTGCAAGTGTGTTAAGAGCTTTTTCAATTCGATCAACAACCACTTCTACAACTATCTCCTATCCTTGGTGCTACATCACTAATACACTTGCCTCCTTGCTCTCCTCCAAACACATTAAAAAGGAGGTGGCATTCCTAGAGATTTTTGGGAATAAATGGTATTGAGATAGATACATCTCTACCTCTCGAGAACTGGGATTCAATCTTGCAAGTAGCTGCATTTGTTGGACTAAAAATATTAGGCCTCCTCCTTCCATCTAACTACTTGTTTTAGAAACCTCATTAAGGTGACTCATCGTAGGTCAATATACAAATGGATCTTCATCGTAGGTCAATATACAAATGGATCTTCATCACTCATTCCTACTCATTGCTCTTGCTCATGTAAGAGTTGTTCTTGAATTTTGCATAAGTTCTCAATGGCTACACGGGCCTTTGGCATTGTTTCTTGAGTGGGTGGTGGTAGTGGTGGTTGTTGCTCCCCCTTCTTTAGCTATGATAGGTGTCTTGTCCTTTATCATTTGATACCAAGAGACTACAAGAGTATGTCTAATCATGTCATTAGCATAGCAAATTATCCTTATCCTTTTGCAAAGTTTTTAGATGAGGCATTAGAAAGGAAGGGTTTTTCTTCCATGTACATTTTCTTGAAAACACCTTTCTATCTCTAGATAGATCAATTTTGGAAGGTTTTCTAGAAATCTCCTACTTAGACAGCACATGTTCAAGTGAAGAAGGTTGTCACCTTACTAGGCCTCACTGTTAGATTGAGGTGATAGGCTGCTATCTTGAAGTATATGTTCTCTACTAGTGTGAGTGCACTAAACTCCTCATGGTCAACCCCATAACACTGCTAGGTCCACTCCTTTTTGACCTCTAGGTTAGCCTACATAGAAAACTTTACTAGTTGTGTTCTAGAATCAGGTAACCCAAGATCCTACGCGATGGCTTCAGCTAAGTAGGATACTTAAATGTTCTTGATTTTCATAGTGGAACCTACTCATCTATTGTTCTAAGTACATCTCTTCCATGTACTACTCTCCACTAGAAGTGATGATTGGTCACATGGGAGAGGTTTGCAACTGGGTATTTACTCTACTAGAGCATGCTCTAAGAATGCCCCAAAGTTAAATTCCTAGAGGACTAAGCATTGAACATCCCATGGCCTAATTTTGTCAAGGAAAGCTTGTGTTAATATGACTTCAAGTCTAAGTATGATTCCTAGTACCTCTGCTTGCTACAATTTTTCTGTTGCAGTCTCTTCTTCAGGAATTTATCTAATCGATTCCACTTTGGGCTTCTCTCGAAGAAGTCCTGTTGTATGGGTTTCTTCTACCTATTCCTAGGCTTGTTCTTATTGGCCCCTTCTAGTTCTGGGTCACTTCTCCCTTGGTTGAGATGGTCCTCCCTCCTATAGGCATTTCAATCTTAGTGCCATCTATAATTACATCATGACCATAGGTTAGGAATTATTGTGTAACATGAAGTTATTGGAATACCTTATCTTATTAGGAACGTTACACCTAGCTAAGCTGTGGTTATGGCTAATTTGATCAATTCTAATTATTAAATTATTTGTGTTTTAATGTTGATAAATGATTATAATCATACTAGAGGTTGTTGAAAGGGTTAAACTCTCAAAAATCAATGGTTTTCATTATCATTGTTTTCATTAACCTTTTGGGGAACAAAAAATTTTCATTAAACCTTAAGGTTCTAGTTAAAAATAGTTAAGATCAAAGATGTAACTACAAAGGTTCAAGGTTCTTTGAGCTTAGCTCTAGTAACTATAAGATCAAAGAACAGAGTGATTTAAACAAATAGTTAAAAAGTTATGAGCTCTAGAAGTTTTGGGCTTTGAAAAATGGCAAAAACTCCTCTCTTGTTATGAAGTAAATGATAAAAAGTTCAAAGCATCTTGCAGTATTTGTAGAGCTTTTACACTACATCGATGGGGCCTATTCGACAAGGTCAACTACATTGACTAAGCCTAGTTGACATAGCTATTGACCACTATTGAATTTTTTCAAAATTCAAAAATACAAGTTTTTGAGTGAAATTTGAGTCAAATGGAAGTCCAAAAAGCTACAAATATGATGAAATAGTAGAAGAGGATGTTGGATCTTGGAAAAATGCAAAACATTGAGAAAATGATTGGAGAATGAAGTTTTATGAAGGTTTTAAGGAGCACAAATCTAGATGTACCATGGGGCACACAAAAGATACAATTGTAGAAATGTCTAAGGTAAGTGACTTAACTATTCAAACTAAGAGATATGTAAGTGGGTCCTCCCCATAGTAGGAACATGCCCTTTTTTCTCTTGCATAATCTCAACTAAGGAGTTCGTGGGCCCCATAGTCAATTAATGATCATGAAAAGTTAAGGACAAACCTAGAAGAATCTATCTAAGAATTCCAACACATCAAACTAAGACATTGACCATAACATAGAAAATGTAATGAGGTAAGTTATGGGTAGCATAGATGAATGACTAAGAAGGTGGGATGGAATCTTGAATTGAGGTCATAAGAAGTTTCTTATGAAGTTTATGTTTAAAATGACCCAAGAAGATCCATCTTTAGTCCAGATCCAAAACCAACCTCTTTCAATAGCTTCGCATCACCACTCCAAGATTGATCCACCCCCTTGAGACATAAGAGTGCATCCATAGAACAACCACCATTCCATAAATAGAGAAAAAGAGAAGTAGGAGGTAAGAGAGGGCCTTAGTTAAAGGGGACCTTCAGGCATGGATAACATGTCTTTCTAGTTCCATAACTAGTGCTTGTAGCATACTTATTTGTCTAAGGGATGTGTTATAAATTCCCATTAGGTTTTTTCTATTTTTTATTTTATTTTTCTTTGTTTTGGTTTGTTTGTTTGTTGTTTTTTTTTTTTTTTTTGGTTTTTTTTTTTTTTTTTTTGTTTTTTTTTTTTTTTTTGGTTTTTTTTTTCTTCTTTTTGGATGGGAACCACACCATGCAAAGACTTTATTTGACTTCCTGTTATTGGTCAACATGGAATAGTAAGAAGTCTAGGAAAACACTCAAGCACCCAAGTAAGTAGAAGAATACAAAGATTATTGAGTCCCCTTAAAGTCACACACTATGCAAACCTTGGAATCCTTCCCAATTCTAGAAACTACCAAGGTCATCAATTTATTAAAAGTTTATTTAATGAAAAGGACCTCAAACTTCTAAAACAAGAAAACCATAGAGTTTGTGGATGGGTGGATGATGTGGACTCACTGCCTATTCCATGAAAAATAAACCATGTCTAATTCATTAGACATCAAAATTCAAAAATAGAAACTAGACATTAACAATCACAACATTAAGCATAAACCACCATTAGTAAATAGCAACATTGGCACTATGTCCTACACTAATAAAGAACTTTTATTAGCAAAAATAATGCAAAGTCTCACAAAAATAAAGTAAAGTAAAATATATAAGAAAGTATAAAATATTCAAGAAAGATAAAACACACTAACAATGTTGTAAAACAAAAATCAACAAAGTGTAAAATAAAAAATATGTAAAACAAAAAGGTGAAACACAAAAAGGTGAAAACCTAAGAAGCCATGTGAATGGTTAGCACAAATGGCCATCTCCCCCATGACTGTGTTGAAGGGAAGAGATGTGAAATATAAAGCATGGTTGTCCATTCAATGAGATGGTAGTTGCACTACCTTGTCTTGGCTCTAGGAAAGGTTTCACTTATTAGATGTTGACCAACTACTTTCTGTGTGGGCTTTCAAGTTTGAAGATTAACATGGCCCCATAGAGAAAGGTTTCATCAATTATATAAGGTCTCTCCCACAATTTTTGATACTTTTTTTTTTCTAGGATACATGTGTGGGGTTCCAGTATAGAACCTTATCTCCTAGTTGAAATCTTACTTTTCGAATTTTTAGGTCATGTCATTGTAGTATAATGATGAGTATTCCTACCTATCACATAGGTGACCTGGGTTTGATCCTTGATAACAGCATCAATGATGAGTGGTGAGATACCCCTAAACTAAACCATACATATCACAAAGCATTCATGCATGATCCGGTCGAATTCCATGGACTCTATAGTTTTTGGTGCACTAGTTCTCTAAGAAGTAAACTAGACATTGAGGACATTCATTATCTTCCCAACTACACTTGTGAAGCTCAAGGGTATGGTTTAAGTATAATTAAGCCACATGATTTCTATCATTTTCTATTTTATGGTTTGATGCTTGAAATAGGCAAGATAGAGAATAAAGTAATTTAATACCTATTTTAATCTAATGGGCTAACTATATTCAACTAGTCCTAACATGAGTATCTGGTCCCACTTTCCCTACACATCCTGAACATGTATAACATTGCTAGGTTATCAAGCATTAAGTGTTGCTAGGATAACCAAATGTCATACGCATGCTCAAATAGATTGTACTTATGTGTTTACTTAATTATTATTTATCTTATCATGCTTAATTAATTAATTAGCTTAATTACTAGAAAACATTGAATAAATAGCTAAAAAGATTAAATGCATGAATGAAATATTTAAACTATCCAAATGCTGCAAGGTTTGATCAAAAAGATAGCTTTATTATCGCATATATTGTCATGCTTAAGTACAACAATGCTTAAATAAAGATCCATACACTCAATGACTTCTTGCTGTGGGTAATTAGGAAAATACTCTAACTTTCAAAAGTAAAAACTGCAACAGCTTTGCTACACTATGATAGACTGATGCTTAAACATAATGGGTTAGCAAATATTTATAAGCAAGAACAAACCTTGCATCAACGAGGCCATGTCAATGCATGAAATGATGCATCGATGGGGCCTAGTCAACATGGCCAATCCATAACTCATCACCATGGAAAGAATCCAAGTCATGCAAATGTCATTTACGTGTCTTATTATCCTATATTTTTTACCCATATCCTCACTCCTGCTTCACAAAATTAACTTATCAAGCTAGTACTTAATCAACTAAATAGGTTGGGATTCATCGAGGCTATGTTTAAGGGAAAGGTTGATGATGGCCTTGTTGATCATAGCAAATGATGAGTGACGAGGTACCCCTACACTCAACCATACGAATACGAGCGTGCACGCGCGATCCGGTCGAACTCCGCAGACTAAATGCCTTAACACCACAAGAAACACTTGGGGTTAATTGTTCATTGTCTTCCTAGGCTTGCTTGTAAGTGTCACGGTGTATGGTTAAGCAAGTCTGAGGTATGTGATTTTTTTTGGTATTTGCCGGTTTATCTTCTATGCTATCAGAGGAAAGGGTTGAGAAACTAAGCTAACTCTAACTAATGTCCTAAGTCTAAGTTAACTAGCGTCAGCATTCGTTCCCACTTACCGGACACACCCTGAACTATGCAACTGTGGCTTACCAAACGCTAATCGTTACTAGGATCACCACACGTAACGCAAGTGCTCGAAGTCGTTGTACTGAGGCACCTATTTAGATTAAGTGTGATAAGCAGCCGATTCCTTGACTAGCCGTACACGTCCGTAGATGCTCGTAATCAAGTCATACTTGTACGCACTAGGAAAGTAGTAAATAAACAACAATAAAACCATGTACTGCAAGGTTTATCCAATCAAGTTCGTCTTTATTGCCGTACACAACTTGGGTTCAGGTTACAAGCTGCTCGAATAAAGAGCCGTTCACTCTAGGACTCCTACTACGGGCACATGGGAACAATTCTAACTCTGGAGTGATCAATCTGCCAGAGCTTCACCACTGCTAGCCAGAATTGGGAAATGAAGGAAGTGCCGCCTCTTATTTATAGATATGATGGCAGACAGCGATATCGCGTACGCGATATCGTGGCACATGCAAGTCGCGTCTCATCATACCCCCATGACTGAATGAAAACTCGTCCTCGAGTTCCTTACAATGATATCAGGTAGGTATGGGATTATTAGGGGAAATGGAACTAATGGGATGACATGTGAACGGTCTTTATTACAAGACTTGACAAAACTGGTGTTCATGACAACAAGGATGAACACCTTATTACAATGACATCAGGCCACATTTGGTAGTTGTGATAAAAGAGGAGAGAGAATAGAAGAGAAGAAGAGAGAAGAGTCTTGTTGCTGCCAACGCCTAGATTGCACCTTCCATTGTCCATCCGTAAGCACATTATCAATTCTACTCCTTGCATAGCGGCTTCAATGCTGCTCCACTCCAAGTGTTTGCTCCAGATCCATTCCATTGTTGTATGATGGTCATCTGCACCCACAACACAATCATATATTAGCAAGGGTAATTGACTCATTAAGTAAATCATACCTTGCTTTAGTGTAAGTTCCTTGGCTAAGTTGTGGTATGGCTAATATGGATCCGGGAAAATGTAGATGATGACTACCGAAGGTGTAGGGGTTAGGAAGAAAAACAAAAAAATCTGGGGCTTAGGATAAAAATCGAAAAATCAGGCCCTGTACCCCCATGACTAATCGCGAACCTCCGGTAGCGTTAGAATGGAGACGAAAAGGAGTAGGAAAGATAGGTAAAAAGGGACAACTATGGCATCGGTGAAGGGGATGTCATGATGGAAATGAACAAAAATGTTAATTAATTGCAAAAATGTTAAGGAAAAGAAGGTAACTAATGTTCCAAATAGGAATGTCAGTGGGTCCTGCCCAAAGTAGGCGCATGCCTTTGATGCCCTGACAATCCCACATTCAAAGAGTCCATAGGCGCTGGGAATGTCCTTTGGAACAAGAGTTAAAGTCTTAACCGTAAGAATTTACCAAAAAGAAAACAAAGCATCAACCAAAGTATATACAATGATACAACCGGCAATGAGGTGAACAATGGAGAGAAGGATGGGAAGAAGAGAAGTGGAATGGAATCCCAAGAACAAGGTGGTGTACAGCCCCTTGTGTGTTTGATGATTAATGTGACTTGGCGAATCTCATTCCAATTCAGGCTCAAACCAACCACTTCCAGTGACTTCGCATCAATGCATTGGTCAAACCATCCACTTGGAGAACAAGGATGCATCTTTGAAGAGCCACCACCATTCCGACGAAACAACAGAGAGAATGGGAAGCGAGAGGGGCCTTAGTTAGAGGGAACACTTTGGTTCCATAACCATTGCTTGAAGCCCAAACTTTATTTCTTCTAAGGGGTGTTCTTTGAATCCTCACTTTTGCTTTTTTTGCATTTTTTTTCTTTTTTTCTTTTTTCTTTTTGTTTGTTTTTTGTGTTTTTTGTTTTTATGCATGGGGACCACACCATGCAAAGACTTCTT
>MNCI01022611.1:616321-649799 GCA_015680685.1 Gnetum montanum | reverse complement strand
TTTATCCAATCAAGTTCGTCTTTATTGTCGTACACAACTTGGGTTCAGGTTACAAGCTGCTCGAATAAAGAGCCGTTCACTCTAGGACTCCTACTGCGGGCACATGGGAAAAATTCTAACTCTGGAGTGATCAATCTGCCAGAGCTTCGCTACTTCTAGCCAGGATTGGGAAATGAAGGGAGTGCCACCTCTTATTTATAGATATGGCGACAGACCGCGATATCGCGTACATGATATCGCGGCACATGCAGGTCGCGTCTCATCAGCAAATGATAAGAATCCACACTTGTTCATAATTTGAGTGTTGTATCTATCGAGAACATTGCATAATATAGGAGTTAACATTGGTCAATCTCTTTCCACCATTTTTAACCAGCATTGTGTTCTCATGTCCAATTCCTGCCACCTATCTTTCTAAAACAGAACTACGTCATAGGGAGCATAACTTTCTCACTTTGAACTACCTACTATATTGACGTTCTTCTTCAAAATGGAACTACCTTACAAGCTAGGCTTTTTTCATTGATTATATCCCAAATTTATTCTGCTGGTATTTGCATAATCTAGAAATTAAAGAGATGCATTGCTCAAGTTAAATATTCTATAAAAATTTGACTATATATGTAATAGTCAACAAAACGAAGATTACTCAAACTCACATTTCCACCAATTGGAATCTTAGAAATTGTAGAAACAAATGAAAGCTACTTGATTGCAAATGCAAAAACCATATATGAAACACCAATGAGTCATATGTACAACTTTGAAATGGTGATTTGGAAATGCTAACTTGCAACTCTAATAGTTCCACTTATTTCTACCTTCTTCTAAAATCTGTATATGATATGTTTTTTTGCCTGTGCATCAGGGTAATAGCATAATTCACTAAAATCTATAACTACACCTTTGATTTCAATAAAAAAATACACTTTTCTCTAAATTTGTTTAATAGAATTTCATTATTCACTTCAAGACATAGTTAAATTAGAAATTAATGCTTAATATTTCCTACCAAAATCAACCTATAGCTTGGTATTTCCAAATTAATACTCTTACCCGTAGGTTAGCACTTCATTATTTCTAGAGGCAATTTTCTATTCTGTTATTATAATATTAACCTATAGAACTTGACTTTTGGTGAGATTTGGTAAATTAATTGATTTCTAAAATTTAGAGTCAATGATAGAATATTTAATTTACTTGGATGGTTGAACATGTTTGACTATATGGTGTTAACATTATTTAGTTGCTATTTTGAATTATAAATGAGGCATCTCTATAATCCTAAAATTCTTCTAAGTTATTATGTTTGGTTGATGAACTCACTAACTACTAGGCTGTATATTCACAGAGAACTACATCTAATAAGATAATCTATTAAATGATTATATATTACAATGGACATTGTTCTAAAGGCTTTTCATGAAAGAGCACCAATCATGATAAAACCCTTGCATGATTAAAATGCATTATAAATTTAGCATCTAGAGGAAAGTTGTATTTTTAAATCATGGTTAATTAAAAGGTATTACATGCAAGTTAGAGAAACCTAAATGACTAGCCTATCTTAACTATATCATTAGCCCTTAAGGGTAGAAAGGACATGATGCATCTAAGGTATCAAGTAACAAATTGTAGATTTAGAGTTCATTGAAAATTAAATTCCATGTGCATCCAAGATGTCCATTGTTTTCTTATCCAAGTTTTGCAAGTGAAGCTTGAACATATAGAATCCCTTGATACTACATTATTATTACCCTCATCATGGATGAAATACTGACAATGCTATATTTTGATTCCTTGTAAGAGAAAGAAAGTAATCATAACTAAAATTGAGGAAAGATATTAAGGTATACATGTGTGCTTTTATGAATACATAGATTTCATTAACTTATAATAAAAAAATTTGAATATTTGTTATTAACTTCTAGTTTTGACAACTCTTGATTAATAAGAGAAGACATAAGATAGATTTGAAATCAAATGATAGGTTGGGAAAGGTAGGTCAACCTAAAATAACCTAACTATATGTATAGCCCAAGACATATAGCCAATAGATTATATTAAAAAAAATTAGAAGAATATAATAATACCTACAACCTCTTATTTAACAAGGTAATGAGATAACTATTTGAGCCACCAATGATTTACTAAAAAGGAACACATATATCTTTTAATGTATAAATTTGGCTATATGTCTTAGGATATGCTTAGATTCATATTATTTTAGGTTGTAACACTTCCTTCCGATATAATAAGCATATGTTTATTCAAAGCATTAAACATTTTCTCAATTTTAAAAAATAATTTGGTTGCTTATAAAGTTATGAAGGGTTTTGAACATAAATTTAGGAGATAATGTTCTTAATTCATATAATAAACTATCATATAATTTGAAAAATACATAATGAAGCAATTAATGATGTCAATCATTAGAAGGGTTCATACAAAATTCAACAATATGTTTAACCAACATTAAAAATGCACCCTCTTTTCTTTGAGCATATTTCTTTCTCCACATGTATTCAAGGAGATATGAATCATGCAACTCGCATCTTGAACCATTTCATGGAATGCTAGCTTTTATTGCTTGCCATGTGCTTGCAATAGTATTTGTATAAACACCTGTTATTGGGTCTTTAAAATATAGTAAGTGATCCACCATCATATGATCAAATTGAAGTTGATAAAACCATTCTGAATCATAAGCCTTTAACACATCACTATAAATAATAGAGGTAGGCGTAATCCATTGATAAATACTATTTATCAATATTTCTTTAGACCTATTGTACAACAAGACATATTGTTTGAGCATTTCCAACTCCAATCATACATTATCACAAGTATTTTCTTTAATTCTAATTTTGATTTCATAAACACATGTTTTCTTTTTTATCACATCAAAGACATACAAATCTACATCCTTCTTTTGTTGAAAAATCTTTTTATTTTTTCATTACTATGTTACAATTTGAACACACTTTTTTTTATATAAAAAAAAAACCTAACTCTTGACAAAAATCAATACAATCTTCTAATTTTTGAATTCTTTGATATAGTTGTTCCTTGGTCATAGATGAAAGATCCTAAAATATAAATATCATTTTCAATAAATAATAAATACATTATTCTAGTTATTTAAAATTTCATAAAATAATTAACAAATTATACAACTAGGTAAAACTCAATAAAAAATACCATCTCAAATTGAAAATATTGGCAAAACTCTCGTGCAACTGAATTACTCGTTTTGGTATATAAAATTGCAGAAAAAACAATAGTCTTATAAAAAAACATAAAAAAAGAATAATGTAAAATGATGCTAAACAATGCTTAGAATTAGCCATGTTAGTATATTCAATAGATTCTTATTAGTTTATGAAATGAATGTTCAATTTGAATTATAATAGTATGCATAGCTTATCATTGCATAAGGAGGAAGGCACTTACACTAGGTTTTGCTATCTTTTCTTCATAAGTGGTGGTGTGGGGTTACCAAAAACCAAAATAAGTTTTTTAACAATATTTCATTCCAATATATCTACATAGTTAAATTTAAACTTTATAATTACCAAATTAAGAGTTTTGCCAATAGGATAACACCTCATTGATTCATCATACGATAAGGATTTATTAGCTCAATATAAATAATAAAGCATGGAAATACTTTCTTACTATATTACATGTTGCTTCTAAACTATTTCAATTGCTTTTACTTTTTCATTAAGCCAACTACGCTTCTCCTGTGAATGTTGGCAAATACCTTAGAATTTCAGTAAAAACAATCCTCTATGGTAAATGCAATGCAAAATAGCACCCAATTTAATTATTGCCATTCATGCTTGGACATGATAATCATTCCAAACATATCAAAGGTTGCTTGCATGGAATGGAATGCTAAAGTACCATAAAACAAAAAAAGAGTGACTTATAATTAGAATTTAATTTGATTACCCACAATTATTTTTCTATATTTTGGTGTTGGGCATCTAAAAACACCAAAAGTTGACAAAAGAGCCTAACAATGTAAGCTTTCCCACCTCTAGCTAAGCCAATATGCCATGCTTGTGTATATCCTTGCCACTAGGAATTTGATGCATAAGATTAATATCAGAATTCTTCTTTTAAATTTGTTTTTTTTTTAATTTATAACTCAAATGTTGCCAAATGAAATTTAACCTTTAACTTTGGGTTAAGCAAAAGAAATGCATAGTATCTGATTCTTCATAAAATAAAAAATATAATAACTTTTTTACTCAAAAATACAAAATGCAGTGACTATAAAATAAAAATTATAAAACAAAATAAATATGCACGTGTGTAGTGCAATTTAGTTACGGTGATGAATCAAAATAGCAAAGGAATTGGCAAGCACAATTTACAGCAATTTATCATAACAGTATACAGGCTCTCATTCTTTTAACATGCACTTAAATAAAGAAAAGTTTTTATTATCTCCTGCCAAAATTATTGGCACATGACTGCGGACATAAAATCAAATTTGTAAAGAAGAAGAACGTCAATATAGTAAACAGTCCGAAGTAAGAAGGTCAAACCTACAACACCGGTTTACAGTGGAAAGAGGTTGACCAATATCAAAGTGACACCTGTCTATTATATCTATAGAGATGGTCAATATGCTCTTTTGTTAGGAACAGGGCGGTTGGAAAGTGGGAATTCCGCGGGCCGGTGGTGGGCACCGTGGATGTGCTGGGACCCTTAAAAAAACAAAGGACGGCCAGGCTAATGGTTCGGTGCCGAGAGATAGTTGAGGTTTGGGCTACTTAGCTTGGTAACCTGGTACTATGCTTAAAAATACAGAAAATGAAAAGTTTCTAAAATTAACTGTTATACAGGGCGGTTGGAAAGTGGGAATTCCGCGGGCCGGTGGTGGGCACCGGGGATGTGCTGGGACCCTTAAAAAAAAAGGAAGGCCAGGCTAAGGGTTCGGGGCCGAGAGATAGTTGAGGTTTGGGCTACTTAGCTTGGTAACCTGGTACTATGCTTAAAAATACACAAAATGAAAAGTTTCTAAAATTAACTTTTATACAGGGCGGTTGGAAAGTGGGAATTCCGGGGGCCGGGGGTGGGCACCGTGGATGTGCTGGGACCCCCCCAAAAAAAAAGGAAGGCCAGGCTAAGGGTTCGGTGCCGAGAGATAGTTGAAGTTTGGGCTACTTAGCTTAGTAACCTGGTACTATGCTTAAAAATACAGAAAATGAAGAGTTTCTAAAATTATCTTTTATACAGGGCGGTTGGAAAGTGGGAATTCCGCGGGCCGGTGGGGGGCACCGTGGATGTGCTGGGACCCTTAAAAAAACAAAGGACGGCCAGGCTAATGGTTCGGTGCCGAGAGATAGTTGAGGTTTGGGCTACTTAGCTTGGTAACCTGGTACTATGCTTAAAAATACAGAAAATGAAGAGTTTCTAAAATTATCTTTTATACAGGGCGGTTGGAAAGTGGGAATTCCGCGGGCCGGTGGTGGGCACCGGGGATGTGCTGGGAACCTTAAAAAAAAAAAGGAAGGCCAGGCTAAGGGTTCGGTGCCGAGAGATAGTTGAAGTTTGGGCTACTTAGCTTAGTAACCTGGTACTATGCTTAAAAATACAGAAAATGAAGAGTTTCTAAAATTAACTTTTATACAGGGCGGTTGGAAAGTGGGAATTCCGGGGGCCGGGGGGGGGCACCGTGGATGTGCTGGGACCCTTAAAAAAAGGAAGGCCAGGCTAAGGGTTCGGTGCCGAGATATAGTTGAGTTTTGGGCTACTTAGCTTAGTAACCTGGTACCATGCTTAAAAATACAGAAAATGAAAAGTTTCTAAAATTAACTTTTATACATGGTGTAGACCATTTTTAAATAAACCCCTTTAGCTTACTTACCCCAGTAATATGTACCATGCCTAAAAATACAGAAAATGAAAAGTTTCTAAAATTACATTTTCTAAAATTAACTTTTATATATAGTCTGCCATTTTTTAAAAAGGTTTGCAATTCTTATCTTAAATAAAAGTACGCAATCCTACACCTCAAATCTTAAATAAATGCACCGCTCTTTACGGGATCTTGACACCCCCTCTAAACAACCCCCTATATAAATGCACCGTTCTTTATCGGATCCCACACCCACCGAAACGACTACAAATTTGGCTAAAAATGACTACAAATTTGTTGCAAATTGGCTGCAAATTTAGATGAGATTGGTGCCCAAATTTGGGGGGTGAACGGCTCTTGTATCTGCAACCGGGCAACATGACTGCAAACAATGGTGACGAACAACAGCAACAAGAGCAAGGTGGAGCTTGCAAGGCAAAGGCCATCAGCTCAAGCTTATGCCAACAATCATGATCACACTAATGATGATGATCTAGGCATCATAAAAGCTGAAAGCAAACCATGTTAGGCCAAGAAAAAGTCTGCAATTTGCAAGTTCTTGCACAAGGTATTCGATTTTCTGTTGCAATCTTCGTGGTAGGAAACCTAGTAGAGGCCTTCGTTGATTCCCTTTGTGCTTTGGTGAAAGCTTCAGGGGAGCCCGGAAATCAACATGATTCTTGCAGAAATCTATGCTGAGGTTCTTCACGAAAACATCGCCGCAGCTGCTGTTGGTGGAGAAACATTTTCTGTGCATAATATGCTGTTGAAGCCTCTGTTTGTATTGCTAGCGCATCCGTCCACCTCTCTGTGTTTCTCGCTTCCACATCTCAATCCCGGCGGCCTGGCCATTGCAAAAAGCGTATTTTTGCTGCTTCTATCTTGCCTTGACTTTGCTCTGCAGCAGAACCTGGTGCTGGTCCGCAGCCTGGTCGAATCCGCCTTCTACACAGAAGAAAAAGAAAACCTGGACGAGATCTCCAAGATGTGCCTCAATGACTGTGTCAAGGATATGGAGCAAGATTCGGTGATTATTGGTGACGTAGAAGACACTGAGCAGGGTTCTAAAAAGGAAGTAGATTCTGGAAAGGAGTTGAATCTGAAAGATTTTGTGATCATGGATAAACAAGATTACGACTCTCACAAGGAAGAATGGGGTGATGATTCTGTGATTGTATTGTTAACTGGAAGAGCAATTCGAGATGGCCGCTACGAATTCGATTACAAACCCTGGGAGCGGGAGTAGCCCCATTACGGCAGCAGCGCAGGGAAGAGGACGATGACGGAGCAGAAAAAGAGAGTGAGGTTTGCGCTGCAACAAAATGTGGTGTGGTGGCCAGGGACGCCATTGCCACCGCAGAGCCAACCTCTTCCGCCATCAGTCAAGCCTTGAGGCAGCGCCCTCAAGAAAGACGTTCTCGCAGGCCCTGTTTGCCCTCGCTACTTCACCAAAAGCAACATCTTCAGATCTCTGCAAAACCAGCTCAACAAGAAGAAGAAAAAGAAAATCGACAACAACAACATGAACGACATCACCAAACAGGAGGAGATATCACCAGCAGCAGCAGGATGACCGCATCCGGAAAGGCTCTTCCGCTGTCTGGCATGTTGTGTTAAGTCCAAAATTTCATGCAAAATCTGAGCTCTATGTTTGTGTTTTTGTTTTTGTTTTCTCTCCCTTAGGGGTGCCTGTTTCTTGCTAGTAAATTGCCTTATTCTTTTCTGGGACACGCAGAGTTTTTCTTTTTCCTTTTTGATTTTAATTTGCGGTTTTGGAATTTTTCAGGTGCAGGTCTTCTGATTTGCGGAAACCATGATTTCCTCTAGACTTTCGAAGAAGAGAGTTTTAAAAACACAGAATCATGCCACTTAAATGCCCCTGAGAACTAATGTATATTCATCATTACTTAGATCTGAATCTGCTGCTGTTTCGTGATTTATTGTTATTATTGGTATTTGATTTGTTGCTGAAGCATAATCTTGATTGGGATTATTGATCCTGACATTTTTGGTAGAGGGACTGAGGCGGGGAAGGTAGAGTTTGTCAACAATGCAGGCTTCTTCTTTTGTAGACTCACAATCTGCATTGTTGGTTTCCATGTAGCCAAAAACCAATTCGCATTTTAGGGCTGCGCCGATGCTATGCACTTCAACTTCAAATTCATATTTATATTCATGCTCATACTGCTCGCCATGGCTGATTGCATAACACGTAATTATTAACCCTGCCCTGCGATTAAGGCTTTTCCTCACTTTCAAGTCCTGCAACACATACAAATGCCAGGATCAATAATGCCAATCCCAATCAAGATTATGCTTCAGCAACAAATCAAATACCAATAATAACAATAAACCACGAAGTAGCAGCAGATTCAGATCTAAGTAACCTGTAGATAGCCCCCTAGATAGCCCCGCTCGCAATGTCGTGGCTAATATAATTTTGGCATGAATTTTTAAACAGACAAGCATTAAAAATTGATGAATATACATTAGTTCTCACGACAGGGGCACTTAAGTCTTATGATTCTGTGTTTTTAAAACTCTCTTCTTCGAAAGTCCGGACAAAATCCATGGTTTCCGCAAATCAGAAGACCTGCACCTGAAAAATTCCAAAACCGCAAATTAAAACCAAAAAGGAAAAAGAACAAATCTGCGTGTCCTAGAAAAGAATAGGGCAATTTACTAGCAAAGGAGATTAAACAAAAACAAAAACACAAACATAGAGCTCAGATTTTGCATGAAATTTTGGACTTAAGACAACATGCCAAGACAGCGGAAGAGCCTTTTCGGATGCGGTCATCCTGCTGCTGCTGGTGATATCTCCTCCTGTTTGGTGATGTCGTTCATGTTGTTGTTGTCGATTTTCTTTTTCTTCTTGTTGTTGAGCTGGTTTTGCGGAGATCTGAAGATGTTGCTTTTGGTGAAGTAGCGAGGGCGAACAGGGCCTGCGAGAACGTCTTTCTTGAGGGCGCTGCCTCAAGGCTTGACTGATGGCGGAAGACGTTGGCTCTGCGGTGGCAATGGCGTCCCTGGCCACCACACCACATTTTGTTGCAGCGCAAACCTCACTCTCTTTTTCTGCTCCGTCATCGTCCTCTTCCCTGCGCTGCTGCCGTTACTGCTACCAATGGGGCTACTCCTGCTCCCAGGGTTTGTAATCGAAGTCGTAGCGGCCATCTCGAATTGCTCTTCCGGTTAACAATACAATCACAGAATCATCGCCCCATTCTTCCTTGTGAGAGTCGTAATCTTGTTTATCCATGATCACAAAATCTTTCAGATTCAACTCTTTTCCAGAATCTACTTCCTTTTCAGAACCCTCCTCAGTGTCTTTTACGTCACCAATAATCACCAAATCCTGCTCCATATCCTTGACACAGTCATTGAGGCACATCTTGGAGATCTCGTCCAGGTTTTCTTCTTCTTCTGTGTAGAAGGCGGATTCAGATTACCATAGTTGGCTGAATTCTTCTTCTTCTGTGATGGTATATATTATATAATTTTCAGATTTTTAAATCTCCTAGATTACCATAGCTGGCTGAATTTTTTTTTGCATGAAACTTACCTGAAATTTTCTTTTGTAAACAGTGACCCTGAAAGGGCCCAGATGAGCCAGATCATAAAAGTCGTGGGCAATGCACATGAGCTCTACAACTGGGATTATGAAGCTGCCCCTGGCTTAACCGTGCACACAGCGGCAATTGTGTGTTTTTGGCGGTGAGCGTTGGTATTTTCTCTTGCGGCGATGGCACAAGCCTGGGAGATCTGAGCATACTGACAGGAACCTCCAAGCAATTGAACCCAGTGAGATTCAACAATGTGGTTTCTACGGCAGGAAAGCATCCAATGGCATTTATGCCTTTCGGCATGGGACCTAGGAACTGCCTGGGACAGAACTTTGCTCTCCTGTAGGTCAAGATTGTACTGGACATGATTCTACAGCGCTTCTGCTTTGATCCATCTCCCCACGTACAGGCATTCTCCATTTCTGCTGGTGTTCCTGCGGCCCCAGTTGTTGGATTCCCTCTCCAATCTCTCTAAACTCCGATCTAGACTCTTATCTTGTTTCATGAATCATGATATGATACTGAGAAATACATGTATAAAGGTAACGTTAGGGGTGTTAGGGGTTTGCACATTTTCATTGGGACAACCTGTAACATCATTACTCTCCATTTGTTTCTACATGCCTGCATTATCTACATGCCTGCATTATATTCTATTGCATAGAACTTACTGTACATGTTGGCTTGGCCCACGTTTTGATATCTATTCTTGATTTTTCTGATAATAGTTTTGTTTTTTTAAAAAAGCTGTGGCTTGGTGTACAGGTTTCAACAGAAGAGGAAAAGCTAGAAGGTGAGGCAGCATCAGAATAGGGGAGGGAAAGGATACCACAATCAGATGCATAAAGGGGGTTTATCTAGGGCAGGGTGGTCCTAAGAATCCTTTCTCTAGTTTCATTGCAGAACCAGTTTTGGAGGTGCTTCTGGAAGCAGTCTAATCAAAGGCTAATAATGGATCAAGGTAAGGGAAGGTGCAAACTTGTTGGAAGAGGTGTGCTTTTTGGAAACACGGGTAGACAAGCTTGAACAAGAGGCCATCCATCTTGTCAACTAGATCTGAAGCTCTAGTTTAAGCTAAGTTTTTTGTTTCAGCCTTTTCTTTATTTCTTATTCTAAGAGCTGTGAGCTCGTCTTTGTTTTCAGCCTTTTCTTTATTTCTTATTCTAAGAGCTGTGAGCTCGTCTTTGTTGCATACTATTTTATATGCAGTTAAGAAATACCATTTTAAAGCCTTTGTTTGTATTAATTTCTCTCTTACGTTAACCTTTCATTCTCTGAAATGGACCTTTATTTTATTTAAATTTCCTTGTGAATTTGGATAGTTATTTTATTTAAATTTCCTTATCAATGTTACTTTTAAACTTATCAGCATGCTCAAATTATTTCTGGTTTGCATACCCATACAAGAGACATCCTAGGCAATAGTCTTTTAAAATAAGTTTTTGGTGGGTGTTGCTGGGTATCCAAAATTTATGCATCAATACTTTCGTCACACTCTGCTGCTATGTTGTGCTCTACTGGTCCGCTCTGCTCCTATTGTGATTCAATGCAACTTGCATAATGCCATAGATATTAACAGAAACCAGACTTTTACAATGCAAATCTATACATCTTGCGTTGTTTTCGTAATGGAATACTATGACCACACTGCAATGCGCAGTTTTGTGCGACTTTTTTTTTTATTTCTTAGTTTTCAATGGCAAGAGACCTACACCTTGCATTGTTTGTTAACATCTATTTGTATTGAAAAACTGCAATTACACTATGATGCACAATTTCGTGGCACTATTTTCTTATTTGCTAGTTTTTGATTACGAGAAACTTGCACCTTGCATGGATTGTTGAAATCTATTTGATTTGGAAAACTATCACACTGCAACACACAATTTCTTGGCATTGTTTTTTTCCTTATTTTTTTGATTTTGATTCTGAGAGAACTACACCTTGTAGTCTGCCAAGTGAATAACTACCTAGCACTATTTCTAATATGTGCTAATAAGGTTAATTTTAATGCAACATAGCTATAGTGTGCTAATTGTTTGTGAAAATTTAACTTCATAGCGATTGATTGCTATTGTCAGAGTTATATACAATCATGAGTATGGTAAAAGCTAAAGGGAACAACCAAAAGGATCTTTTGTATGAGGAGTTATATTTTTTGAATTGTAGTTATTTCAAAAATATATTAAAACAATTTTGTTTGTGATTACAGCCATGTAAATAGTGGACAGGTGCTATATAAATTTGTTAGCTTTGAGACTTTTAATTTTCTTGTGGAAAACCTTCCTTATTGTAATGATGGGAAACTCCCAGAGAACTTCCATTCTTCTTCTACATTTTGAACGAGGTTGATGACATTTTGAAGAGAGAGAATCTCACAGTTGTAGCGGCTTAGGACAAAGCAAAACTTGACATAGATCCTACGGGTTATATGCCATGGTCGATACACTCACAGCTAGAGTTTGGCTGGCAACTTTCCTTGATGATGCAGCATTCTCTTCTCAAGCTACCACTGCCATTTTCAATGTGGCCTGCCATTCCTGTGATGCTTGTGTGAATCTCACTTTGGACACCATAATCAAATCCATGCTTCAATGTAGAATGTTGGTGGAAAGATCCTTGGTAGTAATCGTAATCTAGAGGAAGTTGTGCAAGCATCAATATTACTCAACAGAAACATTAAATTGATTCTAATCAGAAATAGGAATCACAAACAAATTGGTACGAGTTGATTATGCAATTGTAGGATGGCTTGGAAGAATACTACTATGTAAAATTTGATGGTAAAAATTGCAATTCATGAAAACTTTGTTAAAGTTCTGCACATATATAATGCTTACCCATTGTAAATGTTACCTTACAATTCCACCCATAACTAAGGAATAGCAATAATGATCCGGTATTCTCTCCTTCAAAATTGTTACCTCGGTTGCATGTCTTAGTGAGAATGTCCATTACAGTTGTCCCCTAAAATTCTTTATGTCTACAAGCCTTCATGTCTTGATCAAAATGGATTAGTTAAGGGTGCTTGAAATGAATGTCCGCATTTAGGTAGTTGACTAGAAAGCAGGAACCAATTGGATTGCTCCTACAACCATTATTTATATAGCTTACTCATGTCTATCCTTTACTACCCATTTCATTTGGATCATTAAAAGAAAAAGAAAAGCATAAGAATATTTGATTTTCTCTAGTTGTTTCATGTGATGTTGATCATTTTTTGAAGTGATCATGAATTTATACTATTATCTTAGCAAATGATGATTTTTGGGTAGTTTATCAAAACCACTGATAAGCTTTTTTTCCAAATCACTTCTAAATCTATATGTATTTTAATACATGTTAATGTTGTATTGTTTGATGGTACATATTCTTTGGTAGACATTTAATTTCAACAATAATTTTTAGATTTTTAAATGTCTTGGATTACCATAGTTGGGTGAATTCTTTTTGCATGAAACTTACTTGAGATTTTCTATTTTTAATAGTGACCCTAAAGGGCTTAAATAGGCTAGATCATAAAAGTCATGGGCAATGCAAATGAACTCTACAACTGGGATTATGAAGCTTCCCTAGCTTAACCATGCATAGAGCAACAATGGTGTCCTTTTGGTAGTGAGCCTTGATATTTTCTATTGTGGCAACGGCACAAGCCTAGGAGATCTAAGCATAGTAGCAAGAACATCCAAGCAATTTAACCTAGTGAGACTTAGCAATGGGGTTTCTAAGGCAACAAAGCATCCAATGGCATATATGTCTTTCGTCATGGGATCCAAGATCTACCTAGGATAAAACTTTGTTCTCCTGCAAGCCAAGATTGTACTAACCATGATTCTACAATGCTTTTGTGTTGATCAATCTCTCCACATATATGCATTCTGTAGTTCTGCTAGTGTTATGTAGCCCTAGTTCTAAGCTCAAATCAGGTTGGATTTCCTCTCCAATCTCTCTAAACTCCAATCTAGACTCTAATCTTCTTTTATGAATCATCATATGATATTGATGCATACATGTATAAAGGTAATTTTAGGGGTTGCACATTTGCACAGGGACAACCAATAACATCATTACTCTACATTTGTTTCTACATGAATGCATCATATTCTATTGAATGGAACTTGTATGTGTTGGCTTGGCCCGCATTTTGATATCTATTCTTGATTTTTCTAATGATGCTTTTGTTTTTTTAAAAAAAGAAGGGGTTGGTTTGGTGTGCAGGTTTCAACAAAAAAGGAAGAGGTAGAAGGTGAGGTAGTAGTAGCCCAAGGGAGGGAAAGAATAAAACCTTCTCCATAGTCAAATGCATAGTGGAGGTGCGTTGTTTATCTTGGGCAAGGTGGTCTTAAGAATCCTTTCTCTAGTTTCATTATGAAACTAGTTTTGGAGGTGCTTCTGGAAGTAGTTTGATCAGAAGTTGTGAACGAATCAAGGTAAGGAAAGGTGCAGACTTGTTGGAGAAGGTGTGCTTTCTAGAGGCATGGGTAGACAAGCTTGAACAAGATGCTATCCATCTTGTCAACTAGATCTAAACCTCTATTTTGAGCTAAGTCTTTTGTTTCAACCTTTTCTTTATTTCTTATTCCAAGAGCTGTGAGCTCTTGTCTTTGTTGCATGCTGTTTCATATGTAGTTAAGAAATACCATTTTAAATTCAAAGCCTCTTTTATTATTAATATTTGTCTTACTTTAAAATTTTATTTTCTGAAATGGATAATGAAGGATAGATAGCAATGGAAGTGGTAGGTGTGACCTTGGATTTGAAAGGTAGACTCGAATATTAATCCATGTTGTATGCATGATTATAAATGAAAGGATGTACTAGTGGATCTCTCATATCATACGCATGCTTCCATAAGCTAATTGAATGGTTATTTGGGGATCCAATGATGTTTCACTATTTCTGTATCTCTTTGTTGTCCATCATTCATCCTCCATCTCTTCAATACCTTTTCTTATCCATTGTTTTATATTGCAAGACATCAATCAGGTAAATTGGAGGATGAGATTTGGCCATGTAAGGGAATAGACTTATATTGGATTGTGATGTCTCACTAGTTTTTGAAGATCCACAAGTATCCCATCAATGGGTTTCACAAGGGTAAGAAAGGTAGGTATCTACTATGAGAAGGATCCACTTGTGAATCCTTAATGTACTAGCATTGCAACTAAGTGAGATAAAAGCTTATATCCTAGTGATGATGCTGGTTACATGGCATAAGCCATTTGATTAATCTTTTACTTTTACAAGTTTCAATGCATCATGCTTTAATATTTGATCATGATAAACCCTTTTTAATTTACCTTACTTATGTCTATATTTCAATGTTCTTGGTGCTCTAATCATTCTTCCATTTTTCTAAGTCCTCTTTTCTAGTTTTTGGTTCATCATAATTTATAAATTAATAATTTGACTGAATTCCCATGATTCTAGATGCCACCAAAGGTACGTTTGTAATATTTTTATTATCTAGCTCATCTAGTATCTTATTAGATCCATTTGTGGTGATTTAGATATGTGTTTGATCTTGTCAATAAATTTGCAAGAAAAGGAGAAAAAGTGAAGGATGTGTTAATTTTTAGGTTTTTCTTAATTTGGGAGGGTGTGTTAATGCATCCCGTATGCTAGCACACTCCTTGCATCAATATGCTAATATAAATGGGGAGGATCCTCCCAAGGTCATTCCACATTTTGTTTCTTGTGCATTTTTCTTTCCTTTGCTCTCCTTGACCATATATGACAAAAAATATACTATTTTTTCATAACCAAGGTTAAATTAGTGATATTATTATACATGTTCTTCTTAGTATTTCATGTCCTAGATGCTCTTGTCATGGTTCAAGAGTAGTATCTTGTAACTCAGTTATGGGGGAGAGGCATCAATTTGGATGTGTAATTAACTTATTTCATATTTATCTAAACATTTCTACCTTACTATTTATCTACCCATTCATGCCATGATTCCATAGTTTTGATAATGTTTTTCAAGTGTTTCCAAGAGTTATGTTTAACATTATTTTCACGAAATTTTTTTACAATGGTAGCATAATGCATAGGGGACTTACTTGACCATTAGTAGTCTACATAGTTCATCATGTTAGAATGGTTGTCATTAAATCGTTTTAGATCAAGGAGGAAAAAGGTTGAACATTCTCAAGCCTTCATCTATGGACCCATGCACAAACCACTAATTCCTAAGGAGGAGTAATGAAAAAGAGCTTACATGTCCTAATTCAAAACTTGTAGAACCTACTTGAGAAAGATCTCCACCTAGAAGCAAATTGGAAGATAGGTTGTCACATTCTCAATCTTTAAGTCAAGTACATGCATAACTATAAATGGCGAAGCAAGTTCTAGATGAGCTAGTAGATGATGATGATGACAAATCAAGTGATATCCAAGAAGGTATGGATCTTTGGCAATGGCCAATCCATGAAAATACAAATTATCATTAGTTCCTTGAGCTTAGTCCACCTAAGCTCAAGGAGTCACTATAGTGGATGGGCTGCTATGAGTATGTTACTTAATCCTTTATCTAGTACCATCATAAGGTTGAAGAGTTCTATCAAAACCTTATAGCAAATTGTACCATGACCTTTGTTGGTGAGATTCCTATTTCGATTTCAACATGTAGAATCTCCAAGATCACTAGATTTTCAAATGAGTTAGTCAGTAATTGTTGTTTACAAACCAAAAAGACTAAGCTTAAGCTTAGTTCAAAGATCATGTTCAAGGACTTTGACATGAATAAATCAAAGGTGAAGATGTCTAAACTTTCATTGGTTCATAATTTCATGTATAAATTATCACACACAACTTCTTATTCACTTAAAAAGCATCAAGTATCTCTACTTGAAGGGACAAGATTGTAGCTATGATAAGAGGGAAGTGTATAATAAATATCTCATACCTTCTCTATAAGGCATTAATATAGAAAATTAAATATGTGACCTAGAATAGGAGCAAGGTTTATGCCTTTCTAGGATTAATCAAAAAACTTTATTATGTGATGTGTATAATCAACCATATGAGAAGAAATCTCACCATAGCAAGAATGATGGAATAAGAAAATGTAATGGTGATGGCCCCAAGATGAAATTTGAAGGTCATTATAGTAGTACCTGATTTGAAGGTCCTTCAAAACAAATCCATACATGCCAAATGAGAGTACCATCCATGTCCCAAGCCTCACAACATACACAACTATAATTTCCTATTAAATCCATCTCCCAATCTCTTAGTTTCACAATAAAAAAGCTAGTGACCTCTTCTTAGTGGTGGACTTTCACTAATTATGCATATTAAAGGTAATGGGTAGGCTACTAAAATTTATATTATAGGATCACTAGATCTTGGAAACAACTTTATGAACATGTTAGAAGTCATCATGGGTGGTGAGGCTATATGAAAGTATTTTCTTTAATTTTCTTCTACCTTGATAAATGATCTTTCCATGGTCCACCATGATGTCCTTGTTTAGTCTTAGGCCCATGTTCCTTCACATAGTATCTTCTCTTCACACAAATTGAGACACAACAAGCATAATGTAAATCATGTAGCATAAGTCCTTTAGGTATCAACTAATTAGCCATGGACTTGACACTAAGTTGAAGAAGAGAAAAGATCAATCTAATCAATTGGCTACTATTGATAAAAATTAATAGTATAATAAATACTAAATTGATTAAGGTATGGACTAATTTTGAAATCATAGATCTTAATAGAACTTTCTATCGAAGGAAGCTATGAAGAAGTTAGGTAAAGGTATGATAATTGCAAGAACAACTAGAACAAATTACGTCATTGGTACTAGCATCTTTCACAATTACTTTAAAGGTTCTAATTAGGCACTTGTAATTTGAGTTATTTCAAATATGCAAGGTCGATAAAGAATCCTTGTTGATGAAAGATGGCTTGGATCAACAACTTAGAAGGCTAAAATATTACTCCCAAGAATGAAAGAAGATGAACCAAGAGAAAGAAAAGCAAGCACTCTCCCTTTTTTAGTAGGTATGAAGCTTGAAAGATAAAAGTTAAATCATGGTATTTTTTTACAACAAATACCTTCATACAAAGAAGGAGTAGTGAAATTTATTGAAGGAGTTGCCAAATAAGACTTCTAGGGAAACTGATGAACTAATGATGATTCATATGATTGAGCATGTAACCTAGAATATTGATATATATATATATATATTGCATGAACTTGTAGCCCTACTAAATAAATGAGTAACTAGATAGAGGCTTGAGGTGAAGGATAATTTCAACACCTTGCATGCAAAACTTTGAAAAATAACTTTAAGAGAACCAACACTACAAGATATGATGGATCTATTAGAGATGTATATTGTTCATCATGAAGTAGTAGTTGTAGTTCTTGAGAGGAGACTCAAGGAAGTAGAAGAAGATGTGAAGGTAAATAAGAAGATGTACTTATATGTGATTCAAACTTCTATAGGTCTATGATGCATGGAGATAAAGGAGAAACTTCATCAACTAATGGTCAAGTTAGATATGGTCTAACATAAGCTCTCAAAAATGAGAAGGAACCACAAGAAATTCTAAGTTGATGCTAAGGAGTAGTCACAAGTGCTTCTATGAGAGTAGGGACTAATTCATGAGCAAAATTGATAGCTTTAAGCAAGGGTGATATACCTTGAAGCATAACTCTAGAGATTTCATATGTCAATATCCAAATATTTAGGTTTATTTTTCTATTAGGAAGTCATATTAAAGGACTTCTTCTCTCATTCACCACTCCTAAGAACTTCTAAGTATGATGGCGCATGTTTTATCATAGTTAATAAATTAAATTTATACAATTATATTCCTCCAGATTCATCATGTCATTCTTCTATTCTTAGTTTTGTGTCTTTGATGTTAAAGCTATGGGACTAGCTTTTCTTAGTCATTAGGGAATGACAAGTCTTCTAGAGATATTTTGTAAGTTGATTATAAGCCCTAGACTCAGGAAGTATTTCACACCCTATGTTTGTGAGTTTTTTGCATGCATGGTTGAGGCTTCTACCTTCCAAGTTTGCATTCTAATCTTCTTTTTTATACTTCTAGTTTGTATGCATGTCTCTAGCTTTGCAAGATGATTCTAGCTTTGTTCAACTACACTAGAAATCTTCTAAAATGTTTCCTAGTATTCTAGATTTTATCCAAGATGTAAAGATAAAGTGTACAAGGGAGAGGATAAATTAACTATCCTGCATTAGTGAACCTCCTACGTCAACCCCTTGGTAGGCTTAGTTTGATCCCTTTCCTTCTAGTGTACTTCTTGGTTACATAGGCTACACTAACAAATCTTTGTTAATACTTGAAAACTACCAAACCTCTATCGTTATAATGAAAAACTATCATTACTCTAGATGAGCTCTTACATAGAGCATAAGCATAATTTTTATTTCCACTTATCTTTTCACATCTAATTTTTTGTGAAGAGCTTTTCTTCCCTTGGGAAATTTTATTTCTTTTTTATCTTGTGTGTGTTTTGAGTTATCACTTTCATAAGTGCAACTAGAATTTATCATAGTGATACCTTTCTTATGTAGCCTAGAATCATTAAATTGATATAGAGTTGATGGGACGTAATATCGCGGCCATTGCGATATCACATCCCTCGCGATATCGCGTCGTCCCCCACAATATCACGTACACGATATCGCAGTGTGTTGTCATATCTATAAATAAGAGGCGGCTCTCCCTTGTTTTCCATCCTAGGATTAGACCATAGTGAAACTCTAGCAGTTTGATCTCTCCAAATATAGAATATTTTCCATGTGCCCGTAGTAGGAACTCCAAAGTGAACAGATCTTTATTCAAGCATACATTGTACCTGAACACATGTTTGTGTACGGTAATAAAGATGAACTTCTTGGATAAACCTTGCAGTGCATGGAATAGGCTAATTAGGACTTTAGTTATTGTTAATTACTATTTATCATTTACATGCTTTATTAGGAATTAAATATTTCTCAACCCTTCTCTCCTAGTTAAGTGCCTTAGTATGACTACTTCGAGCATGTGCGTTACACATGGTGATCCCAGCAACGACTAGTGTTTGGTAACCATGGTTGCATTGGTTCAGGGTGTGAACGGTAAGTGGGAATGGATGCTAACGTTAGATTAATTCAGACTTAGTTAGTTAATTAGAGTTAGTAATTAGTCTCTTCAACCCTTCACCTCTTAGCATAGGAGATAAAACAGAAAAAAACTATAAAAATCATATACCTTAGACTTACTTAACCATACACTGTGACAAATACAAGTAAGTCTAGGAAGACAACGAATAATTAACCTTAAGTGTTCAATGAGGTGTGTAGGCACTTAGTCTACAGAGTTTGACCGGATCACGCGTGTTATGCTCGTATTCGTATGGTTGAGTGTAGGGGTACCTCGCCACTCATCATTGGTGTTGTTGCCAGGGACTAAGTGTTTGTGTGCTAAGTAGAACATAGGAAATTACTCACATTGTTGGGAGCCTAAAAAAACCTTAGGGTTAATTAAACAAAAATTTATATAATGGTTAAATAGCACACCGATAAGACACCATGTCTTCTTCTTCTTCTCATAAGAGCATTACACCACCTAGGGATCATACAAAGAAAAGTCGGCAATCTAAAACACATAACCTAAATCTGCTAGTGCCTCAACAATATAGGGTGGTATATACTCATCCCAATGAGTATATATCTAATTTTACTTTTATCCTCCATCAAGATGAACAGATGCGCTGGAGAGATTTGCAAGGTAACATAGTGTTACCTCCGGATCGTGCAGTCCCCAACATGCTTCTCCGTGCTTTGGCACAGACAAGCATGACAAAATTATATGCTGAATACGTTGCAATAGATTTTGACACAAGGGATAGCTATCCTACAACCACACAACGTATAAGGGACTCAAGGCAAGAGAGCCAACATACACTGTTGAAGGGCAAAGAGGTCTTGCATGTCCTAAGTGAAATCGGAGATGGTGAACCACTTATAATGGGTTCTCTATCGAATGATGTTCCCCCTCCTAATGATAGTGAGGAGGTGGGGTATCAAAACCTACGCTCCACAATACACAACCTTGGTTTTGATCCCCGTGAACACCAACTGTTCACTAAGGGAACAACAACACATGATAAGGACAGGCACTTGGATCGTCATCATGATTGGGGTTGTAGCAGCTGAAGAGAAGGTAGAAAAAATTGTCATGGTGATGGTTCTTCTTCTTCTTCCCCTTCTTCACATCATTCACCCTCTCCTTCCACCTCTGGGCGTAGTCATAGAGAGCATAACAGTGAGGATAGAGGTAGACAAAATGAGAGACCTTGACGAGAAAGTCGAGAGAAAGGACAAGGGCATGAATGAAGGGAAAGTAGGGAACAACATAGACATCATAGATGTCATGAAAGAGATGATCATGAAGAGCCCCTACTTGCCACTCGAAGCATGTTGAATATAATGGAGGCAGTGAGAATACCAACAAGGCATCAAAGAGATAGATGGATCGAGCGTTTAGACATGAACAATATCCCATGCTTTGAAGGGGGATACAATGCTGATCTGCAACATCATATATAGGAATTCCATGATGCCTGCACCTTGCAAAACATAGAGAACGAGTAGCAGAAACTAAAGTTATTTCCCAGGACACTCATCAAGGAAGTAGAGAGTTGGTACCGGTCCTTAGAGCTAGAAACCATTAGGAGGTGGAGTACGATGTTAGAACTCTTCAACGATAAATATCAAACATACTCCAGAGTATCTAATTTGCGTAAGTAGATCCAAGGATGGAAGAAAGGTACTTATGAACCCTTGGATGCTACCATGGGCTGCTACTATGCATTGTTACATCGTTGCCTAGGCCATGGTTATGCATAGTGGGATCAACTCCGCCACATCGTAGATGGGCTAAGGTATGAAACTAGGAGAACCCTTGGGACTTATGCCCAAGGGAGATTATTAGAACTTAGATCCCATGAAATTCATTACTTGTTGGAACAAGTAGCCAAAGAAGAAGGGGAGCTACAAAAAAGGGAAAGTGCGGAAGAATACAACTCTGATCCCTCTCTTCAAAAGAAGGGAGTGAAATCCTGTGATGAAGAGGATGAGTCACCACTCGAAGATTTGGTGAATAGAAAAACCTTGCCACTTCAAAAGCTAACAATAGAAGTATCAGCTAAGGTAGATGAACTATGAAGCTCCTTAGATAGTAAAATTGAAACTATCCTAAAAATTGTAGAAGAGTTTAAGGAGGAACGAAGTAGTAACAAGAACAAGATAAAGTGGAGAGGTTTAGGCCCTGCACCTGACAAGGGTAAGGGGAAGATAACTTTCTCCGATGAGGTTGTGGATTTAGACACAGACAATGACGGTGGATGTGAGATCTACCAATATGACCATCCCAAGGGATGTTTTCTAATCATCTCACATCTACAAGAGTCTAAGGTGTATGCACTCAACCCGAGACTCAACAGACGGTAGATACCCTAAAGGTTACCTTATCCCCAAGGTAACCCAAGACAGTTCCACCAACCGTTGACGTACTATCCAAGTGGAACTCCATCACAACCCATCAGAAAACATCAGCAATGGCAATACCCATAGTCATGGGGCATGCCACCACTAACACAATAGTACCCTTACCAGCAGCCAGACCCATATGGATATTACGTGCAGCAGCCAATTTCTCCAAGTGACTCCATGGGTTACAAAACTCCCCAACGTCACTACCAAGTTTGTGAGTACATTAGAAGGACTCCTTCTCCTTCGAGAGATGCTCCATACCCATACCATCCTCCTAATCCATCTGCACCTCTTCCTCCAGTAGTTCCCATAACACCTCCTGCTCCAACAATGCAAGGGGAACTCCCTACTCAACCGCGGCAACAAAATGCTACGAGAGTTGTAAACATTCAACCCATTGCTAGTTCTAAAAATCATAAAAAGAGAACATCTTTCTTCAGAACCGAAATCCTAGACAAGCTCTCATAACAACAAGCGGTTGAGTCTAGGTATGCTCCTCCAACACATAAGGCTTCGGAGCTCCGTTCCGTCCAACAACAGAGCTTAACACATACAGTTATGTTAACGCATACCGTAACTAATTGGATCAAGGTAGGCCACCTTCCCAAGAAACTATCTGACCCTGGGAGTCCCCTAATTTATCTACAAGTCACTAGGAACAAACCACATAAGGCTCTTCTTAACTCAAGTTCTGGAGTCAACTTAATCTCATGAGAAATGTATCAAGCTTGGAACCTGCCCCAACTCATGAAGAGCAACATTCAACTAGAGCTGGCAGACCATTCCATCACCATACCCTTGGGATTGGTGGAGGACATCATCACCACTGTGTGTGGTTGGTCATACTCAGTAGATTTCCCAGTGATAGAAGTTAACAATAACGTAGGGGACTTCCCAATTATAATGGGAAGGGCATGGCTAAGCACAATAGACGCATGCCTAGGGATTCATGATCTTTCCTTGGAGATATCTAAGGTAAATATTTATGGAAAGATCGAGAAGAAGAAAGTTCCATGCATCACATACAATGATTCATCATGTGATGACATGGAGGAATGCTCCATATCTCCTCCATGCAACAGGTGTGCCCTTGAAACTGTGAGACAAAGATGCCTGTATGTAGCAACCACACAACAAGTAGTAGACACCCTGTGGTTGACAGCTACTAGAAAGAGCAACCAACAAACATGCATGAAACGAACTAGGGAAGTAACCCATGCCAACAACGAAGGCATAGATACATTGGAATATGAGTGTCGCCAACTTTCATCCCTTAATCTAAGAACATCAATTGGGAGAAGTTGGAAACTTCTAAGAAATTCAAATAAGTGTTCGTTATTTTGGATCTCTCCCTTGCAATTCAGTCATGGGGGAGATGGCCACCTATGCTAATCATTTGGAGGCCCTTAGTTCTTTTTTTAATTTTTTGTTTTACAAGTTTTTGTTTTCCACGTTTTTGTCTTACAAGTATTTTTTTTATACATTTTTGTTTTACAAATTTCTTTAACTTTTCTTGTTTTTATTTTACAACATAGTTATACTTTTTCATTTTTGTGTGTGTGCGTGCGTGCGTGTGTGATCCACCTTGTAAGTTTTTCACCCAATAAGTGTTCTTCATGATGGTATGAACTATTTTTCATATTGATTGCTAATGTTTGGTTTTTACCTTTAAGTCATGATGTTCATACTAAGGTATTCTTCTTTTGATATAGTAGGTAATGAGTTCACTTCATCCATTCATCCACTAGTTTCTATGGTCTCTCTTGGCTTGGAAATGTATAGTCCCTTTCTAATAAGAAATTTAATGAATCTGTGATTGGGCATTTCTCAAACTAAGGAAGGACTCAAGGATTGAAAAGGGTGTGACTTCAAGGGAACTTGATGTATTTGTGTTGGCCGTTCTCTTGGGTGCTTGGATGTTTTCTTCTTGAGTTCTCTTACCATTTCAACATCACCCAATCATCGGGAAGCTGAGTAATACAAATAACAATGTCTTTGCAGGGTGTGGTTCTCATGCATAAACACATAAAACACAAAAAAAAAGGGAGAAAGTGAGAATTCAAAGCACACCCCTTAGATGAAATAATTATTTAGGTTACAACCACTGGTTATGCAACTCAAAATAAAAGGTTCCCTCTAACTAAGGCCCTTCTCGCTTCCCATTCTCTTCTCATTTGTTTCATTGGAATGGTGATGGCTCTTGGAGGAGGCATTCTTGTTACTCAAGTTTGTGGATTGGCCGAATGCATTGATGTAAAGTCACTAGATGTGGTTGGTTTGAGGCCGGAGTTGGAATGAGATTTGCTAAGTCACATTAATCATGAAACACACAAGGGGCTGTACACCATCTTGTTCTTGAGATTCCATTCCATTTTCTTCTCTCCATCCTTCTCTCCATTGTTCACCTCATTGCCAGTTGTATCATCAGTATATATTTTAGTTGACACATTGTTTTATTTTTGGTAAATTCTTGCAGTTAAGACTTTAACTCTTGTTTCACATGACATTCCCAGAGCCTACGGACTCTTTGAATGTGGGTTTGTCAAGGCATTAAGGGCATGAGCCTACTTTGGGGAGGACCCACTGACATTCCTATTTGATGCATCAGTTAAATTCTTTCCCCTAACATTTTTGCAATCTATTTTATTTTGTTCATTTCCATCTTGACATCCATTTCATCAATGTCATAGTTGTCCCTTTTTATCTATCCTTCTTATTCCTTTTCTTTCTCCATTCTAATGCTACCGGAGGTTCATGATTAAACCTGGGGGTACGGGGCCCAATTTTTTCGATTTTCTCCTAACCCCTACACCTTCGGTAGTCACCATTAATACATCTCCAGATCTACAATCAGCCATGCTACAACTCAACCAATGGACTTACACCAAAGCAAGGTATCAACTGCATTGAAATTCATCTACCCTTGCTAATATAAGACTGGGCTGTGTGTGTAGATGGCAATCATACAACAATGGATTGGATCTGAAGGGAACCCTTGGAATGGAGTAGTGCTAAAGTAGCTATGCAAGGAGAAAGATCAATGACGTGCTTATGGATGGACAACGAAAGGCGCAATCTTGGCATTGGCAGCAGCAAAACTTCTTTCTCTCTCTCTTTCTCAGCTGCCAAATAAGGCCTGATGTTAATGTAATAAGGTGTTCACCCTTGTTGTCATGAACTAAGTTCATAACTAAGTGGCATGATGTTAGGTGATTAAGATTATGAACAAGAGTCATTTTATTATATTCCATATGTGATGTTCCCTTTATCTAAAGAGGAATTGCAACATGATCATTGTGCCTATCCCCACAAGCTATTATGATGCATGTGTGTTTCTATTTATTTTTTTCTATTTACATATAAAATCCATAAAAATTATAAAACATAAAATCATAAATACTTTCTCTATCTCTCACCATGATAACATGAATTTTCATTTGTATCATATGTTGTATAATTGAATTTATATTTATTGAATACAATGATACACATAAGTATTCTTGGAAATCCACTCAATATCACCTTTAAAGCTTATGATTAGATCGCCCTATGTTTTGTATGATAAATTCCATTGGTCAAAATCAATATGACCATTATCATTACTGAACTGGACATTGTAGAATATATGAGAAACACTAAGGATCTTGTCCATTTTTAAGCTATGAAAACCATCACCAGTATATCCCCTTTGTAGAAATTATGTCATCTTTCTTATGTTATCCTCATGTTTTAAATATATTTTCTAACATTATCTTAATTAACTATGTTTGCTCATTTCATTTACTTTACCTCATTTTATCTCACATTATTTCTTTGTCTTAATTTATGCCTTCGTCACTAACTTTAATATTTTGAATACTATTTTCATCTAGTGCTTTATTTTATCTCATTGTTAACCTTAATTATTGAAGCCAAAAAAATTAAAAATATAAGACATAAAAATCCTAGAGATATAGAAAACTAGAAAATATAAAAATATAAGAAAAAGATCATAAAAAATAATAGTTCTTTGTACCATAATCATGAATCTTCAAAATGTTCATAAAAACACATATCAAACATAAATACATAATCTAGCAAAGACATCAACATTAACAACATAGTTCACATCCTACCACTACTTGATTTTATTTTTCATAGGTACCACTTCTTTAGTTCTTGTGATCTCTATCTCTTCTTTCTCTTTTTTAATATCATTCATTCATCCCTATAAGAAATTTATCTTTTAATAAATTTTTAATCTAACCATTATCATTCTACTTATCATCAAGCTATTATTAGCCTAAACACCACCATTTTGAGCACTTCATCAATGTCTAGCTAGGAGCATTCTAGTTGGGGGTGTATTATTTTCTACAACAACATCATCCAGTATCATATAATAATTATGTCCCATTTCATCTTAGGGATGGTTGCTTTATCATTAGCAAATGTCTTACCACTAAAGTATTATCGAGTGGACTAAAATGGGAATTGATATCTAGATTTCATCAATTGAGCCTACATCAAGTATTATAATACATGATACTCTAGGAAAAGATGAAGCCTTATTAGGGGATAATTGACAAAGTAGACCCTACACCTAACCATACAAATCATAAGCATTCATATATAATTTTGTTGAATTCCATGGATGGACATAGTATGGTATCTAGATCATTAAGCATTAATCACACATCCTTTTTTTCTCACATAGATTAGTAATAGCTCTATTATGTATTGTTTAGTTCAAAGTGAGGCATATGATTAAATATATTATGCGATAGTGGCTAATCTAGACAAAAATATGAAAATTAATTATTTAATTAATCTAATTAATAAGAAAAAGATAAATCCAAAGCTATCCTAAGGATGATGAATGTTCATTTCTAGCTTGTCATACATGTCTTGAACTCACATATCCATTGCTAGAAGTACTAAGTGTTATCCTACAATTTGAACAAAAAAAATGCACTATTGGGATTAGCAAGTGAATATATATTTATGCTCAAAACCGGTTATGCTTATTCCACTAATGATTAAGATGCATAGAAATGTAAATATTAACTAACTACATAGAAAGTAAATATATTTTAAAGACATGGGGATAGTATCTTGTCCTATCAAGTAAGAAAATTTTTTATTTGATTTCTTCCAAAATAAAAAAAAATAAAAATTAATACAAAAATAAGAATAACAAGTCATGTTTAAGGGAAATTTCCCAAGGGAAACTTCTTTTTGCTAATGCCCAAAAAGGAGGGGTACATATGTATGTTAGCTTTTATGACACATTCTTTGATAATTCATATTCCAAGTTTTGGACATCATCAAAATAGGGGAGATTGTTGATCTTTTAATATATCAAAATCTTAGAAGCTTAATAATGTGGAAAATGTATTTGTTGGAATCTTGTAGGATAAGAACAAGGTGACATAAGCATTTTGATATAGTCAAAGACAAGATTGGAAAAAGAGAAAGTCAATAAGATTAAGATGAGAGCTGCATCACCAAAGACTTAATCGAGGCTACAAGATGTCAAGGATGCATGAAGCCTACAAGCTAAATGAAGATGTTTTGGTATTTCCCTAGACATCCCAAAAGAACAGTAGATGTTCCAAAGGTAAAAGCTCAATCTTAGGCTAGATGTCCCACAAAAATAGCAGATATTCCAATTATTATTGAGACATCTTAGCTGGGATGTCCCAAGTAACATGTTTCAATTTCTAGTAGGACATCCCACTTGCAAGTGTTCAATTTTCAATGAAACGTCCCAAGCTCAAATGTGATGTTCCAACTAGCTATTTCCTAGTTGTTGCATGAATTTCAAGGGTTATTTGGGAAGAAAAAAGGCCATAAAATATAAGGAAACTTCATGTAAATAGCAAGAATTTTTTTCATGCAATTATTTTTGTATTAATTACCTCTTATGAATTGTTCTTCAATTCTACAGTTTTTGTGAGATGAATTTTGTGAGAGCTTCAAAGGAAGAAATTTGTAAAGTATAGTTACATTCTTTCCTTAATTCATTTTCTTCCTTTGTAAACCCTACAAAGTTGATGTACTTCTTACAGGAAGACATTATTTTAAACTTGTTGAGAACTTGTGTACTTGGATGTGTTTCTAAGTGAAAACATCCCATGCAGATGTCAAAATTTGTAAAGGTTGTGGCATCCTTTAAAATATATTTTTGAAGAATAATGTGTGGAGGTATGTAAGGATTCTACCCTCCAAATGTGAAAGTACCACAGTTAGGGAACCATGTAAATGTGTGTGTAGTTTTGGTTGTCTTGATTATTTGAATTGGAAAACTTATTCAACCCTCCTTCTAAGTTCTCAATCCTCAACATTGTTGAGATTTGACAATGTAGGGATGTCTCATGGGAAAGGTATGAAAAGGAATAGCTTCTTACCATTGATAAACTAAGCTACGAATTGCTTATGTTCAATGTCAAATGCTCACACAATGTTTTGTAACTTCTAATGGTCTACCATTCTCTTTGCTAGGTTCCCTATGATAAATGACTAATTTTCAAACTTACACCTAAGAACCTCAAGCTCTAGATTAGCTACTTCTATGTTCTACTTAGTTTACTTATGGAGCATAAACTCTACCAGATATAGGACACACAAATTGATGACTTGATTTTCCAATTCTGATCTTAATTATCCTGTAGTTAACATCACAATGTTTGCAAAATAGAGGTTGATAAGATCCATTTATTCAGTCATTTATTTGATTTGGAGCTCCTTCATACAGAATTCTACTTGATTATATGTATCTAGTTCATCAAATATGGGTTGTCATGCATCACCATGTGATTTAACTATTAAAGGATATCATTAATTTTTACCTTTGTTAGTCAAATTTTCTTATCGTTGACTTCCTTGAGCATGTCAACTTGGTTCCAATAGCGATTCTTTAATTTCTCATACTTAAGAATCTCATTCTTCTAAGTAGTAATCTCAATCTCTAACTTTTGGAAAATGGCATACATCTATTGCATTAAAAAATTCTATTTTTTATCAACCTCTTAACATCTTGATTCACCTTGGGGAGTTATTCCTACTACTACTTAAGACATTCCTTAATTTTTTCCTTTGCTTCTCTATCTTAAATGAGTGCTAGTTTTCCTTTGTTATATTTTTATTATATTGGTGCATCTAGATAATATCATTGTTAGTGGTGTTGCATCTGATAATTCTGTAGTCCAAACACACTTCTTCTTTTCCTTCTTAACATAGAGTTAGTATTCCTAAATATTCTAAGAAGTCTCATCCTTTATCATCTGAGGTCAAAAGATGGTTAGATCTACCAAGAGGATTCTAAGTTCAATAACTTGAGATACCAATCATTAATTGATGGTTGTAACCTCCTAAAGTTATGCTTCTTTGACTAGGAGCTTGCCATTTAATTCTAGTAGCTTAGACTAGGCAGCTAAAATATCTTCCTAGATATCGAATATCTGTATAATTAGTTACCTTACTCTTACAAGTTATCCATATTCTTTCTCGTGTTGTGCTCTAGTAGTTTTCCTTCTTCTAATTCCTAAAAATACTTAAATATCCACCATGATAGCACTATCAAGCATTGGTATTATGGAAACCCTTAGAGCTTCTACTATCTGATCTACAATTACCTCATCTATTATCTCCTAGTTCTTATGTGGCATAACAAGGATTATAACAGCTTTTTCTTTTTTCAACACCATAGAAAAGGTTGTAGCATTACTTGAGTTTCTAAGAATTTTCTCATATGATAAGGATAGTGCAACTTCCAATGTGGTAGGATTGGCACAAATAGTAGTCTAAATTCATTGTAAGAAGAATAGGTTGTCTAGATCATCTAATGGTTTACTAATGGTCCTAACAACATCATCTAGATGGTCCATAGTTAAGCAATAGATAAATGAATCACCACTATCAAATGCTTATTATTGCTACTACTCCCTACAATTCCTTAAGTACTATTTACCTCTTATTGTATCATCGATTAGTGGTGGCGATGGTGGTACTTCTTCCTCTTAAAATTTAGAAGGCACCTTGTCCTTCATCATCCCCTACCGTGATGTAGTAGAAGCTTTGTAGAGCACATTATTTATGTAGTGGTTTATCCCTTTCCTTTTGCATAGTTTTCTAATAAGACATGTGATGAGAAGTGCCCTTCGTATCCTTCTCATTATTCTTGAATATCTTCTTAAATTTAAGAAATATTAATTAGAGAAAATTATTATGAAATTTTCTTCTTAGACCTACACATGCTCAGGTAGAGAAGAATGTAATCTTACTTGATAATATCATTAGGTTTAAATGGTAGGTTGTAATCATAATGTAGGTTCTTTGTACTTTTTAGAGACACCATACTACTTGTGGCTGACTCCATAGCATCATTGAATCCATTCTTTCTTTATCTTTACTTCTGTTTGGATTAAAACCTCGGCTAGCTTTGCCCCTACATTGAGTAATTCCAAGGCCTCTACTATAACCTCCAATGAGTAGAAGGTGGTAATGTTCTTAATTTTGATGGTGGCATTAACTTAGTAATTTTTCTAGAAGATATAAGTCACACTAAGATATCATTTCCTATTGGTAAAAAGGTTTATCAAAGTGAAAACACCTACAAGTATGTTTAAACCTCCTTAAGAGTGGATTCTATGAATAGTCCAAAGTTTAGTTCTTCGAGGACCATGATTTGGACTCCTTTGTACTAGACCTTCTCTAGATATGTCTCCATGACAATGACTTCAATATTTAGTATGGACCTAGGCACTTCATGTTGTCTAGACTATCCTATCTTTGTGATGGAAATATGTCAAGAAAATTCCACCTTAGGTTCTTCCCAAAGTGATCTAGTTCTATTGGTTGCTTCTACTACCTCCTCTACTTGCTACTATTGTTGTTGTTATTATTCTCATTCTTTCCTTGGGTGTTGCTTCCTTGGCTGTGAAGGATTTCCTACTTGAGAACCTTACTTTGAAGCCAACTACAATGACATGAATAATCATCAATTAGGGTTAGTTACATGGACACAAGCATTGGCACTTTTTGATCATTCATTCATTAGTTGGATTTCAAACAATTATGATCTTAACATTCTTAAGTAATTTTGATATTTATAATATCAATGTTCTATGATAGTTAGGCATTTAATTTTTAATTCTTAATTAATTTTTATATTTGATGAGTGGTGAGGTACCCCTACACTCAACCATACAAAACGAGCGTAGCACGTGCGATCCGGTTGAACTCCATAGACTAAATGCCTAAACGCCCCATGGAACACTTGGGGTTAATCATTCGTTGTCTTCCCAAACTTACTTGTTGTTGTCACGGTGTATGGTTAAGTAAGTCCAAGGTATATGATTTTTTTGATCTTTTCTTGTTTTATGTCTTCTATACTAAGAGCAAAGGGTTGAGAAAACTAACTAATTCTAACTAATGTCCTAAGTCTAAATTAACTAGCGTTAGCATCCGTTCCCATTTACTGTACACACCCTGAACTATGCAACTGTGGCACGCTAATCGTTACTGGGATCACCACACGTAATGCATGTGCTCAAAGTGGTCATACTAAGGCACCTAACTAGCCTAAGTGTGACGAGAAGCCGATTCCTTGACCAATCGTACACATCCGTAGATGCTCGTAATCAAGTCATGCTCATCCCACGTTCTAGGAGATAAGGGTGAGAGAATCTAATCGCGATGAGTGGCCGATTTCTTGGTTAGCCGTACACATTCGTCAATGCTCGTAACCAAGTCGTACTCATGCCATGCTAACAACAGGTAATAAATAACATGTAATAAAACCTATCCATGTACTGCAAGGTTTATTTACAAAGCTCATCTTTATTTCCATACACAACTTGCGTTCAGGTACAAAGCTACTCGAATAAAGAACTGTTCACTTGGGGGACTCCTACTGCAGGCACATGGAAAATATTCTATCTCAGGGGTGATTAATCTGCCAGAGCTTCACTACTTCTAGCCTACTACTGGAAATGAGGGGAGTGCTGCCTCTTATTTATAGATTTGGCAACAGACCATGATATCGCAGGGACGATGTGATATCACATACGCAATATCGCATGGGATGCGATATCGTGATGGCCGCAATATCGCATACATGATATCATGGCTCATGCGATATCACATCTCATCATACCCCCATGACTGAATGAAAACTTGTCCTTGAGTTCCTTACAATAATATCAGGTAGGTATGGAATTATTGAGGGAGATGGAACTCATGGGATGACATGTAAACGAATCATTATTACAAGACTTGACAAAACTGGTGTTCATGACAATAGGGGTGAACAACTTATTACAATGACATCAGGCCTTTGTTGGCAACTGAGAGGAAGAGAGAGAAAGAAGTGTTGCTGCTACCAACGCCAAGATTGCGCCTTCGTTGTTCATCCGTAAGCGCGCCATCGATCTTGCTCCTTGCATAGCTGCTTCAACGCTGCTCCATTCCACGTGTTTGCTCGAGCTCCAGATCCAATCCGTTGTTTATTTAATCGCCATCTACACACACAACACAACCATATATTAGCAAGGGTAATTGAATCATCATGTAATTAATACCTTGCTTCAATGTAAACTCATTGGCTAGGTTGTGGTATGGCTGATATGGATATAGGAATATGTGACTGATGACTATTGAAGGTGTAGGGGTTAGGAAGAAAATCAAAAAAATTTCGGGGTAGGGAGAAAATCAAAAAAATTAGGCCCTGTACCCCCATGACTAATCACGAACCTCTGGTAGCATGAGAATGGAGAAAGAAAAGGAGTAAGAAAGATAGATAAAAAGGGACAACTATGGCATCGATGAAGTGGATGTCAAGATGGAAATGAACAAAAATAAAATTAATTGCAAAATGTTAAGGAAAATAATTTAACTAAGGCGCCAAATAGAAATGTCAGTGGGTCCTCCCCAAAGCAGGCTCATGCCCTTAATGCCCTAACAAACCCACATTCAAAGAGTCCGTAGGCTCTAGGAATGTCATCTGGAATAAGAGTTAAAGTCTTAACCACAAGCATTTACCAAAAAGAAAACAATGCATCAACCAAAATATATACACTAATGATACAACTAGCAATGAGGTGAACCATGGAGAGAAGGATGGAGAGAAGAGAAATGGAATGGAATCCCAAGGACAAGGTGGTGTACAGCCCCTTGTGTGGTTTATGATTAATGTGACTTGGCAAGTCTCATTCCAACTCCGGCCTCAAACCAACCACATCCAGTGACTTTGCATCAATGCATTCGGTTAAACCATCCACTTGGGCAACAAGAACACACTCTTTAAGAGTTACCACCATTCCAATGAAACAAAGGAGAGAATGGGAAGCAAGAAGGGCCATAGTTAGAGGGAACACTTTTTGTTCCATAACCAGTGCATGCAACCCAAGTTTATTCATCTAAGGGGTGTGCTTTGAATTCTCATTTGGGTTTTTTTTTTGTTTTTTTTTTTGAGTTTTGTGTTTTTATGCGTGAGAACCACACCATGCAAAGACTTCTTATTTTTATTGTCTCAGCTT
>MNCI01022611.1:559182-616110 GCA_015680685.1 Gnetum montanum | reverse complement strand
CAACATTGTGACTTAAAGGTAAAAGCCAAACATTAGCAATCAATATGAAAATAGTTCATACCATCATGAAGAACGCTTATTATGGGACAAACTTACAGGGTGGATCACACACACACACACACACAAAATGAAAAAGTATAACGATGTTGTAAAATAAAAACTGTAAAAGTTAAAGAAAGTTGTAAAACAAAAACTTAGAAAAGTAAAATTTGTAAAACAAAAATTAGAAAAGTTAAAGAATTTTGTAAAACAAAAATGTGTAAAAAAAAATTTTGTAAAACAAAAACTTAAAAGAACTGAGGGCCCCATATGATTAGCATAGGTGGCCATATCCCCCATGACTGAGTTGTAAGGGAGAGATCCGAAATAATGATCATTGGTTTGAATTTCGTAGAAGTGCCCAACTTCTCCTGATTGATGATCTTAGATTGAGGGGTGGAAGTTGGCGACGCTCATATTTCAATGTGTCTATGCCTTCGTTGTTGGCATGGGTTTCCTCAGTTCATTCCATGCACATTTTTTGCTCCTTTGAGCTGTTAACCACGAGGTGTCTACTTATTCTTGTGTGGTTGCTACATACAGGCATCTTTGTTTCAATGTTTCTTGGACATACCTATTACATGGAGGTATTTCCTCCATGTCATCACCCGATGAATCATTGTATGTGATGCATGGAACTTTCTTCTTCTCGATCTTTCCACATATGTTTATCTTCAAAATTTCCAAGGAAAGATCGCGGATCCTAAGGCATGCATCTATTGTACTAAGCCACGTCCTTCCCATTGTAATTGGGAAGTCCCCTTCATTGTTGTTCACTTCAATCACCAGAAAATTAGCTAGGTAAGCCCAACCACACATAGTGGTGATGATGTCCTCCACCAATCCCAAGGGAATGGTGATGGACTAGTCTGCCAGCTCTAGTTGAATGTTGCTCTTCTTAAGTTGGGGCAGGTTCCAGGCATGATACATCTCTCGTGAAATTAAGTTGACTCCAAAACCTGAGTTAAGAAGAGCCCTATGTGGTTTATTTCCGACGATCTACAAATAGATCAAGGGACTCCCAGGGTTAGTTAGTTTCCTGGAAAGGTGGCCTACCTTGATCTAGTCAGTTACAGTATGCGTTAACATAACCATATGTGTTACACTCTGTTTTTGGATGAAAGGGTGCTCTGAAGTGTTAGATGGTGAAGGAGTGTACATGGTCTCAACCACTTGTTGTGGCGAGAGTTTATCTAGGCTTTTGGTTCTGAAGTAAGGTCTTCTCTTTTTATAGTTTTCAGAACCAGTAGCAGGTTGGATATTTACAGCTCTCGCAGCATGACGTTGCTGCAGTTAAGGAGGAAGTTCCCTTTGCATTGTTGGAGCAGGAGGTGTTATGGGAACTACTTGAGGTGGAAGAGGTGCGGATGGATTAGAAGAATGGAACGAGTATGAGATGTCTCCTGGTGGAGAAGGAGTCCTTCTAAAGTACTCCTGAACTTGGTAGTGATGGTTGGGGGTTGCGTGAACCATAGAGTCACTTGGAGAAATTAGCTACTGCACATAATAACCATAAGGATTGGGCTACCGGTAAGGGTACTGTTGTGTTGGCGGTGGCATCCCCCATGACTGTGGGTATTGCCATGGCTGATGTTGTTCGATGGGCTGTGGTGGAGTTCCACTTGGATAATACATTAGTGATTGGTGGAACTACCTTGGGTTACCTTATGGATAAGGTAACCTTCAGGGTGTTTGCGGTTGATTGAGTCTTGGATTCAGCGCATACACCCCAAACTCCTGTAGATGTGAGATAATGGGGCAACATCCCTTAGGATGTTTATAGTAGCAAACCCCACATCCACTATCATCGTCTGAATCAGAATCCTTAGCCACATTGGAGTTAGTGATTTTTTCCTTACCCTTGTTACATGCAGGGCCTAAATATCTCTGCTTTTGCTTACCTTTGTCACTACTTCGTTCTACCTTAGACTCTTCTACAATTTTCAAGATTGTTTTAATTCTTGAGTCTAAGGAATCCCACATTTGGTCTACTTTGGCCGATGCCTCGATTGTCAACTTTTAGATGGACAAAGTTTTCCAATTCACCAACTCTTCAATTGGTGACTCATCCTCTTCATCACAAAATTTCACTCCCTTCTTTCAAAGGGAGGGATCGCGGTTGTGCTTTTTCGCACTTTCCCTTTTTCATAGCTCACCCTCTTCATTTACTACTTGCTCCAACAAGCTACGTACTTCATGGGCTCTAAGTTGTGAGAGTCTCCCTTGGGCATAAGTCCCAAGGGTTTTTCTAGTTTCATTCCTTAGCCCATCCACGATGTGGCAAAGTTGATCCCGCTGAGCATACCCATGGCCCGGGCAACGATGTAACAATGTGTAATAGCAGGCCATGGTAGCATCCAAGGGTTCATGTGTACCTTGCTTCTAGCCTTGGATCTACTTACGCAAATTGGACACTTTGGAGTACGTTTGATACTTTTTATTGAACAGTTCTAGCATTGTACTCCACCTCCTAATGGTTTCTAGTTCTAAGGACCGGTACTAGCTCTCTGCTTCTTTGGAGAGTGTCCTTGGGAACAACTTAATTTTCTACCACTCACTATCTATATTCTGCAAGGTGCAGGCATCGTGGAATGCCTATAAATGATTTTTTGGATCAGCATTATATCCCCTTTCAAACCCTGGGATGTTGTTCATGTTTAATCATTTGATCCGACTATCCTTTAAATGCCTTGTGGGAATCCTAACTTCCTCCATAATGTCAAGCATACTTTGGGTTGCGAGTAGGGGCTTTTCATGATCATCTCTTTCATGATGCTTGTGATGTTTGTGTTGTTCCCTACTCTCCCTATGTCCTTGCCCTTGTCCTCTCTCTCGAATTTCCCGTCGAGGTTTTTCATCCTTTTTACTTTTATCCTCACCCTTGTGTTCCTGGTGGCTGCGCCCAGATGTGGAAGGAGAGGATGAGTGATGGGAAGAAGGGGAAGAAGAAGGGGAACCATTGCCATGATGATGTTTCTTGCCTTCTCTTCGGCTGCTATGGCCTTGATCGTTGTGACGATCAAAGTGCCCACCCTTAGCGTGAGTGGTTGTTCCCTCTGTGAACAGCTGGTGTTCACGGGTATCAAGACCAGGGATATGTATCGTTGATTGTAGGTTCTGATACTCATCCTCCTCACCATCGTTAGGAGGGGGAACATCCTTTGCTAAAGAACCCGTGTTAAGGGGTTCCTCATCTCCTATTTCGCTAAGGATGTGTAGGGCCTTGCCCTTCGACCATGTATGTTGGCTCTCCTGCCTTAAGTTCCAAATACATTGGGCATCTGTGGGATGATAATCCCTTGTATCAAAGTCATCCATAATGTATTCCACAAATAGATCTTTCATGCCAATCTGTGCTAAGGCACGGAAAAGCATGGAAGAGATTGATCGATCTGGGGGTAACACAATGTTACCTTGCAAATCTCTCCACCGCAGTTATTTGTCCTGATGGAGAACAAAAGTAAAATCTGGAATATACTCATCGGGATGAGTATATGTCATCTTATATTACTGAGGACTTGGCTGATTTTGGTTATGATTTTTATGTTGCCAACTGTCTCGTGTGTGGTCCTTAGGTGGTGAGTTTCTCTTATGAGAAGAAGGAATTTTGATTGGTATGCTAATTTCACCGTTATATAATTTTTTCTTGATTAACCCGAAGGTTCGTTAAGGCTCACAACGATGTGAGTGATATCCCTTATGTTCTATTTGGCACACAAACACTTAGTCCTCGGAAACGGCACCTATGATGAGTGGCAAGGTACCCCTACACTCAACCATACGAAATGAGTGTAGCATGCGCGATTTGGTTGAACTCCACATACTAAATGCCTAAACTCCCCATGGAACATTTGGGGTTAATCATTCGTTGTCTTCCCAAACTTACTTGTTGTTGTCATGGTGTATGGTTAAGTAAGTCCGAGGTATATGATTTTTTTGATCTTTTCTTGTTTTATGTCTTCTATACTAAGAGCAAAGGGCTAAGAAAACTAACTAATTCTAACTAATGTCCTAAGTCTAAATTAACTAGCGTCAGCATCCGTTCCCACTTACTGTACACACCCTGAACTGTGCAACTGTGGCTACCAAATGCTAATCGTTACTGGGATCACCACACATAACGCACGCGCTCGAAGTGGTCGTACTGAGGCACCTAACTAGCCTAAGTGTTACGAGAAGTTGATTCCTTGACTAGCCATACACATCCGTAGATTCTCGTAATCAAGTCGTACTTGTCCCACATTCTAGGAGATAAGGATGAGAGAATCTAATCGTGATGAGTGGCTGATTCCTTGGTTAGTCGTACACATTCGTCAATACTCGTAACCAAGTCGTACTCATGCCACGCTAACAATAGGTAATAAATAACATGTAATAAAACCTATCCATGTACTACAAGGTTTATCCACAAATCTCATCTTTATTGTCATACACAACTTGCATTCAGGTACAAAGCTACTCAAATAAAGAACCATTCACTTGGGGGACTTCTACTATAGGCACATGGAAAATATTCTATCTCAGGGGTGATTAATCTGCCAGAGCTTCGCTACTTCTAGCCTACTACTGGAAATGAGGGAAGTGTCACCTCTTATTTATAGATTTGGTGATGGACCGTGATATTGCGTACTCAATATCGCATGGGATGTGATATCACGACGGCCACGATATCGCAGCTCATGCGATATCGTGTCTCATCAATATTTATACATTCTAGTTATGCTTTAACTACCTTTGCTATTTAAACTATGGAATGTTAGAAATGATTGAAAAGCTAGCATTAGGTACTTCCACAATGTAGAGATTAACTTCAAAAGCTTAAAGATCTAAAAATAGATTGAATTAGATGAATAGAAGATCATTTCTCTCATAGAAGACTTTGGGCTTGAAAAAAGGTAAAAACTCTCCTTGCATTTGTAGAAAAATGAGAAAAATTTGGATAATAGTCATGTGTATATGATACTAGTTTTATATGACATCAACGTATCCAACTATTCATTGATATAGTTGAAACTTAAAATTTTCTTTTGAAATTATAGCCTATTTTTGTGAATTTTGAAGTGATCTAGGGGTTGAATGAGTGCTAGAAAGAGGATCTAAAGATGAGAATAGTATCAAATGAGATTCTAGTAAAGATTTATTAACATCAAAAAACTTGAATACTAAGGATAGAGATTTGATATTTTATGAAATGCATGAGAAGATAATTCAAAATGAAGGATGCATTCAACTTAAAAGTTACAACTCAAAGATTTGGACAAGTGTAGCTGATATATAGAATAGATTTCTAAAAGTTATACAAGTGTGTCCTCCCAAAAGTAAGTTCATACTCTTAATGACCTTGCATAATCATCTTATAAGGCATCCATATGTACATTGAAAATTAAATACAGATCTAGTTTATGTGTCACATTGACATAATAATTGTCTTCAAAATCCTACACTATACTAACTAAAAATCATCAATAAAGAAATTGCATGCAATAATGAGGGGAATAATGGAATAAGAAGGAATTGCAGAGAAAGGAACAAGAGATTATTTACCATGTCTATAATAGGTTCTTATGTCATCTATGATTAAAAGAACCTTTATACTTATTAATCCAATTTTCAAATCAAGTCCATACCTTGCCTTGTATTATTGCAGTATATCATCCTAATCTTACAACCATAGGATCACCACAACCATATAAAAATATCATTACTTAACAAAAGAAAATAAGGAATATTTTTGATTAATTTATTACTTATTGTTGGCAACCGTTTGGGACACGACCGCCAATGAGTGTCCTCGAACAGGATTTAGGTGCTTGCTGGTCTCTGGCAACACCAAGGCCCAGATACCTCCAAATAGACTCAGTAGTTAATGTGAGTATGTGTGTGTGCTATTGCAGCGTGCAGTTGTGAAATATGAAACAATTGCGTTGTGTGTAAACTACAAATGACTTATCTTAAAGAGATTCAGCCAAGTTTGCCAAGTACTGTGAGTTGTTGAGAGTTCCTATTTTGTTCAATTACCTAGTCTACGCAGTCCTTATAATACCTACTTGTAACAAATAAAATTTTGCAAAAACATTTGAGCACAACTCCGCAAATCTACTCCTAATTTTCCCCAGAGAAAGAGATAGTTCTACAAGAAAACTAGAAATAGAGCAAGATTCAATGGATATAGACAGAAAAGAAAGCAGATTTGTGTAGACCTCAAATATTTAAACAAGGTAAAATGACACGAGTAAAAACTTTGCAAGAAAGCTATCCAAAATTCAATATCTAAGAATTGTTCAAACTTCCAAGGCTCAAATAAGCAATTTCTTCAAGACAATCCTACTATGCTACCAAAAATTTTCTACGTAAACTACCACATACAAGACTCTGTTTTGGCTAGATAATGGATGTCAACAATTGCATTCAATAGAACCTTTAAAAGACTTGACAATTTCTGATTGAAATACCACGAAAATTCACTTTAAAGATAAAAGGAAGTTATTCTGGTCCCATCAAAATACCAAAGATTCTCTGAACCCTCTTGATTACTGAATTGTTCAATGGCATGACTACAAGCAGAGGCTCTCTTACAACAATCCCAATAGCAGTTCCTATACATTGCACAATAACAAAATTTACTACTAAAATGCTCTTAAGGCTTTTAAACACAAGCGCTTTTATGGGAAAATTTTAATAGAAATTTCTATCGGGTAACAAAAACAGTAAGAGCAATATAAAAATCCCAAAATTACTTGCCAAGGATGATACTATATAAACCACTAGCTAAACAATTTAAACAAAATAAAAAACAATATGCATAACTCACAGGACTATGACAAAGAGGCTGAAATCTTTTCTTTAGCAAGCCATCTTACAAGCAATCTTCTTTACAAATCTTCTAAGACCCCAAGTGTGATCTCAAAAGTGATGATGATATGTGGATGATGATATGAGCCCCTTCCCCCTTGACCCTTGAAGCCTTTTTATAGGGTTCAAAGGTAGTTAGGTAAGTTACATATTCAAAAATATCTTACCTAACCTCTCTCCCAAGTAACTTGGCCAACCAATTAGGAGATTACTTGCCCAAAAAGTTAGGAGGTTACTTGCCCAACAAGTTAGGTAAGTTACAAAAATCTTGGATGGTTGTAACCACCATAGAGATAAAAAATGCTACAATTGACAAGTGTCTTCATGATAATCCAAATTAAAATTAGTTACAAATATCATAGTTATAACTATCATAGGAAGTTACAACTTCCATAGGAATAAAAGAGATAATAACCAAATTTCTATTTTATTTTAAACCAAATCCCTTTGCATCGCTGCATAAAACTTTATATATTTAATCATATGTTGTAGGTGTTGAAACTAGGGTTACGGCTGGCCGCATTAAATTCTTGGTCGTTGTGAATGTCGTCAATGTCGCCTAAATTCAGGAGCAGTCTCTGGATATGCTGCCACTGACGGCGCCTGATCAGAGCCATCAAAACATCGATCCTGTGAAGACTCTCCTTGTCCTTACTCTTCAAGCAAACATTGCACCATACTAGTAATAGCACAGGATACAGCATGAACAGTGCCAAATATAGGCGCGGCAGTGGCATCTGACCTACAGACAGATAGTCTCTGTTTCCATGGCTGCCCAGATTGTACATGGCGGTTCGAACCTGCAACCGTAGCTTGACATGTGGCAAGCAGTTGCCGAGCATGAGAAAGTAGTTGTCCACAGACAGGGCTTGGAATGTGCCATTGAACGACCGTGTCGCAGGTTCGAGATCCACCACAGTGAAGAGCCGATTCACCAGCGGATTCTTCACAACGCAGGGGAGTTGTTGTCTCTCCTCGTTCTCATCCTCATCCTCATCGTCGCAGTTTTGGAAGTATTCCTTGAGAATCTAGAGCCATTTCTGGCGCATGACCAGGAAGAAACCCATCAGTGATGGCTCCATGGCCCCTACATCATCGTAATTACTCTGATGTTGATGAATCCTTGTAACACAAATCGTTGAGATCACCGAGCAAAGCCAATTCTTGTGCAGCGTTAGAGTATCGGTGGATCTTTGTGAGCACTAGCATAGTGAATGCAGTGTAGGTGAGCTGCTCGTGTGGCTTCAATGGGAGAAGCTTCCATTTTTGATCGGTGCTGCCCAGTAGCGTCAACCATGAGCCCTACCTCGCCTCCCTTAACAGCTCCGGCATGGCGTGTCCACTCCATATATGTCTTGAGAGCCTATGAACGTGAAGCTAACAAAGAAATAACATGAAGTTGAGAACCTTTTTTGTAGTATATTACATGACATATGAGCCCATGATTCCTTAGATCCCTCCGTAGCTTCTCGATTGTTGGAACCACAAATGGGTTGTTGACATAAAATGCCAAGCAATGTTCATTGCAACGGTCTTTATCTTCAACTAAAATAGACTCTTTGCATCCTTTAGAAATTGAATTTACCCATTTAAGTATGGTTTTACCAAGATCTCTAGCAACCCACCGATATTCAATATGAGATGTATAATCTTGGTCAATGGCGAAAGAGTAATCTCCACCAACATTGTTGCCAGCAGAATTCTGCGGAGTTGTATAGTAAATTTCACTGTTGCTGCTACAAATGAATGCATCAAAATCTGATACATTTATGCCTCCGGAGCACAAAAGAGAGACTGTTTCAGAGATACTTAAGGAAGATGATAGAATAATTCCTGTGGACTTCAATAATGAAATTTTAGAGGTGATTGCCATTAGTTCTTTAATCACAACCAGAAAGGTTGTACCCTTGTCATCTTGACTATAACTACCCATGGCAATTACCAATATCTGGTGTTTCCTCCTTATGGCAATGAATTAGTATTCAAATTAGCCTTTTAAGTAAGATCTGATTTTCTCTTTGGAACTGTTTCCCTGCTCTCATGCAACCTGTTCCATGAAATGGCCGAAATGTGCCAACACTTATATATTAAGTGTTTTTAGGAAACCTACCCATTAGTTAGAGGAATGTCTTCAAGCATGGACAACATGTCTTTCTAATGGTATCCTAGGAACCAGTTTTCTATTATGAATTAATTAATGAGTAACTTCTGCTTTCCTTACTAGAGAACTACCTTTAAGCATGAGTATCATGTCTTTGTAGTGATAGAGTAAAGAAATATTTATTCAAGAACATGCTTCCATCAAAATCAAAACATGAGTTATGACATAAACTTATGGAGTAGTAAGACCCATAGAGAAAGTGCAAAGAATCAACAAGTCCACTTAATATCAAGCCACTTTTTATTCCTTCTTGGTCTTTCCCCCTTTCTTTAAGGCATAATGATCATGAGTTAATTTTAGTTTTCATGTCACAAGAATCATATTAATTTCATGATAAAGACATTTTATATATAGAAATGACAGGGATGAATAATGTGGCCTTACTTCTCTGCATAGTTATTTACCTAATATATCAATAGCATAGGATAAAAACCCAACTTGCAGTATTAATTTCTACATCATGCCTAGAAACATTATTAAAAAAAACATAGTAAATATCCATAAATAATAATGAAAATGACTCAAGAAAATAATAAACTATAAAGAAAGAAAAAATAATAGAAATTTAATGATATATTATCAATTTAAAAAATTTCAAGAAATAGAAAAATGATAAATAAAATTGTGAAGTAAGTTTCAAATATGTAGTTATAAGTTTTTTATTCAAAATGGGGTACCTCTTCCATGACTAAACTCATGATAAAGTAATTAAAAAATAGACCACACATTTCCTGGGCTATATGCACCATATGTTTTCCATTTATCATCTTTAATGATTTATGTTTTTACTTGTTAGCCTATTTAACATTAATAATAATCAGGTTTAGATCTTTTGAAGGCACATATCTTGTTGGAATAGAAGCTCTTTCTATTTGATAGGATTCATATTTTTTTTCTTTTTGATTTTATATTTTAGCTTTTAGGTCTGCTTACTTAACAATTTTTTTGACATATAGTTAGCACGTAGGATGTTCTTCTCTAAGTGATTTTTTTTTTATTTTCTTAGGATAATAAATAATAAGTGGATTGGATATTCCTATGAATATTTTAGACAATTTGATATTCTTCTTTTCTATTCACTGGGTGTCTTTTTGTTTAGTAATTGTTATGTAGACATAGTTTTGCATACACACTTTTTTCTCAAGTTTGTTATAAGCTAGTATGTAGATTATGTTAATGATTTGAACTTTTACCCTACAACTACATCATTTATTATTGATGAGTGGAAATTCACCCCTATGCCTAACCATACGAATCACGAGCATTCACACATGGCTCGGTTGAATTTCGAAGATTGTGACCACTTACGCACACAGAATTCTAGCCATCAAAATCCTAGTTAGAGTGGTCGTTGTCCTCTCAACCTCACTTGTGATATTCTAGGATAACAGTTAAGTGAGATTGAGGCATATGATTTATTTATATGTTTTCTTTTATCTTTAATATCTAAATATTCTAATATAGGGAGTGAAAAGCTAGATAATTTAAGATTCCACTACTCTATTGCTTGAATACCCCTAGCATAAGTAGTTGGTCCCACCATTCGCACACATCCCAAGCATGTCCTAATCACTATTGTGTTGCTAGATGTTAAGCCACACTAGGTTGCCAAGTGTTAGACATATGTTCAAGGTGGTCGTTATTATGTGTTCTCGTGGACTACTAAAACGTACTGTAACTATAAAGTGATAACAAAAGTATTAAAATTATTAAAGTGTTAAAATATTAAAGCTTAAGTAATCTAGTTCAAATGCTGCAAGGAATGTTCAAAAAGTTCACCTTTGTTGCCGTTCACACCAATGGGCTTAGGTACATTAGTGCTTGAATAAAGAGCCATACACTCTTCGAACTGATTTTGTAGGCACTTGGAAAATAATCTCTTGTAGAAAAAAACTATAAGACCTTTACTACAACTTGAAAAAAAGGTACCATAAATGTAGCATGTGCATGCATATTTATAGTGGAAAGTGGACTCTGCATTGATGAGGCCATGTCAATGCATGGAAATATGCATCGATGGGGTCATGTCAAGGCGGCCACATTAATGAGGCTTCATTGACATAGCCCAGTTGATGTAGTTGACTAGATGCTTCATCATACCCCCACAACTGAGTGAAAACTCATCCTTGAGTTTGTTACAATTTGGAAGGTATGAGATTACTAGTAAAACACATGGAAAAACACATCAATACACACACTGACGCTAGCAACACACCAAGTGCTTGAGTGTATAGAAAAAATTACAAAACTATGGTGTTTGTTGAAGAGGGTCACACAGTTCTTAGTGGCAGTGGTTCTGATGGGCCCTCACCAGCTTTAGGTGCATGTGGTGATTGAGGTGGTGGTTTTGGTTGTCCTATGGCTATTGCAACTTCTAGAGGTAATTAGAAAGCCTTCAATAGTTCCCTCATTTTATCTTCTTTACTTTTGGGATCATTCATAGTCCAACCAACTTCGCCAATGTGTGCTAAAATAGGAACATCCCAAGGACATGAAAGTGCAGGAAATAGCTTCTTTAAATTGACAAACCAAGTAGCAAACTATTTTTGTTCAATATTGAACACTTAGACTGATGATTGCAGCTTCTAGTAGTCATTCATTTGTTGGTCTGAGTTCTTTGAAACAAAGCATTTCCCTTCAAAGTGGATGCGAAGAACTTCAAGTTCTACATTTGTTGTTTCTAGCTTTTTCTTTGTCTCTTTATGCACCTTGAACTCACCATCGTATAAAGAATACGAGGTGGTCACTTGCTTCTCAAGGTCTAACCACAACCTCCCTACTGTAAGCATGGCTAGGTTTGCATAACAAAGATTGGCTAGTCCCATATATTCTGTCATTTATTTAATCTACAACTCCTTGAGATGAATCTCAGCTTGGTTGTAGGTGTTTAATCCATCAAAGATGGGTTGCCATACCTTGCCTCCTTCCTTGAGCTATTGGAGGGCTTAATTCATTTTAGCCTTTGTAACCTAGATTTATTTCCTGTTAATTTCTTTTTGCAATCCCACTTGGTCCTTGTAGTGATTTTTCACTCATTCAAACTTGAGGGCCTCATTTTTCCAGGTGGTGATTTCAATGGTTGACTTCTATCGCAAGGCTCAAACTTCCTCCATTGATAGATTGCAATTTTTGATAGCCAATCTTCTCACATCAGTGTTTACCCTAGCCAGATCCTCTTGCTATTGGTGGATAAAATCTTTCATTTATTGATTTTCGACACCAATATTACGCAGGCAATGAACTTCTATGGTCAACACAAAATTAGTCTGGTGGACCTTTGCCAAGTCCTTGTTTAGATGACAAGAATGAGCTTCTATTAAGGACTTGTCAAAGATTACTGAATCTTGCTCATTTTCAACCTTTTGAAGCTATTGAAAAGCTTCATCTTTGGTGAGTTCACGATTGAGTACAGTTGGATTGACAAGTTGGGCCCTCAGTTGGGCAACTTCTGTAGCTAAGCATTGATTATTTGACCGAGCTACTTCAAGTTGCCCCTCTAGGATGAGGTATTTGCCCTTTTCCAAGAGCATCTCTAACTAGGTTGTAGTGATATTGTCCAGAAGGTCAAAGACATTTAGAAGCAGTTACCTAGTTCTCACCAATCGGTCCAACAATTCTTCATGTTGTGCTACATTGAATCTACTATGTCAAGTCCCTAAAGATGTTTGCACATCTCTAAGTCCATGTACATCTGGTACAGGTGCTGCAGGTGCATTGAGAGCTGTGGCGATCATATCAGCACTCACTTCTGCTACAACTTCTTATCCTTGGTACTACATTACCAGGACAGTTTCCCCCTCATTTTCCTCCAAGCACACCAAGAAAGTAGCAGCATTTCCCAACATTTTTGAAAATAATAGTTAGGTCATTGACACCATTACTTCTCAAGCACTAGGGTCTATTCTTACAGGCACTTATGTTCACATGGTAGAAAGCATTGGCCCTACCCTCTCTAGCAAGCTTACAGATTGAGCTACTTGTTCTAGATGGCTCAAAGTAGGGTGACACACAAAAGGGTCTCCACCATCACTATTTCCCACTTGTTGCTCTTGTTGGCACAAGAGCAATTGTCAGATCTCATGTATGTGCTCTGCAACCATGCACGAGTCTAACCTTGTTGCTTGTGTAGGTAGTGGAGATGGTTGCTGCTCTTCCTCCATTCATGTTGTCATAGGTGTTTCATCTTTCATCATTTCATGCCACGAGGCAATTGGGGCATGACTGAGTGTGTCATTGGCATAGTGTGCTATCCCTACCCATTTGCACAATTTTCTAATCATGCAGGGGAAAGGGCAAAGCTTTCCTTCCATGTTCATTTTCTATGAATCATTTCTTAATTTCCAAAAAGAGTAACTATGGAAGGTTGATAGGAAAATTTCTGCTTAGAGCAACACATGCACTAGTAGAGAAGGTGGTGATCTTGCTAGGTCTTACTGTTGGATTTAAGTAGTAAGACACAATTTTGGAGTAAACTCTCTCTATGGTGGTCAATGTGTCAAACTCCTTATAGTCTACTCCATAGCATCACTTGATCCACTCCCCTTTCACCTCGAGGCCTACTTGTTTTGGAATTTCTACTATATTAGTAGCCCCAGTCTCAGGCAACCCAAGAGCATGCATGATTACCTCTACAAAGTAAGACACATGGATGTCCTTGATTCTTACTTGCAACCCTGGCTGTCAATTCATCCAGAAGAGATAGGTTTCCCTTGGATACCATTCACCACTAGACATGATGATTGGTAACATAGGAGAATTTTGCAGCTAAGTTCTAACTTCTTGTAGTGCATTTTCTAGAAATGGTCTAAAGTTTAATTCTTGATGAACCATTCATTGCAACTCTTTTAGCTTAATAGCATCAAGGTAGGCCTTGGTCAAGGTGACCTCAAGCCATGACGCTATTGCTGGAATCTCATCCCCATGTGATTGTTCTATGGAAACTTCATTTTCAGGAATTTGATGAATAGATTCCACGTCAGGTTCTTCATGGAGAGGGCCAGTTGCATGTGAGCCCTCTACGTGCTCTTGAGGTTGCGTTCCTCATTCCCTTCTAGTTCTAGGTCACTTGTCCTGAGGTTGTGATGATCTTTCTTTCCTTGGATGCCTTGGTTTAGGTGCCATCTGTAGTCATAGCATAACCACGAATTAAAATGTATACATGTTGCACAAAATGACAATAATATACCTTCCCATTATGGTTAGGCTATGATAGTGACATGTGCATCCTGTTTAATCTAAGGTGGTATAAACTGTTACATGTGGCTTCCCAGAGTGTAGTTGAAGGGTTAAAAATAATGAAATATGATGAATTAAAACTAATTCTTTGATTAACCCTAAGAAGTGTTAAGTATTTTATTAGTCATACTATCACAATATCCATCATGGGCCCCCATGACGTAGAGCATACCTTTTTGTAGTAAAAGGGTGAAAGAAAAGTTGGATTTGGACAAATGGTAGGACTTGGGAAGGATATTGGACACAAAAAAATTGAAAAAATCCCCTAGCATTATCAGAAAATGGACAAAATTCAAAGGCATGATGCACATATATATAGCATTGTTTAGCTACATTGAAGAGGTTGTGTAAAAAGGGCTGCGTAAATGCATGGGGATGTGTATACGAGGCCTAGTTGATGTAGCTATCTAGCTATGTTGACCATTGGTGATCAATGAATTAAAGGCCCAAATATACAAATTTTAGCACAAAATTGGAGTCATTCGAGAGCTCAGAGATCTAAGAATAGTATGAAACAAAGAGGAAGGGATGTTGGTTTCAAAAGAAGAGTCAAATTCAGGAGAACATCATAATATGGATTTTGGGCAATCGAGAGCCTCACAATGGACAACATAGAAATGATCAACAAGAAGAACCAAAGGGTATACAAGTGCGTCCTTCCCATAGTAGGCTCCAAACTTGTTTGCCCTTGCACATCTTCAACTTAGAAGTTTGTGGACCCCATAGTTAATTAATGGCCACCAAGATTTAAGACTCGTATCCTCGAGAACCAACCAAAGGATTTACAAGTATAAGAAAACCAAGATACATGATCAAAACATGAAACCAATAGTGAGATGAGTAATGGAGAGCAACTGATGAGGGGAAGAGTGTATGGAATGGAGTTCCAAGGTCAAGATTGATAATGTCCCTTTGTGAAGCATGTGGTTAAGTGACCTAATAAGAATCCGTTCTAGGTCTAGATCAAGACTGACCATTTCTAGTGACATCGTAATGATGGAATAATATCAACCCACCCACTCAAGACATACACATGTCCTTAGAGATCAAATCCCATTTCTTATAGAGAAGAAAATGAAAGTAGGAAGGAAGGAGAGGCCCTAGTTAGAGGGGACCTTCAGGCCTGGGTAACATGGCCTTCTAGTCCCATAACTAGTGCTGGTAGCCCATTATTTGATTAAAGGGGTGTGCTTTGAATTTCCATTATTGTTTGTTTATTTTTTTGAATGGGAACCACAACATGCAAGGATATATTTCTTGGTCCAAGGGATGTGCTTTGAATTCCCAATGTTTTTTTATTTTTTATTTTTAAAATGAAAACCACATCATGTAAGGACATGTTAGCTTCTTGTTATTCATCAATAGGGAATGAGAAGGGATCCCTGAGGATAGCAATGCACAAGAGATCTTATGAGGATACATAGTCCACAAAATCCCCTTGAAGTCACTTCCTATTCCTTACCACTTGGATCTTTCCCATGTTCAGAATCCACCAAGGTTAAAGATTTATTGAAGTTGATTAACGAAAAAGGGACTATATTTCTTTTGATCTTGGGGTATCATAGAAAAGTGTAAGTGATCAGATGTCACGGACTCACTTCCTGTTACATGAAAGAAAGTATAACTTAGTTTTCTAAACCCAAAATGCTAAGGTAAGAACTAGATATAATAGGTAAACCATAATATGCAAACCACTGTTAGGAGCAACTACCACACCATTACATCTTGTGGCAATAAGATGACTTTATTAGTGAAATTAAATAGAGGAAAATAAAATAATTGAAAATAGAATAAAGGTAATATATATATAAGGAAAAGTAGGTAAGAATTGTTAAACGTACGAATGATGGTGTAAAACAAAGTTGTGTAAAACAAAAAATATAGAAAGGAACTGAGAAGCTAGGATAACTATTTTAGCATGGGTAGTGATCTCCCCCACGACTAAGTTTGGAGGAGGAGATTTGAAATATGGAACATGGCTGACCACTTGGCAAAGTGGTAGCAACATTGGTTTTGTGTAGTTCATGGAAGAGTTTCAATTGTTGCATGTTGACCAACTGCATTCTTGTTGGATCTTTAGGTTTGTGTATGAGTAGGGCCCCAGATTGAAAGGTCTCAGAAACAATATAAGGTCCCTTCCATAGTGTTTGAGATTTAGTTTGTCGTGACATGTGTGGGGTTCCAATAGAGGACCTTATCTTCACATTGAAATGTTACATTTTGAATCCTAAGGTTATGATGTTGTTTGTTATATGCCTTATGCACCTCATTTGATGATATGGCTACTAATTGATTCTCATCTAGCACATTCAAGTTGATGAGCCATTCTCATTTTGTAAGGGATAAGTCAAGGCCTAAGTCACTTACGATGGATAGTGTTCAGAGTTTTGCCTAAATCGGGAGCATTGGTAGTTTTTTGTACACCAACTCATAAGGGGAGTACCCTATAGGAAGTTTCCATGTTGAGTAGTAGGCTAAAGGGTGTTATTAAGTTTTGTGCTCCAATCCCTCCTATATTTCCTAAATGTCCTAGTTAGGATCTTTGTAATATCCTAGTTTGTGACTTCAACTTGCCCATTGGCTTGGGGGTAATAGGGTGTTATTAGTTTATGCTCTACCCACAAACACTAGATGAGTACATGAAAAGTAGCACCTATGAAGTGAGTGCCATTATCTGAAATGAGTGCACAGGGCATCCCAAACCTATTCAAAATTTGCTATTGAACAAACTACATGGCTATGGTTGAGGAACAATTGGTGATGGTTGTCGCTTCTACCCACTTTGTACAGTATTCCATCATGACAATAATGTATGCCTTCATGTTTGACATGGGTGTGATGAGGCCCATGAAGTCGATGCCTCAAATGTTGAAAGGCTCTAGTGGCTAAATCCACTATTGAGGTCCCTCCATTCTTGACGTCATCCCACCATCTCTTTGACATCGATCACACAAGCAGACAAAACATTGAGCATCTCTAAAGATTGTAGGCCAATAGTATCCTATGAGAAGGATCTTAATGTCCATGCACCTTTCTACATAATGGCCCCTACAAGTGCCCTCATGAGCATCCTAGAGGATGTGCAGTTGATCTGCATCAGGGACACACCATCAAACCAAGCCATCCATACACACCTTTTAAAGGTGTCCATTGATTTCCATGAAGTGCTTAGCTCTATGAAGAAACTATTGTTTCTTCTGATGATCCAACTCCTTTAGTAGTTCTTGTGTAAGAAGATAGGTAAGGATGTCACCAAACCAATTTGATCCTGTGGGCACCTCCTTTGCATTTGCTCCAGCAAAGGGGAGTTCATCTAGAAACTAGTCATAGAGTGGGCCCTCCTCCTCCATGCTATCCCATCATAACCAAGATAAGTGATCAAAAATCACATTCTCAGTTACCTTTTTTTCTACCATAGTAAGATCAAATTCTTGAAGGATCACGAGCCACTGTATGACATGGGGGCTCACTATTGGTTTTTTCATAAGGAACCGAATGCACTGTGATCTGTATGCACAAACACCTTGTATCTGAGCACATAGTGTTGAAAATTTTCCAAGGTAAACACCACTACCATTAATTCATTTTTGGTGATGGTCTAATTTAGCTAAGCACCCACAATACTTCGTCTTGCATAGTGGATGTAATATGGATGTTTCTGGTCATCCAACGTGTGATCATGGTTCCCAATGCATAATTAGACGCATCCATCATGATGTAAAATGGTTTGGACCAATCTAGGGCTCATAGAATTGGAGTCTTTACGAGTTTTTTCTTTAGCATTTGGAATGAAAATTCACATTCCCTAGTCCAGATAAATGGAGTGTCTTTTTTTGTCAGCTCCACCAATAGCTTGGCGATCTTCAAGAAATTCGTGATGAAGTGCCAGTAGGAACCAGTGTGTCCAAGGAACAACCAAACATCCCTTACAATTCCTGGCTAATTGGTAATTCCTTGGATAACCCTAATTTTCTTAGGATTAACTCTAATCCCTACTTGTGAAATTCGATGCCCCAAAAGAATGCCTTCTTGAACCATTAAGTGGCTCTTTTTCTAGTTGAGTCATAAGTTAGTTCCTACACATCGCCTCAAAACCTACTCAAGGTGGTCCAAGGCTTGCTTGAATGTTGCTCCATAGGTGGAGAAGTCATCCATAAAAACTTCTACACCATTGTCAATTTGCTGCTAGAAGATGTTAAGGACAAGGCTTTGGAAGGTTGTGGGCGCATTACATAGGCCAAAGGGATCTTCCTGTATTGCGAAAGTCCCCCAAGGACTTGTAAACATTGTCTTGACCTAGTCCTTTAGTGCAATCTGGATTTGGTTATAGCCAATGTAACCATCCAGGAAGTTGTAGTAATAATGCCCTGAAATGGTGTCCAACACCTAGTCCACAAATGGAAGTGGAAAATCATCCTTAAAGGTTGCATATTTAGTAATCAAAAATTGATATAGACTCTCCATTTTCCATCCTTTTTTGGCACAATAATGAGTGGACTAACCCACTTGCTATCTACAATGGTATAGATGAATCTTACCTTTAGCAATTACTCAATTTCATCCTTGATGATCTATTTAAGTTTGGGATTCAATTTTCTTTGCAGCTATCGTTGTGGCTTCATGGAAGGGTCAATATAGATTTGATGTTGGCATACCCTAGGATCAATTCTTGTCAACTCAGGATATGACAATGCCAAGGTAGCCAACCACTTGTTTACCATCCTTGGCAGTTTCTTTTTTTGGTCTAGAGAAAAAGTGGCATCGATTCTTACTAGTTTACCATTCTGCAAGAATGCATATTCTATATTGGTCAGTAAGGTTTTTAGTTCTAGGGGCTCATGTTTAAAGCTTTCAGGGATTTGCAGCTTTCCCTAATCAATATCATTATTAGTAGCAGAAAGTTGTTGATGGACCTATTATAATTCATCCATGCTCCCCATATAGGCACATACAAGGCTCTTAGAGGATTCCATGCATAGGGTGCTACTATTAAAATTAGTGGTCATCCATTGGGTGCCTTCTTAGTTAGTGGCTGCTGCGTATAGGCATCGCTAAATTTTTGATTTAACGACACACCGAATGCATGCCTGAATGGATGCCCACTTAATGAACCAGAGTTGCTGCACATAGTTGCACCTAGAGTCACTGTACGTGATACATGGAACATGCTTCTTCTTGATCTTCCCAAAAGGATGTTCCTTATAAATTTCAATAGAGAGATCTCAAAGTCCTAAACATGCATCCACCATGCTAAGCCATGCTCTTCTCATTATAATCGGGAAGTCCCCCTTACAATTATCGACATGGATTACTAAGAAATTAGTAGGGTAGGACCACCCACAAATGGTGGTAATAATATCTTCTACTAATCCCAAGGGAACATTAATGGATTCATTTGCCAACTCGAGCCGAATGTTGCTTTTCTTCAATAGGGGTAGGTTCCAAGTGTTGTACATATAATGTGAAATTAGGTTGATACCTGACCTTGAATCTAGAAGAGCTTTGCATGACTTGTTTCCTACTAGCTAAAGGTATATGAGGGGGCTTCCTAGATCAGCCAATTTCTAAGGAAGATCATCCACCTTTATCCAATCCATCACAGCATGTGTTAACATGACAGTTTGCAATTTGGAAGACGTTTGGTTCAAAGGTTGCTTAGAGGATTGAGCGTCAGAGGCAATAGGAGATGCAGGGGTACTGGCTGTAGGTGAGTGTGAGTTTATGTTTAGTTTATTAGGCTAGAAAAAGGACATTTCTATGGTTTTGATTCTAACTTGATCAGCTGAGAAGCTGATTGTAAATTGATGGCCCTCATGGCATTACATTATTGTGGCTGTGGAGGTATCTCTCCCTGCATGGGCAGAGCAGGAGGTAGCTAAGTTGAGGGCTAATGGATAGGTGTGGTAGAAGAAGGTGGTGGAGGATAGTGCAGATGTGGGTTTCCCCCCTTAGGTGATGTAGATTGGGCCCAGAAGTATTCTAGAGGATAGTAATAACTTTGGAAGGTCACGTGACTAGAAGAGTCTTGTAGGGAGACTGGTTGCTAAACATAGTACTGATAAGAATATGACTGCTAGTAAGGGTACTGCTACCTTGGGGGTGGTATCCCCCATGATTTTGGATGCTACCATTGCTGGTAGTGCTCATATGATTGTGTTGGAGCTTCACTTGGATAATATTCCTATTACCAATGGAACTACCTAGAATTTCCTTAGGGATAAGACAATCTTCGGGGTGTTTGCCTTTTTTTGAAGTGAGGATTTAGAGCATACACCCTAGAATCTTGCAAATGTGACACCACAGGGCAACATCCCTTAGGATGTTCATACTAGCATATGTCACATCCATCATCTTCCTCAGTGCTACAGTTTGTAACTTATTCCACTGTAGCAATTTTTCCCTTACCTTTGTGGTAGACACGTTCAACTTCTTTTCTCCTTTATTGATCTCCATCATTACTCTGTTCTTTGGATTCTTCTGTGATTTTTAGAATACTTTGGAATTTTTCATCCAAAGAATCCCATATCTTGTCCACCTTGGTCAAAATTTCAAAAGCAAATTTTTGTATGGGCAAGGTCTTCCTATTCACTGCTACATCCAGTGGTGATTCCTCCTCATCTTCACTGAATCGGACTTCCCTCTTCCAGATGGAAGGGTCTCAATTATATTCCTTTGCATGTTTCCTTGGCTACCTACTCAATTAATCACTAAAGTTGATGAGCCCTTAACTCAGATAGTCATTCTTGAGCATAAACAACAAGTGTCTTTCTTATTTCGAAATGGAGCCCATCTATGATATGGCAGAGCTGTTCCCACTGAGAGTAGCCATGACTAGGGCATTGGTGCAACAATAAGTAATATCTACCCATGGCTACATCCAAGGGTTTGTGGCTACCTTATTTCGACCCCTGAATTTTTCATCTTAGATTAGACACTCTGGAGTAAATTTGCTATTTTTCATTGAAGAGCTCTAGCATCATACTCCATCGTCTCATTGATTCCGGCTCCAAAGATCAGTACTAGCTTTCTACTTCCTTGACATGTGTTTGGGGGAATATCTTGAGTTTCTAGCATTCATTTTCAATATTTTGTAGGGTGCAGGCATCATGAAATGCTTGTAGGTGAGTTTGAAAATCACAATTATATCCCCCTTCAAATCTGGGGATGTTCTTCATATCAAGGCACTTGATCTAGCTATCTCTCAAGTGCCTGGTAGGTATTTGAACTGCTTCTATTATGTTGAGCATGCTTCAAATGGATTGTAGTGGTTCATCAAATTCATGGTCCTGATGATGGCCATGGTGTCTATGATGATCTCAGCTACCTCTTCTTTCATGATGACCTTAGTCACATCATCCCCATCGGCCTCCTTGATCATGTCGGTCTCTATGATCACCATCATCATGATCTCTTCTACGATAGTTGTCATTAGAGTTAAGACTTGATGAAGATAAGGTGTAATGAGAGGATGGAGAAGAGGGGGAAAACTGTCACCCCCACAATTCTATCACCTCCTCTTTTATGATGATGGCCTTGATCTTCATGTCCATCTTCACCTCTGCCAGGATCTCCTCCATGAGATACCTCGTCATCTTGGGACTCCCGATCACTTGATCCTTTACTCTGTATGATGGATCGTATGTTCTAACATGGGGAAGGAGATTTGGAGGAATGGGAACCATGAGAAATAGGTTACTCATCATCATGTTGGTCCTACAGGAATAAAGGGTTACTAAACCATTTTCCCTTTGCTTGTTCAAGGCATTTTTCCTGTTGCCGGTCCCATTTATGTTGTGCCTCATTTGGATGATAATTCCAATAGTCATGATCCTCCATAATGTACTCCACACCTCAAACTTAAATGCCCAACCTGGTGAGAGTTTGGAGTAGCATTCCAAGAACCAATCAATCAATGGGCAATATAATGTTACCCTCCATGTCCTACCATCGCATCTACTCATCCTAATGCAGGATGAAGGTGAAGTTGGGTATATACTCATCTAGATGACTATATACCACTTGATATTCCTAGGGCACTCATGGGTTGGATCCATCTTTCTTCTGAGAAGAAGACATAATAGTGTTAAACAACAAATAACTTGGTGTACCTTCCTCTTACTTAAGTCACTTAGTGTAAGTATATTTTGATGTAATGGATCGATTCCAATAAAGTGAGTGATGATCTTGCTAAGGCTAGATAGGGCATGTAAGACTAATAGTCCCCAAAAATGGCACCAATGATGAGTAGTGAGGTACCCTTACATCCAATCATACGAATCATGATCATTCACACACTACTCAGTTGAATTCCGAAGACTACGAGCACTTACGCACATAGAATTCTAACCATCAAAGTCCTAGTTAGAGAGGTCATTGTCCTCTCAACCTCACTTGTGATATTCTAGGACAATGGTTAAGTGAGACTGAGGCATATGAATTTTTTTTCATATGTTTTCTTTTATCTTTAATATCTAAATCTTGTAATATAGGGAGTGAAAAGCTAGATAATTTAAGATTCGAATACTCTATTGCTCGACTACCCCTAGCATAAGTAGCTAGTCCCACCCTCAGTGCACATCCCAAGTGTGTCCTAATCACTAGTGGGTTGTCAAACATTAAGTGTCACTAGGTTTCCAAGTGTCAGACATATGTTTGAGGTGGTCGTGCTTATGTGTTCTCATGGACTACTAAAACGTACTATAACTATAAAGGATAACAAAAGCATTAAAATTATTAAAGTGTTAAAATATTAAAGCTTAAGTAATCTAGTTCAAGTGCTGTAAGGAATGTTTAAAAAGCTCATCTTTATTACCATTCATGCTAATGGACTTAGTACATTAGTGCTTGAATAAAGAGCTGTAAACTCTTCAAACTCCTTCTGTGGGCACTTGGAAAATAATCTAACTCCTATGGAAACAAATTGCAAGAGCTTCACTACAACTTGAACAAAAGGTGCCATAAATACAATTGTGCATGCATATTTATAATGGAAAATGGGCTCTACGTTGACGAGGCCACGTCAATGCATGGAAAGATGCATCAATGGGGTCATGTCAATGCATTCAAATTAATGAGGCTTTGTTGACATGGGCCAGTTGATGCGGTTAACTAGATGCTTCATCAATTATTATAGGTAACACATGTAATTTTCTATCTTTCCAAAATTCCATGTTCATTTTTTATGTTTGATTGTGGAATGGTAATGATTATTAGCTTTTACATAGAATTAGGAGGCATTATTTTTATGAGGAAAGGAATTGTACCATATTGGCCTTGCACTAGTTCTAATGGGCTAGTAGGTCAAATAATGATATTTACATGTGTAAGAACTATCCTAAAGAAAGGAGGTTTTTGAGGCTTATTCTTAGAGCTACCAATAGTATGATCTTTTTGTATGTTCACAATGTAAGTTACATTCTTTTGTTGAGATTATGATGATAATTTCTCCTACATTTTTTATGGTGGCATATGTTGGAAGGATGTATGAGAGTATCAAGGATATGATAGATGATGAGAGAAATATGATGGTGATTCCACAAGAGATGTCTTAACTTGATGATATTTAAAAGGATAGTAGTAGTAAGGTGAGACATAGGTAGTAAAATCATTAGGATAAATAGGTTGTTGGACATAGTATCCATAAGAGTCCAATTGACAATAGGGATATTGTTAGTGTGATGATGGAATTCTCATAACTATTGGTTTTTGGCACTATTATTGATAGTATTATTAAGGTCGAGAAGAATTTTTACATGGATAATACTATTGATCATAGGGCTATCCATAATTTCTTTATGAATTAGAAATTTTTTTGAATATTTTCTTTTCCACAAACTTTAGGTTCAACCAATAAATCCTAGATTATTTTAGATCTAACATGGCTAGGTAGTAACTCTATGGATATTCTTATTAATAGATTTCACATTCATTTCCCTCATCTTAATCTAATTCTATAACCTCTTTTACTATTATAGGTTTTTCTTTTTACCTATAAGTACCCTTGCCTATTCTCTTATTATTTTTTTTCTTCTTTTTATCTTAGTATCCTATTGTTTCCTACTCTATTCTTTCCTCCATAAGTTTCAAGTTCACTATAAATTTTCATTCATCAAATTTCTCATATTATCTATCTTTGCCAAAATTTTAGTAATGGGATTTTATATGAAGAAGATTTTACATGATTTCACCTCATCAAACGATGACTCTTCTTCCTTATCATATATATCGATCTCCTTCTTGCAAAGCATTGGATCCAAGTTATACTTCTTTACATTACACCTTTTGCTTAATATTACTTCTTCTTTTACCACATGTTTAATTAGCATTTATAGCCAATTGTTTATTAATTCTAATAATATTTCTTAGGCATAGATCCCAAGTGTCTTCCTCTTTTTTTTCTTTTTTTTTATGAAGCCTATCTATGATGTGATGAAGCTTCTCTTTTTTAGAAAATCCATGGCCTTGGTATCTATGTAATAGAGAATAATGTATACCCATGGCTACATCAAGAAATTCATGGTTCTCTTACTACCATCCTTTATTTCTCTTTCTTAAATTGAACACTCTATAATAGATTTTGTACTTCTTATTAAATAGCTCAAGCATTTTGTATCTTTGATGAATTAAATCTAGTTTAAATGACCTATATCAATTTTTAGATTCTTCTATGGTGTTCTTAGAAAGAATGTAAGCTTTTATGACTTAAATATTTTTAAAGATGCAAGAATCATGGAAGGATTTTACATAATGTTGTATATTAGAATTATAGCCTTTCTAAAATTTAAAAATATTATTCATACTAATTCATTTGATGTGGCTTTCCCTTTGATGCCTATAGGGTATTCTTACTATCTCCTCAATTTGTATCATGCTTCTAGTAGGAAAAAAAGGTATCATCATGGACATAGTATGGTTATAATTTATTTTTTTATTTTCTTGATTATGATGGTCTCATATATGATCCTCTTGATACCTTGTATCTTGCCTTTGAACTCTATATATGTCTTCATCTCAATTTATTAGCGGATTTCTATCTTCATACCTATGTTCATATTCATTAAAAATAGACAATGAAGATGAAGAGGAAGATGGTGAACTACAAGAACCACCATGCCTTCTATATCTTTTGCTATGATTCCTTGGTTCATCTCTTCTATTTTCATAGGAGGTCCTATTCCTTGAGGCCCTTCTTATTCTAGGACTTCTTCCATCCCCTCTAGGATTATCTATGATAACTAGATGTAGTCTTTGAATGTAGTAAGGATGATAATAAGAATATGATACCCATGCTTATAGTGGCTCACTATAATTCTTTTCAATAAAAATCTTATCATCACCCTTGTTAGTGTTCTTATTATGTAATGGCCTATCAATCCTATGTGAAGAAGACATTGTTTTAGTTAATAATGTAGGTATTACTTAAAATATTAATTTTTTCTAAAAGATAAATAATTAATAATTTCATAGATATCATTTATAATATAACTAATCTATATCACTAGCATCATCATGCTAATGATGAGAGATAGAATAGATCCTATATCCAACCATATGAATCACAAGCATTCATATGTAATCTAATCAAATTTCATGCATGGGACTACTATGGTATCTAGTTCATTAATCATTTCTCATAGATTACTATCTTTTCACTTGGACAAGCGATATCTCTATTATATTTGGTTTATTCCAATCTTTTTTTAAGAAGGAAAACCCAATTCTATAGTGATCATGAAACATTTAGAAAAGAAAAAGTACATAGGTCAAATACATTTGAAGAACTAGATGATCTTGAATATGAGAGAGAAGATCCATCATTTAGTGAGGTACATAGGGACTTCTTTTCAAAATAAAGTTTTTGAAACAAATGGATAACAACCTAAAAAAAATTAAAAACCAAAACACATCCCTTCAAACAAAGAGAATACTCATTTTTTTAGTTTTTTTTTTGTCATTTTGGTGAATCAAGAAGAGAGAGAGAGAGATGAAAATGTGTAGAAATATAAATATTTTTACCCAAGAAGATGAAACTATTTTGACCAAATCATATGTAGTAAAGTAATGATGAAAGTAGTCCTTTATTTTTTATCTTTTGCTAGGTCAAACAAATACATGCCCACTGATTAAGAACATTAACAAGGCTAGACAAGTAAATATTAATGCCTGTAACATTTGAAAATAATTTCAAAAATTATTATTTAATGGGTAGCTAACTAAATCATGATCAATAGTCTCTCTATCATTTTTGCATCTCTCATAAATATCATTGTTAGTAAAATCCTTGTGTTAGAGAAATTTTTTGACTAGAAGTTTGCCATAAAGGACTTTCTCATGGAAGTGTAATGTTTAGTAATAATAGCTACATGTCACCATGTACTCTTTAAGGAATCTTTTTGATAGTGAAATAAAGTATTATATTCCTCTTACACTTTATATCTATCATGAATATACTAATGGAACTGAAGATTGGAATTTTAAATAAAATTGAAAAATCAAGTTTGAGCATATTCAAAGCTACACCATGTCGTTGAAGCATGAGAGACTATAGGGGTATTATGGAATAAAAGAATATCACATAAATATTTATCCTTCATAATACTAACCCAAGGCTTCTATAGGGTATATAATTAGAAAACAAGTTTACTAAGAAAAGCCAAGTTTAAATTTTTTAGAACTCTAACACCCTAATTGCCTTTACTAATATCCTTGCAAATGGTCTACTAGTTAATAGAATGAAACACAATTTCTCTAAATAAGAACTAGAGAAAATATCTTTTAAGTTTCTCCAATCAAGTAAAAAGTGATTTTGATGGTTTATAACATGAAATAAGGTAAAGAGTATCTTATAACACTAATTTAATCAGTTGAAGTTTGCCTACATAAGTGAGAAGTTTTTCCTTCCAACTAGCTAACATTTTCTTGAACTTATCAATTAAATCCTATCATATAGATAACTTCATCTTGCCAAAAATAATAAAATAATAAGAGTATTTCTAGAAAAAGTAAAAAATTTGACAATGAAGTTTTTAGAAAATGAATGTAGAACATACTCATCAGTATCAAAGTTATACACTAAATTTTTAGAGAAATTTATGTGAAGATCAAATGCTTTTGCAAAATTATCTAGAACTTTAATGCCCATGTTTGAAGAATCATTAGAACCTTTAAGAAAAAGAAAGTGTCACCCATAAATTAATAATGAATGAAATTATTACATCCAACAACATGGGCAATGCCCGTTTACTCATTTCTTCTTTGATGATGAAGCAAAAGAGCTTCTAAATCTTCCATAGCTAAAATAATTAAGAAAGGAGAAACTAAATCACCTTATGTTAGATCAATTAGATGGTTCAAAGTGAGGCATATGATTATTAATGTTATGTAGTTGTGACTAGCTAGATGAAAACATGGAAATTAATTATTTAATTAATATAAGTAATATCAGGAAGATATATCCTAAGCTAGCATAAGAGAAATGAGTATCTATTCCTAGCTTACCATACACATCTAGAGCTCATGTACCCACTATTGAGATTACCAAGCATTATCCTACTATGTGAAATATATAATAGAAATACTAGGATTACCAAGTGAATACATGTTTATGCTCAATACTAGTCATGCTTATTTCACCAATGATTAATGTGCATAGAAATGTAAATATTAATTAAGTACATATAAAGTAAATTACATTGAAAATAAATCTATTCGAAGTCAAAGTTATATAATAAATATGAATTAATATTGATCTAATTGTTGATCATAAATTGTGTTCAAGTACAATGTCACTTGAATAACATATTGTATAATTGATTCAAATGTATGATGTGAGTATTCATTGACTATTTGCTAATATTATAGAAGAAAACTACAAGAGTTTGGCTACACTACTAACTAAATGATGGTATAAATCTTTTGGATGCATGCATTTATATAAGCAAAAGATAAGATATCATTGACGCATTAGCATCAACAAGGTTGTGTTAACACATATCCATTAACATAGTTAACTAACTTACATTTCATCATTAGGTTTTCTCTACCTACTTCTCCTCTTATCTATATTGTATTAGATTATTTTTAGTTTCCTCCCTATATTTTTTTTCATCCTCTTTCTCTCTTTCTATCTCTTTCTTTCTATTTTTCTACCATTCTTCTATGTCTCTCTCATGCAACTCAATCTATTCTCCTTAATCTCTACTTATGCCATTATACTGCTATTTCATTCTATCTACATGCTATGGTAAGGATATTTATAATTAATCTTCCTAATAAAGATATTCATAAGTATTCTTCCATTGTTACTCCATGTGAGTATGTGTTAATCTTATGTGATATAGAACAAGAATTTATTAATTTACCAATCATCAACAATCATTAGCATGTGGAATCTAGGAGTGCCTCACTTTCTGTGACATAGCACATCAACTTGATGTATAAGTGATGTTCCTGATTTTTAACAATTTATTATCTTCTCAAGTTCATTATTTTCTAATTTACCTTTCCTCTCTCATGTTTCTTTATTCTTCCTCTAATTGTTATTCCTATCTCCATTTTCCTTCCTTACATAAGGACATCTTGAGGATTAAGTGATTCCATTCTATTCTAGTGAGGGAATGTTAAGAGCTTGTGTGATATAAGCTATGAACATTATTAATAACATCCCTTTATCCATTTTGTAAGATAGGTGAAATACCCATATATAAATTCATATTATAATCCATATCTAGATTTCTTTGTAATTTAATGGACAAATAAAGATAGATATAATTGACTTACTTTCCCCAAAATATTACATTATGGCCCTATATTACTATAATTTAAGATAGTGTTCAAGGTAAAATATGATATGTGCAACCTATACACTATGGATCCATGTATGCTAGCTTGTGGAAAGATAAACAATACTTCACAAGCTATAAATGCCTTATCATCTAGCTTATAGAAGCTACAAAGTCCATGTATCCTAGCTTGAGGGGTTAAAGATGCCTCAAAAGTACAAAAATTTGATATTTTAGCCTTGTATGCTAAGCATTCCAATTCCATACACTAGACAACCTACAAAGATATCATTCAAAGGTTGGGTTTTAATCTTATACGCTAGGCATGAAAGTCTTGTATGCTAGACATGAAAGTTTTGTATGCTAGGCAACATACAAAGGTAGTGTACAGAGAATAAACATTAGCTTAAATTATTAGTACACTACATGGAGGTGCCCTAGGTACGATAGAATTTCCTAGGCATTTGCAACAATCATGGTAGAAATAATCAACAACAAATTAGAACATTAGTGGTTTATTTAAATAATGATCTATCTCATTGAAAGGACTTTTGGCATGTTGAATGTACAACAAACTTGAGACTTTCAAGTAGTGTAGACCATCAAAGAAAACAAGCAAATTTAGGAAGTAGATTTGTGTAGATACATTTAAAAAAAAACATCTTGCAATTATATCAAGGCTTAAATACATTACTGCATCTTTTGTATTTTCTAAAACTCAAAATATGTATCTCTTAAACCTTTGCTTATAACATTTTAGTTCATAGTATTTGATGAATCATGGTTTTTAAGCTACTAATATCGGACCCTTAATATCAAACCCTTGTTAACCAGATGCTGACATCGAACCCCTATTATCAGACCCCTGATATCTAATGAGTCCCAATATTGGACCCCCAATATCAAACCCTCAATATCGGGTACGTGATATCGCAGCCTGGCTAGCGATATCGTGGTTCTTGTGTGAGCCTATAAATACACAATTGTGTGCATGGGAAAGTAATAGGAAGTAGATTAGTTATAAGTTAGTTTTCATTTCTAGTTCTTCTCAACCCTTTTCCCAAGTGCATGCCCGTAGTGTGATAATTGTAATTGTATGGCACCTTTATTCGAGTGTGACGTACTTGGACACACACATGATCAGAAATAAAAATCAAGATTACTTCATCATTGCAACATTCACTTAGTTTAATTTTAATTGTTATTTATTACTTTCGTAATTAATATTTCTCTACCCTCATCTCCTACCCCTATTAGTAAATGCGAAATGAGTATGACTTAATCACGAGCATTTAAGTGTGATTACTTGGTATCCCAGTAGCGTACCTAGAACATGTGCTTGGTAATCTCAGTGGTAGTACACGAGGTCCAAGATTTGTATAGATGATTAAGAACAGATGCTCATCACACTTAAGCTAGCTTAGACTCTCTTCACCCTTTCCATCTTAGTTAAAACAAAGTTACTTTCCATTGCCTCTAGGAGTAGCACTAATCTAGGACCACATCATACACCTCACTCTGGACTAAATCATAAATGACAAAGCAAATACTAGTCTAGGTGGAAAGATAGCAAACTATGATTAATGACTAACTATCTAGATACCACAGCTAGCTCGCCTGCGGAGTTTGACCAGATCATGTGTGAACGCTTGTATTCATATGGTTGAGTGTAGGGGTACCTCGCCACTCATCATTGGTGTTGTTGCTGGGGACAATGTTAGTTATTTAGATTAGTTATATCATAAAATATCACTATAATGGGTATTAATGATATATCCTTTAGAAAACAAATTAAATTAAATTCAATTAAGTCACACACCACTCACTACAATGTCTCTCTCACAAGACTATGCTAACGCCACAACTAGTGAGGCAATTCATTGGAGAACCAATGAATTATATGACGAAGACAAAGTTTGGAGTACTCAACTTTATGCATGAGTTCCATATGTTCATGAGTATCCCAATGATACTCAAGGATTTGTGTCATCCAACTCTGACACCTCTAGCAAGGAGGGGATAGCCCATAGAACGAGGAGGCCCGAAAGGCCTAGGACCTTCTCAATAACTAACAAGAATCTGTTAGGGGATGATTGGAAAATTTACAAAATTCAGGACAAGTTTTTTAGTTATTTCTCTTCCTCTACTCCTTCAACGTTAGATCATGACAGGGATGACTATCTCTCAAGGGATTGGCATAGAACTAAAAATCGAGCTCTTAAAAGAAAATCAAGAATGCCAACATGAACAAGGACAACATTGTCTCAACTCGCAAACTCATAGCCTACTTAGTGATGATAAACCCCTACTGGCCACTAAGAGCCTAATTCCTATACAAAGGCCATTCAAATATCCTGTAGGCATCACAAAGAAAGTCGTCTACCTAGGCTTGATTTAAACAACTTTTCCAAGTTCACAGGAAGCTATGATTTAGATCTGCAATAGCATATACAAGCCTTCCATGATGCCTGTGTATGGAACAATATTGATAATGGATGGAAAAAACTTAAGCTCTTTCCTCTAACACTCGTTGGCCAAGCAAAAGTGTGGTACAGATCCTTAAAACCAAAATCAATTCGTAGTTGTCCAACAATGGTAGAACTCTTTACTGAATGATATCAAACCTATGCAAGAGTGTCAACCTAAGGAGATGAATCTAAGAGTGGAAACAAGGGCAACATGAACCCTTGGACATGGCCTTAGAAAGATATTATGCATTGTTAAATAACTACCTAGGGCATGGATTCTCCAAGGAAAGGCTAATGTATCACATCATGGATGGGCTCCATAATGAAACAAGGAAGACCCTAGGGATGTATGCTCGAGGTCAACTATATGAGCTACGAACCCATCGACTCCAAGAGCTTATTAAGAAGATAGCAAAAGAAGATGGATAAATGGCCAAATGGGAGAATATTGAAAACTCTCAATGAGACAAAAATCTCAAATTAGCAAAGGTCCATAACCATAAAGAGAAGCAATCAGCTCACCTTGAGGAAGTCCAACCATTTCTACCTTTTCCAATGCAACAATCACTAGATGAAATTGAGGCAAAGATTAATAAGATGATGAAATGGGTGCATAGGAAATATGGAGAATATGCTAACAATAGTAGAGGTACAACTATGCCAAATCAAGAAATAGGATAGGACACCATGCAATAATAAAAAAAAGGGTAGAAGATAATAAGAATAAGAACTCAACTGCCAACTTCACATATCAATGCAACATCTGTCTGTATGATCATCCCAAAGGCCAATGCATAGTCTTGTCACATTTACATAAGCATTGGGGAGGAATGTTACATCCAAATTTCATACAAAAATATTGGGTCCATCCATAGTGGCAAAAGCCCTAGTCATGGGGAAGGCCATCACCAACATGACCATATCATTTGTATGTCCCAACGCCAAATGCTTACAATGGTCAACACCCTGTTTCTCCAATTAGATCATTGTTATCATTCTCCAGAATACTATCCACTCATACCCTCTTTGACAAGGTCGCCACCTCATGTACCTTACACTTTTTCTCAACAATAATGTTCTCATCCTTCACCTCCTTCTACATTGCCACCAATTGTACCAAAAGGTTTTGAATCACAATACCAACCTATGAATGCTACTTGTGCTACTACCGTCAACAACAGTGGAAGTACACAAAAGTGCCCTTTCTTTAGGCATGGTCATAGAAAGAAGCAACACGATGCTAAACCCACTGCATCTTCCAACCTAGCACAAGTTCAACATTGTGATGCATTCTTCTCCTTGAACTTAACACCTTGTGTTACCTTATCAGGGCCACCAATCAATACTCCAACAACTATGTGGCCCAATGAATATAACCACAGAGGGGAACACATTGATCCTTGCATACTATCTTACAGTCAATGGTGCCATAGTGGGGTAGCTCCTTATCCCATGACCCCATCATATAAGCTACCCCACTATGTCTATTATGGTCCAAGTGTGTGAACCCTAATATGGGTACATTCCAACCACCACATCAAAAGACACCCAGTGGTTGGGATATGATCGATCCCCAACATTTTCAACATGCATGGAAAAGGTTTAGTAATGGGGGATATCCCCCATTCTAACAAGTAGACTTAATAAATATTTTTTCTTTCCTTTAATTTTACAATTTTTTGGTTTCTAGTTTTTCATTTTTCAATTTGTTGTTTTATCTTTTTATTCATTGTTTATCTTTTTATTTATTGCTTTGTCTTTTTATCTTTTCATGAGTTCATCTATGAATAAAACACTCATGTGACTCGTTGCTTGAGGTGTTGTTCTATGCTATCAAGTCTTAGGTAACTAATTACTTGGATAGCAAGTCCATCACATCCACCCAACCATTCTATTAATAAGAGGTTCTACTCTAGGTACGATGATATTCTTGACAACATTAAAACTTAAAGTAATTTTGTGTTCATTATACCCAGCGCAAGGAAGGATGGACCAAGAGAAAGTGGCCAGGGTGTGACATCAAGGGGACTTGTGGATTCTCTTTGGTAACATTTGTAGGAGTTACCATGTATCCTGGTTGTACTAAGATCCTTGTAGATCTAACAAAAAATGGGAGTAAGTGTATTAAAGGCATCCAATAAAGAAACCCAATGCTATTCTAGGGGGATCCCACTGGAAATACATGCACCCATGCCTAAAGGTAGGCAATTTCTCTAGATTACGCATCCAAAAAAAAAGGAAGAAAAAAAAGAGAAGAGAAGAGAAATTGTGCCAAAGTGACCAGACAAAAAAAATGTGCCGAAAGAAATTCCAAATCACTCCTCCCTTGAACAAAATGCCAAGTGATCGTATGCCTTGCTGTCATGATGCTCTTATGGTTGTCCATCATTGGATGAAATAATGCGATGTCACTAATCTTAAGAATGGACTTGGTCTTGATTTTGGAGCGATGGGCTAATGACACATTAATCACATCCTACACTTAGGATTCATTGTGCCCTAGGTCAATTACCTCATGTCCCAATCTCTACAATCCCTTCTACAATTCGTCTCATCTCGTTGTTCATGTATTTGTGACCTGTGTCTTGTGTAGCATTGAATTCATACCTCATCATGGTGGTATCTACATGTGTATGTTTTTTGGAGTTGGTGTGGATGACATTTAACCCTTCTAGTGCCTACAGACATTTTAAGGTGTAGTTACATAAGGGCATGATAGGTAGGAACCTGCTTTGGGGAGGACCCACTTGCATGACTTTTGTAATTTGTACTTGTTGCACATCACCACATCATTTTATACCCTTCGAGTACTCCATTGCCAAATATATTCTTTCATTTGTCATCATTTTATCAGAAATTCCTCAAAACCATTATGTGTCCTTTTATGTGTCACCTAAATAAATCAGGTCTGACATTACAATTTTAGGGCAACTTCCTTGAAAATATTTCTCTAACTCTAAAATCACACTAAGCAAAGAATTCAACATGTATTAAAGGCAATGAGTAAGGTATGAAATAATTGAACTTATTTCAATAACCTTACTAACAATTGATCTTTGTGTGATTATAGATGGCCCCTAAAAGAGGAAAATAGGGAGGACATTCTCAAGGTGCAACTGAATGCCTAGGGGGGGAGTAGGGGCTAAGGACCTCATGCAGAACATGTAGAGTAGGAGGCACAATAATTCATCATCCATCAGGGAACTCCTGTCACTGCACAATATGGCTAAGAAAAAGGTGGATATGTCAAGGCTTGAGCCTATGAAGAGGAACAACGACTATTTGCAGCATAGCATGTCAAGACCAATCAAGTGTTCCTGCAACTGCTATGTCCATGAGCAATGCCAAATCCATCAACATTGGAACATCAACATGGATGGCTCATAATCCTTGGATAGAAGAGAAATGTTAAGCACTTCTTCAATGGTATCAATCTCAGAAGCCTGGAGTGTAGGACAAAGGAAAGGCACCCATGGAGAAGCCACCACCACTTGGAACCACATGAGTTCCAACAAAGTTTTGTAATTCTATGTCTATGTCCCAATTTTGTTTTGTTCAATCCCACACTATGGCATGAATAATTCCTAGTTACTCAATAATCCCATACCTATCCACTATGTAATCAATTGGACTCGTTCTCATTTTGTTTAACTTGAGGACGAGTTGTTATTCAGTTGTGGGGGTATGATGAATCATGGTTTGTCAGGTGCTAATATCGGACCCTTGATATTAGACCCTTGTTAAGCAAGTGCTGATATTGAACCCTTGTTAACCAAGTGTTGATATCATACCCCTATTATCGAACCCCTAATATTGGATGAGTCCTGATATCGAACCCCCAATATCGTACCCTCGATATTGGGTACGCAATATTGGAGCCTTGCTAGCGATATCAGGTACATGATATCATGGTTCTTTTGTGAGCCTATAAATACACAATTGGCTACATAGGAAAGTAATAGGAAGTAGATCAATTAGAAGTTAGTTTTCATTTCTAGTTCTTCTCAATCCTTTTCCCCAGTGCATGCCCGTAGTGTGATGATTATAATTGTACGACACCTTTATTTGAGTGTGACATACTTGGACATGCACATGATTGGAAATAAAGGTCAAGATTACCTCATCATTGCAACATTCAATTAGTTTAATTTTAATTGTTATTTATTTCTTTCATAATTAATATTTCTCTACCCTCATCTCCTACCCCTGTTAGTAAATGCCAAATGAGTACAACTTAATCATGAGCATTTAAGTGTGACTATCTAGATACCACAACTAGCCTATCTACAAATTTTGACTGGATCGTGCATGAATGATCGTATTCATATGGTTGAGTGTAGGTATACCTCACCACTCATTAGTATTATTATCAAATTTGTAGTTCTACCATTTTTTTCCTATAGTCCTGTTCTTATCTTCCATTCTATATTTTAAAATTAAGACATTCATTTGCATTTTTTATCACCTAGTAATAGACCCTCTAAGTCCTCATTTGATTGGCAAGACTATTTGAGGTACTCATGGATCCTTCTTGAACCTTATGAATCTATTTATTAAACTGTTTCATCAAGGATCTTCAACCCTCTAGCACTAAAGTTTTCCATCAATATAGTATCTAACACTAGAAGAAGAGTTTACCTCACTTCTTCATCTAAACCTATTGTAGTGTTTTCCTATTTCTACCTTTTGTTCATGATCATGTGTTTTCAACAATTTAATTAAAACATTATTTTTAGTTTTACCTATTGTTGTGTGTATGTCACAACTAGTTTTTGATCTAAACAAATTTTTTTTAGCCCTTTCTTCCTACAACCTACAAATTTGAAAAACTTATTTATTATTATTATTTTTGAAGTGCACAACAACCCTACCAACCATACGCTAGAGAAAAAATTTTAAAAAATATAATTAATTTTTGATTTTACAATAGTAGTTGTAGTGCATACACTAGAACCTCTTCCTAGTTTTCTAGCGTTAGCAAAACTTAGAAAATTTTAATTTCTCATTGGAGCTATAACCTTTGTACACTAATACTTTCACTTTCTATGTATGCTAAAGCTTTTATATGTTGTGTACGCTAAAGCTTTTACTTGTTGTAAATACTAAAGCTTTTGTATGTTGTGTATGCTAAAGCCTTCATATGCTATGTACACTAAAGCTTTTGTATGTTGTGTATGCTAAAGTCTTCATATGCTATGTACACTAAAGCTTTTGTATGCTGTGTATGCTAAAGCTTCTATAAGCTATATAGGTTAAAGCTTTCATATGTTGTGTACACTAAATCTTTAATATGTTGTGTATGCTAAAGCTTTTGTATGTTGTGTACACTAAATCTTTAATATGTTGTGTATGCTAAAGATTTAGTTGCTTCATATACTAAAGCTTTAGTATGTTGTGTAGTTAAGGTTTTGTATGATGAAGCTTTCATTTACTTCGTATGTTAAAGCTTTCATATGCTGAGACTGCTTCATACACTAGGATTACTTGCATCATACGCTAGGATTGTCTCACAAGCTAAGACTCCCATACGTTAAGCAATCTCATATGCTAAGCCTTCTAGCCTACTACTCAGTTTAACATTTTGTTGATGCCTTTTCACCAATCCACTATATTACCCCTTAACTTTACATTCATGACCCCTAACTAAGAAGGAGTTTTCATCTATGATCCAAAATATCCAACAATCATAAAACATAGGCAATTAGTTAGATAAAGGAAAAAGAGCCTAGACTCCACAATTATAAATGAGGACTTTTATAACTTCCTTTGTGCCAAGATACAGGTATGCCTTCTCATACCAAAATCTAAGTCTGATGCTAAGTGTCAGTTTGAAATCATACATCAAAATAGAAAAGAGTACATTCCCTTACCTTATAACAAAATACCTTTAATTATTTTCTATGCCAGCTTTTTAATACAACTTATGAAAATTGATGGGTGGAGTAAAGAGTAGATGACCATCAAGAGGAGAAAGATGAATTTGAGATGGAGTAAGAGTTGGACATCATTGTTGAAAGCCTCTTCCAAAAATTGGCTTTGTAAACAACTATTCCTAGCTCTACATCTTCCATATAATTTATGGAATAAGTTCATCAATCTTCTCCTATCTATCCCACCATGTTTAGGACAATCCCTATCATTACAACACACCAAACTTAACCTATCTATGAGCCTACCTCCCTATTTTCATTGATGTCCTTCGCTACACAACCTCATTCCACACGACCATCACCCATGGTGTCTACCACATCCCATCCTTTCTTGATCCCAGTGGACTTTTTCATGGGATCCTAGGCTATGCAAGCCTCTCATACCTCCTTTGTCCCCATTATACCTCAAGTTTCAATACAAACATCCTTCTAATTGTTCATTCCTCCTACCATCATAATCGCCTAGTCTCTTCCATCATTAATACTTCCCATTACATGAAACCAATCCTTCCAACTTCCTTCAAAATCATCTACATAAACACCAAAACTGATGGGGATTCCCCAAGGTATGGACCAAGCCTTCTAGATAATTCAAGAACTCACCAAAGAGCCATGAAAGCTCAAAGCCTCTATTACTTAGATGGTTAAGATAACGGACTTCTACCAAGGTGATCCCATTAGTTATAATGTTCCCTAGATCACTCTTCCTACATGCATTACCATTCTCCAATTTACTAAATACAATGGAAAAGATAATCCTAACTCCCACCTTATCATTTTTTGTTCAAAATTCTTGTTGTTGCAAGCCTAGTCCCACACTTGAAAAGCCTTAGATTGGTACTATGGATTGCCTAGAGGGCCCATTACATTACTAGAGGACTTGATTTCATAGTTCATAACTTTTTCAAGTATAACTTGAAACTTGATATGACACTTGACCAACTGATGAAAGTTAAACAAGGACTTCTTAAACCTATATAGGTGTTCATATAGTGATGGAATGCTCTCTTAATGAGATTCCTAAACCATCATTGAGACACATCTTCTAGCCATATTCAAGGAGGTGGTTAAGGACTTTATCAAGTCCAAATTGTATTACTTAGAGTCTCGATCACTAAGCTAAGCCTTTTTGCAAACTAAAAACATTGAGAAAGTAGTTGAGGCAAATAACAACCCAACCTATGTGGCCTATAAAAACCAACAGATAAGGAGGAATAGGAAGAGAAGTAAGCAAGAACAAACAACCTTGGCTATGATATCCAAGGCTACAAATCAAGTAGAAAGGAGAAAATCTTGACCATGTAACACCTATTCTGACTCATCTCAACAATCTACTTTCTATAATCCAAATCAATCAAGACCAAACTTTAGATAGAAGGATAGGACTAAGTACGCTAGATTACCAATGAAGTTCTTTGAGCTTTTAGAATATTCACTTAAAAACAATCATACACAACATAAGTAATTGTTTGAAGAAGCTTGTAAGAGGTACAATTATCTTTGTGAGATAGCTAGAGACCCAATGATGGTAACTAAAGATTATCCAAAGCTACTGAAGTACTTCAAAATTGATAGGTTTTCCATTATCATCAAATGGTTGGTCATGATACCAATTTTTTCCTAGCCTTGAAACATGACATCCAAAAGATGATTGATCATGGAGAACTAGTTTTGAACAAGCCCAACTCTTCAAGAATCAATAACTCTTACATTGTAGTCTTGTTCACAACAACCAAATGGTCCAATCCTCCTATGGAATTGTTCATTGTCAAGGTACCACCCCAACCTCAAAACATAAAGCCTAGAGACCCCTTTTTCATATGGGTACCAATGCCACCAATCCCTACAAAATCTTTGATTGTACATGTCCCACCTTCAATGGAAACAACATCATAACTTAAAGTAAGGGAGCCATGCATTATTAGGATTCCCCTATCATCTATTGGAAAACGTGAAATAACTCATAATCAAAGCCTACCTATAGAAGCCAATAATTCAACAATTAACAAGAAACCATCACTGCAAATGTAGCAAAACCAACCTATCGTCAAACTGATAACTAAGCCCATTGAAAGTAGCCAATAACAAAAGGCTTTGAAATAGGTTAACCCACAAGAGCCTATACCAAGATTTACTACACTCATGGATAAGGGGCCCAGCATTCATACATTAAAACATGACCCAAAAATCCTAGAAAGGATGGAGGAAATTAAAACCATCAAGGTTGAAACATCACATGCCAAGGGAAAGAATTTCCTTGTAATGATGGAATAAGCCAAATGGTACCTCAACCAAAAGAACATGTTGTTGAACCTATATGATCTAGCCATGACCTCTCCTACTCATAGAGACATATGAGCTCAAGTATTAACTTATATCCCTATGAATGGAGACATACCTACCAACAAAGAGTCTATTCACTCTATCATTAAGCAAGCCTTACTTTGGGAAAACACGCATTTACACATGCTTAGCTTTCACAAAAATGAGGTAAAGATGGAGTCATGAAAAGGAGAAGTGATATCTGCTCCTCTCTTCATTATCATACATATTGGTAGGTATAAGATTCATTGTGTTCATGTGGATGATGGAGTGGCAACCAACATGATATCATACACTATCATTGAGAAACTAAGCTTCACCTACACTAAAGTCAAAGAGACACCCAGTTTCAACTTGATCTTGGGAAGGTCATGGTTAGAAAAGGTTTAGGTGGTCTCATATCCTATACATGAAAATATTCACTTACCATAAAATTATGGGAAAATTATGATCTATAGGGATCACACATGTTCACCATCCATCAACAATGTCAAAATTGATTGGTGTTCAGAAGTGGACTTTCAAATGAAAACTCCCAAAACTCAAGTTGGAACCAGTGACAACCATATTAATAATGACAATGTTAACACCAACTCTAAAATTATATTGGTTAATAAAAACATTTTCCAATTGTCATGTTAAAAAGGAAATGTGACAAAACTAGAATCACAAAAAAAAAGCTCCTTGATTTATCTGGGATTAGGCAATAGATACATTATGGATGTCTTATCTCTTATTTTGTTAATAGGCATTTGTTAACCTTTACAACTTTGTATCATGTTTCATTGCTTATTTCATCTTTATATGCTCTTTTGAAAGCATCCCATACTTGCTAGAAAGTTATGGTCATGGCCCATTGAGGCCTAAAATTGGCAACATCATGATAAGCCAGGGCCTAAAACTGGTAAAACCATCATCTATCAAGGCCTAAAACTAGTGAGCATAATGATGCCTTTTTTTTACCCTTATACCAACATGATGGCTGGTTTGCCTAATAACACTATTTACAAGTCTTACGTACGTGCTTATACCTATCTTACATGCTTATTAAATTTAGAACATAGGTTTTCCTATTCATTTCAAAAGATCTAAATATCAACATCCAATTATTTAGAACTTTGATATACATATCAAGTTTCCACAACTTAAATGTAGTATATAGAACATTGAGTATATTAATTTGCCCAATCAAATCAAGTGATTTGAATTTGTACTGACACATACTTCCACAAGACCAAAAAATCATAGACATAACAAAAGATCATATTGATAATCACTATTAAAATAATAAATAGCTTTTAGACATAAATATAATGTAACTTTATTATATATGCAAATTCAACCATCTGTAAACACGTATCACTAAGGAATAATTTTTCATATCTGATTCTCTCCTTTCTTTGATTTCTAGATAATAATTGAGGTACCATCTTTAACTCCACCTAATTTTTTATCCTCATGGAAAGCATCCAAGTCATGCAAATGTCATTTACATGTCTTATTATCCTATATCCTTCACACATATCCTTCCTCATCTTCATAGAATTGACTCATCAAATTGATCAAGATGGTACTTAGTCAACTGAATAGGTTGGGATTTGTTGAGGCCATGTTTAAGGGCAAGGCTGATGATGGCCTTGTTAACTAGAGAAAATGAAAATCTACACTTGTCCATAATGTGAGTGTTGTAGTTGTTGAGAACATTGCACAATACGAGAGTTGACATTGATCAACCTCTTTCCACCTTTGTTAATATATGTTGTGCTCTCATGTCTGATATTTTTTCCAAAGTAGGGCACATTTCTTGTTTGTTTTTGCCATCTACCTTTCTAAAATAGAACTACCTCATAGGGAGCATAACTTTCTCCTTTTGAACTACCTACTATACTAATGTTCTTCTTCAAAATGAACTTGCCTTACAAGTTGGGCTTTTTCCATCCATTATTTCCAAAATTTCTCCCACTAGTATTTTCACAATTTAGAAATTAAAGAGATACACTGCTTAGGTTAAATATTTGACAAAATTTAACTATATACATAATAATCAACAAAATGAAGATTACTCAAACTCACATTTCCATTATTTAGAATCTTAGATATTGTAGAAACAAATGAAAGCTACTTGATTGCAGATTCAAAAATCATATATGAAATGCTAATGAGTCAAATGTATAGATTTGAAATATTGATTTGGAAAATGCCTCTACAACAACAATGGTATGTGAAATACTAATGAGTAATGTTTACAATTTTGAAATGGTGATATGGAAATGATAACTTGCAACTTTAATAGGTCTGCTTACTTCTACCTTCTACTAAAATCTATATATGATATGTTGTTCTACCTGTACATCAAGGGCAATAGCATAATTCACTAAAATTTGTACATTAGGGATAATAGCATAATTTACTAAAAATTGTACACTATACCTTTTATTTCAATAAAAAAATTACATTTTTCTCTAAAGTTGTTTAATAGAATTTCATTATTCACTTCAAGACATAGTCTAATTAGAAATTAATGCTTAATACTTCCTACCAGATTCAACCTATAGCTTGGTATTTCCAAATTAATAATCTTTCTCCTAGGTTAGCACTTCATTATTTCTAGAGGCAATTTTCTATTCTATTATTATAACATTAACATATAGAACTTGACTTTAGGTGAGATTTGGTAAATTAATTGATTTTCTAAAATTTAGAGTCAATTATAGAATATTTAATTTTCTTGGATGGCTAAACATGTTTGGCTATATGGTGTTAACATTATTTAGTTAGCAAGAATTTGCTAGTTTGATTTATAAATAAGGCATCACTATAATCCTAAAATTCTTCTAAATGATTATGTTTGGTTGACAAACTCACTAACTGCTAGGTTGTGTATTCAAAGAAACTACATTTGATATGATAATCTATTTAATGATTCTATATTATAATGGACATTGTTCTAAAGGATTTTCGTGAAAGAGCACCAATCATGATAAAACCCTTGCATGATTAAAATGCATTATACGTTTAGCCTCTAGAGGAAAGTTGTAATTTTAAATCATGGTTAATTAAAAGGTACTGCATCCAAGTTATAGAAACCTAAGTGACTAGCCTAGCTTAATTATATCATTAGCCCTTAAGAGTAGAAAGGACGTGATGCATCCATGGTATCAAATAACAAATTGTATATTTAGAGTTCATTAAAAATTAAATTCCTTGTGCATCAAAGATTTCCATTGTTTTCTTATCCAAGCTTTGCCATCGAATCTTGAACATATAACATCCCTTGATACTACATTATCATTACCCTTGTCATGGATGAAATACCAAAAATGATATATTATGATTCCTTTCAAGGGAAAGAAAGTAATCACAACTAAAATTGAGGGGAGACATTAAGTTATACATGTGTGCTTTTATGAATGCATAGATTTCATTGACTTATAATAAAAGATCTTGAATATTCTTTGTTAACTTCTAGTTTGAACAACTCTTAATTAATAAGAGAAGACATAAGATAGGTTCAAAATCAAATGATAGGTTGATAAAGGTAGGTCAAACCTAAAATAAGCTAACTATATGTATAGCCCAAGATATATAACCAATAGAGTATATTAAAAAAATTAGAAGAATATAAGGCAATGAAATAACTATTTGAGACACCAATGATTAGCTAAAGAGGAATACATATATCTTTTAATGTATCATTTTGGCTATATATTATGGTATATGCTTATAGTCACATTATTCTAGGTTGTAACACTTCCTTCCTATATAATAAGGATATGTTTATTTAAAGCATTAGAAACTTTCTCAATTTTAAAAAATAAATTGGTCACTTATAAATTTATGAAGGGTTTTGAACATAAATTTAGGAGATAATGTTCGTAATTCATATAATAAAATACCGTATAATTTGAAAAATACACAATGAAGGAATTAATGATATATATCATTAGAAGGGTTCATACAAAATTCAACAATATCTTTAACCAACATTAAAAATGCATCCTTTTTCTTTGAGCATATTTCTTTCTCCACATGTATTCAAGGAGATATGAATCATGTAACTGCCACCTTGAACCATTTTGTGGAAGGCTAGCTTTTATTACTCACTATGTGCTTTCAATAGTATGTGTTTGAACACCTGTCATTCGGTCCATAAAATGTAGTGAGTGATTCACCATCATATGATCAAATTTAAGTTGATAAATCCATTTTGAATCATAAGCCTTCCACATATCACTATAAATAATAGAAGTAGGCTTAATCCATTGATAAATACTATTTATCAATGTTTCTTATTCTAAACAACAACAAGACACATTATTTAAGTCATGCTTGATTCCTCCAAATACCCACACGATCTACTATAGGTCTACCTCTATTATATTTTCTTTTCCCAAACTTCAGCTCATCTATATCTAGAATTTTTCCTAGACACCTAATTTTTTGTGGATTTTTTAATAAAGCACCTACACATACATTTCTATAAAAATTAAACCAATCCACAATAGTGTGTTTTGAAACTTGGTTTTAAATTTCTACATACTCATTAGAGCATTTCCAACTCCAATCATACATTATCATAAGTATTTTCTTTAATTTTAATTCTGATTTCATGAACCAAGTTTCAAAACACGTTTTTTTTTGTCAAATTGAAGACATACAAATCTATATCATTCTTTTTTTTTTTTCAAAAATCCTTTTGTTTTTTCATTGCTATGTTACAATTTGAACATACTTTTTCTCTATATAAAAGGCCTAACAGTAAATGTTCCTAGAAATCAATACAATCTTCTAATTTTTGAATTCTTTGATATAGTTGTTCCCTGGTCATAGATGAAAGATCCTAAAATATAAATATCATTGTCAATAAAAAATACATTACTCTAGCTATTTAAAATTTCATAAAACAATTATTAAATCATAAAACTTAGTAAAACTCAATAAAAATGCCATTTCAAATTGAAAATATTGGCAAAACTCTTGTGCAACTGAATTACTCTTAGCGAAAAAAATCTTACAAAAAAACATTAAAAAGAATAATGTAAAATTGTGCTAAACAATGCTTAGAATTAACCATATTAGTACATTCAATAGATTATTATTAGTGTATGAAATGAATGCTCAATTTGAATTATAATGGTATGCATAGCTTATCATTACATAAGGAGGAAGGCACTTACACTAGGATTTGCTATCTTTTCTTCATAAGCGGTGGTGTGGGGTTACCAAAATCCAAAATAAGTTTTTTAACAATATTTCATCCCAATATATATATAGTTAAATTTAAACTTTATAATTACCAAATTAAGAGTTTTGCCACTAGGATAACACCTCATTGATTCATCATAAGATAAGGATTTATTAGCTCAAAATAAATAATAAAGCATGGAAATACTTTCTTACTATACTTCATGTTGCTTCTAAAGTATTTCAGTTGCTTTTTCCTTTTTGTTAAGCCCATTACACTTCTGGGAATGTTGGCAAATACCTTAGAATTTCAATAAAAACAATCCTCTATGGTAAATGCAATGCCAAAATAGCACCCAATTTAAAATCACCTGGAGGTGGATATTAACATCAATGTTGGGACATGATAATCATTCCAAAACATATCAGAGGCTTTGAGGATGCTAGCATGGAATGGAATGCTAAAGTACTAGAAAAAATAGTGACTTATAATTAGAATTTAATTTGATTACTCACAACTATTTTTCTATATTTTGGTGTTGGGTGTTGGGCTTCTAAAACACCAAAAGTTGACAAAAGAGCCTGACAATAGAAGCTTTCCCACCTCTACCCTTATCTTAAAGCTAAGCCAATATGCCATGATTGTGTATATCCTTGCCACTGGGAATTTGATGCATAAGATTAATTTTAGAATTCTCCTTTTAAATTTTATTTTTTTGAATTTATAACTCAAATGTTGCCAAATGAAATTTAACCTTTAACTTTGGGTTATGCAAAAGAAATGTATAGTATTCAATTCTTCATAAAATAAAAAATATAATAACTTTACATTAATTTTCAATCTTACCCTAAGAAAAATAAAATGCAATGGTTATTTCAATCTTACCTTACCTGCACATTGTAGTCAGAAAATGCACATTGTAGCCAGAAAATGCAAAATGCAATGATTACTTTATAAAATAAAAATTATAAAACAAAATGAATATGCACCTGTGTAATGCAATTTCGTTACAGATAATAATGAACCAAAATAGCAAAAGAATTGGCAAGCACACTTTACAGTAATTTATCATAACAGTATACAAGCTGTCATTCTTTTAACATGCACTTATATAAAGAAGAAGTTTTTATTATCTCCTGTCAAAATTATTGAAACATGAATGGGAAAATAAAGATCAAATTTGTAAAGAAAAAGAACCTCGCAGTCCAAAGTGCGAACGTCAAACCTGACACGAGACCACAACACCGGTATAATCGAAGAGGTTGACCAATATCAAAAATAAACATAGGTTAGGGTTATGTTTTAAAGCTGTTTATTATTTCAATAGATATGGTTAATATGCTCTTTTGTCAAAACCTCGTGCCCAACCACCGGCACGGGGAATCCCCACTCTTCACAGACCAACGGCAAAGTCATACTAGCAGTGTCAGATAATAAAATAAAATATATAGCAAAACCTCATTGATTCATCATAAGAAATATGTAGTAAATCCCAATATCTTTGTAAAATAAATAATATAATAACGTTAAATTAATTTACAGATTTTAAGAAAAAAATGCAATGGTTATTTCCATCTTAGCCTAGTCAGAAAATGCAAAATGAATGATTGCTCTACAAAATAAAAATTATAAAAAAAATAAATATGCACTTGTGTAATATAGTGATGAATCAAAATAGCAAAGGAATTGCCAGCACAATTTACAGTAATTTATGATAACGGCATATAAAACTCTCATGCACTTAGACGTTTTTATTATCTCCCACCAAAATTATTGAAACATAAATGCCAAGAAAAAGATCAAATTTAGAAAGAAGAACGTCAACGGGACATGAGAGCACGGCAGCGGTTATGTGGAAAGAGGTTTACCAAAGTCTTAACTCCGGTATTGTGCAATGTTCCCAACAGTTGCAACACTCACATTATGGACAAGCCTGGATTCCCGTCGTTCTGCTCTGGTCAACAAGCCCATCGTCAGCCTTGCCCTTAAACACCGCCATCCACGATGGCAAAGTCATGCTCTCGACAAAATAAGAAAGAAAAACAAAAGGAGGGCAGTTGAAGAGTGGGTATGGCCGGTGATAAGTGGGGATTCGCCGTGCCAATGGTTGGGCACCGACGAGGATTTGATGGGCTGCTGCCCTTATAAAAAGAAGGCCCGGGTAAGGGTTTGGTGCCGGGAGCGGCCATTGGTTTCCACGTTGCGACTCAGCAGCAGCACGGTGGCACTGTGGTAGGAGGCCGTGAGGATGTCGCTGCAGAGTGTGTGCACAGCCACGGCAGCCCCAATCTGGTTATCAAGTCATCCATGACATTGCCAACGGGGGCTATCTATCAGGTTTCTTAGATCTGAATCCGCTGCTGTTTTGTGGTTTATTGTTACTATTGGTATTTGATTTGTTGCTGAAGCATAATCTAGATTGGGGTTGGGATTATTGATATGTGTTGTAGGACTTGAGAGCCAGGAAAAGCCTTAATTGCAGGGTTGGAGTTAATAATTACGTGTTATGCAATCAGCCTTGGCGAGAAGCATGAACATGAATATTGAAATGCAAAGCATCCGCCCAGCCCTGTAAAAATGCAGATTGTGAGCAAAGTAGCAGAGAATCTCTGCAAAAGAAGAAGCCAGCATTGTTGGCAGAAAGTCTGAGAGACCAGTGACCTCTTCCGTATTCCAGAGAAGAGCACAACAAGAAGTACTGTAAAAGGGAAGATATGCGGAGCTTGAAACTACAAGATCATCATGATCAGCCTTAGTCATCATCTACGAGACACATTCCATGGCAAAGGCTAGGGTAAGTGTGAGGGTTATAGCAGCACAACCGTGGAAGGGCGTGAGGGGAGGCAGAGGGACTGAGGCGGGGAAAGGCAGAGTGGCAACAGCAGCGAGGATGGGCGGCAGGCCAGGGATCAAATCTGTACTACTTGCAAGAAAAGCGAAATTCGGTGGAAGGACCATTCAAGATTCAAGATGATGAAGCATTGGTGCTTTTGAAGGTACTAAGCTTGAGAAACATCTTTATTTGAGACCTGGAGCAGCATGATGGTGATGATCAATTTTTCTTGCAGTTGCTTATAATTGTACAGATGTAAATGCTTCTTGAGCAAGTAGCGCATTGTCTGCTTTTATATCATGTCATGGTTACCGTCAAATGTCATGATTTGGTACTTCATTTGAGCGCAAAGCGAAGGTGCTTCAAGAGCAAAGCAAGGCAGGCGCTTCAGCTTTCAGATTCCATTCAGCGAGCTAACCATGAATTCCAATGAGTTTCAGATTCCGCCATTGAGATTTTCCGTGTATCTACGTCAACATCCTTGCATGACGTGTCGCGCTTATCTGCTTAACGCGGTCGGTGCCCTAGTTTCCGAATCATTCCAAAAGAGCCAAGCTATTCGCTTTCTCTTCTTTCCGGCCACAATTCATGCGCGAAATGTATGCCACTTGCATCTTTTCCGCGTCACCTTCCTCCGACCGAATTTCGCTTTTTTTCAAGTAGTTCAGATGATACCGGGCCTGCCGCCCATCCTCGCTGCTGTTGTCTCTCTGCCTTCCCCCGCTTCTGTCCCTCTACAATTTCAAGCTCGCATTTCCTCCCTTCTACAGTACTTCTTCTTGTTGTGCTCCGCTCTCGAATACGGAAGAGGTCAATGATCTCTCAGACTTTCTGCCAACAATGCTGGCTTCTTCTTTTGCAGAGATTCTCTGCTACTTTGCTCACAATCTGCATTTTTACAGGGCTGGGCGGATGCTTTGCATTTCAATATTCATGTTCATGCTTCTCGCCATGGCTGATTGCATAACGCGTAATTATTAACCCTACGCTACGATTAAGGCTTTTCCTCTCTCTCAAGTCCTGCACCACATACGAAATGCCAGGATCAATAATCCAAATCCCAATCTAGATTATGCTTTAGCAACAAATCAAATACCAATACACCACTATGCACCGGAGATTCGATTCCGGATAAATTTTCACGAACTGTTCGCGTCGGATTTGGGAGCGCGTAAAATCTTACGTATCTTCTCCTGTTTTGAATCATACCAAAAATTTCATTTCTCATTTCATTGTTAAGTGGCAAGCAAGCAATCAAGATTCATGGCATCGGACAGAAAACAAGGGAGTACGACGAATAAATAAACAAACACTATGGTAACCAAGGCCGAAGGGGCAAGTATGGGTCATACGGAAATCAAGTTTTGGACGGGGCGTGCGAGGAAAACATTGCATTTGCATGGATTCGCCTGCCTTTGGGAGCGTCAAAGGTTCCGCCATGACTCTCACATTCACGCGTGTTTATTGTTCATTGCTGGTTTTTGCTCTTATTCTCATATCTCTGTTTATTGTTCATTGCTGGTTTTTGCTCTTATTCTCATATCTCTGCTGAAAAAAGAAAAAACAAAACAGGGTCATCGTCATGGGTCATGAGTCATGAACATGATGATGGATGGATGCTTGTTCAACTATTTTAAAAATCTGTTTGCTTATAAAGCAACGAAGCCCACCAGCACATGGCCAATGGCCATATGCAACCTCATGGTGCTCTATTTTTACTTTCCCTTTCATCATGACTGGTGCTGATTTTTCCATGACTAGTGCCGATTTTCCAGCGTTGAAAGGTTTTCGATCATTGTAGGTGAGGTGAGGTCCTGGCTGTGCCTAGTTTAGTTAAGTTGTGTCTTCTTTTAATGCTGTCATCTTCAATGTTGCCCTATGGTGCTACTCACAGGTAGTCCCTAGGGTACTACCCAGATCATGGCTCCTGAGTAAGGAAATGGATTCAATGCCCTCCATACCTTTGCAAATTTTCTTGCTTCAATTTAATGGTGATATTGCAATCTTCTGTGCAATTTTTAAGCATTAACAATATTTTGGATTTACATTGTTCTATATTTTACAATGTATTTTTATGATATGAGATTTAATTTTTTAAAAAACTAATATATTTAAATTTTTCTCTATCACGAGGCACACTTACCCAAACACGTTCAGAATCACGAATCCTCGATTCCTGGCTTCCACGAATCCAATTCTTTTGATGCATAGATACACCAGGATCAATAATCCCAATCTCAATCTAGATTATGCTTCAACAACAAATCAAATACTAATAAACCATGAAACAGCAGCGCAGCAGATTCAGATCTAAATAACCTGATAGATAGCCCCCGTTGGCACTGTTATGGATGACCTACTCCGCTAATTGGGGCATCTGCCTCGGTCGTTGACTTGGTAGCCAGATTGGGGCTGCCATGGCTGTGCACACATTCTGCAGGGACATCCTCACGGCCTCTTACCATGGCCTCCGTCACATACACTGCCACGATAACGGCAAAGGTTACTTTCTCATGCTAGTCACAGGGTCATAGATGTCAACTTTCTCATGCCAGGCACACGGCCATGATGTCTTCTAAAGAAAGATCAATAAATCAATAAATAAAAGAATCCTTTACCTTGGAGATTAAGTTAAGCATTGTATATAAAAAGTAAAGACAACCACACTAATATTGTGCAAAGCACACGCATCTTATTCATCCTTGACTTACTAATTTTGAATCATGAACGGTTTATTTTGTGTGCCACCCCCATTTCTGTCCCTTTTCCATAAATGTAAAAGAGAAAATGACAAGGGACTATTTAGCTCAATGCTTATCCCCTAATACATTAAAAACCATATTATTATATTACAGAAACGGTCCAAGTTGACATCGGTACTGAGACTATTATTTTATTTTGGCTCTTCTAGTATTGACCATGAAATATGCCTTTTCAAGTGCCGATAAATAGGTGGAGAAAAAATTTTACTAAAAAAATTCAACACCCTAGTAGATGATACTTTACTAAAATATAAAATATAAAAAATATATTTTATAAACTATTCTTGTGGGTTGGTTATTCTTCTGACACCCTGCAATGCGGTTTTCCCTCCCTCCAATTACGACCATGCAAACAGTGGACAGGAGCTGTAAATTTGTCTGCTCCGAGACTTTCGACTTTGACCTGTTCCTTATTCTAATGATGGGAAACTCCCGGAGAACTTCTATTCTGCTCCTGCGTTTTGAATAAGATTGAGGACATTTTGAAGCAAGAATCTCGCGGTCGGAACCGCCTAGAACAAAGCAAAACCCTACACAGGTCCTACCAGGCATATGCTACCGGCCGGTACACTCATAACCAGAGTTCATAGCCAGAGTTGGGGCTCGCAACTTTCCTGACCATTAAATAAAGTGAAACATTGAAATATAGTGATCCACTTTGCATTTAATTGAAATGCTCCTCGGTGTTGCCCTTGAACTCAGTGTAAACTCATATGTTGCCGTTGAACTCATATGTTGCCGTTGAACTCATATCAAAGTTGTGCCCTGAACACTTTAGTTACATCCATTAAAAATTAAAATTCATGAATGCCTTCCACATCGTACAGTTACCTCCACTAAGCACCATTTTCTAAAGTCTAACACTACTTTGTGCAGGACAAAGAGTGGGCGCTTTAGTCATATAGAGTCACTGCAAAAATCACAGCCGCTCTAAATGAATGCAGTCTTTTATTAGAATCACAATCAAGCACCTGGTCGGGTGCTTAAGTGCCGCTTATTCAATCACTGGATGCAACATTCTCTCAAGATCGTTAGCAGTAATCTTAATGTCTTAGTAAGAATGTCCGTTACCGCTGTTCCCTCAAATTCTTTGTCCACATGCCTTCATGTCTTGACCAAAATAGATTGGTTGAGGGTGCTTGGAATGAATATCCGAATTTGGGCAGTCGGCTAGAAACCAGGAACCAGTTGGATTGCTCCTGCAACCATTATTTATGATAATTATTTGTAGCGAATCTCAGATTCTACCAAAACCTACTATTGTTCTGCTATTTCCTGACCTGCTCATGTCTGTCTTTAGGCACCCATTTCATTTGGATCGTTACAAAAACGACAAGTAAAAAACAGGCGTAAGCATGTTTGATTTTCTCCAGTTGTTTCATGTGATGTTGATCGTTTTTTTTTTTGAAGTGATCATGAATTTATACCGTTATGTTAGCGAACGATGATTTTTGGGCAGTCTATCAAAACCAACTGCTAAGCTTTTTTATCGAATCACTTCTAAATCTGTATGTACTTTAATATACGTTAATGTTGTCCTATTTGATGGTATATATTCTATAATTTTCAGATTTTTAAATGTCCTGGATTACCATAGCTGGCTGAATTTTTTTCCCATGAAACTTACCTGAAATTTTCTTTTGTAAACAGTGACCCTACAAGCTAGGGCCCAGATGAGCCAGATCATAAAAGTTGTGGGCAATGCAGATGAGCTCTACAACTGGGATTATGAAGCTGCCCCTGGCTTAACCGTAAGCGTTGGTATTTTCTCTTGCGGCGATGGCACAAGCCTGGGAGATCTGAGAATACCGGCAGGAACCTCCAAGCAATTCAACCCAGTGAGATTCAGCGATGGGATTTCTAAGGCAGTAAACCATCCAATGGCATTTATGCCTTTCGGCATGGGACCCAGGATCTGCCTGCTGTCCTGCAGGCCAAGATTGTAGTGGCCATGATTCTACAGCACTTCTGCTTTGATCTATCTCCCCACATACAGGCATTCTCCAGTTCGGCTGGTGTTTCTGTAGCCCGAGTTCTGAGCTCAGATCAGGTTGGCTTCCCTCTCCAATCTTTCTAAACTCCGATCTAGACTCTACTATTCTTTTATGAACCATCATCTTATACTGATACATACATGTAAAAGAACCATCATCTTATACTGATACATACATGTATAAAGGTAAAGTTAGGGGCTGCACATTTGCACTGGGACAACCTGTAACATCATTACTCTGCATTTGTTTCTACATGACTGCATCATATTCTATTGCATGGAACTTGTTGTACATGTTGGCTTGGCCTGTATTTTGATATATATTCTTGATTTTTCTGATGATAGTTTTGTTTTTTCAAAAAAAAAAAAAAGGGTGGCTTGGTGTGCAGGTTTCGATGAAAGAGGAAGAGATAGAAGGTGAGACAGCAGCAGACCAGGGGAGGGAAAGGATAAAACCTTCCCCACAGTCAGATGCATATGGGGGTTTTGGCCTGGGCATGGCAGTCCCAAGAGTCCTTTCTCTAGTTGTAATATGGAACCAGTTTTGAAGGTGCTTTTGGAAGTAGTCTGATCAGAGGCTCTGAACAGATCAAGGTAAGGGAAGGTGCAGACTTGTTGGAGGAGATGTGCTTTCTGGAAGCATGGGTAGACAAGCTTGAACAAGAGGCTATCCATCTTGTCAACAAGATCTGAAGCTCTACTTTGAGCTAAGTCTTTTGTTTTAACCTTTTCATTATTTCTTATTCCAAGAGCTGTGAGCTCTTGTCTTTGTTGCATGTTGTTTCATATGTAGTTAAGAAATACCATTTTAAATTCAAAGCTTCTATTTGTATTAATTTCTTTTTTACTCTAAACTTTCAATTTCTGAAATGGATAGCTATTTTATTTAAATTTCTTTATAAATTTGGATAGTTATTTCATTTAAATTTCCTTGTCAATGTTATTTAAAATTATTAGCATTATTGAATGTGATAATTTTTAACCTGTTAAAACATCACATTGCCCTTACTAGCTGAGAGTATTCTTGGGCTTACATACCCATATGAGAAACACCTTAGGCAATAATATCTTAAAATGAGTTTTTCATGGATGTTGTTGTGTAACCAAGATTTATGCATCAACACTTCCATTGCACTTTGCCAAGGTGCTATGCTTTACTGCTCCCCTCTACTCTCATTGTGGTTCACTATGACTCGCATAATGCCCGTTCATATTAATAGAAACTAGATTTTTACAATGCAAAACTATACATCTCACATTGTTTCCGTAATGAATACTACAACCATATTGTGTTGCGTAATTTTGTGGCACTAATTTTTTTATTTCTTAGTTTCCAATTGTGAGAGACCTACCTCTTGCATTGTTTGTTGACATCTATTTGTATTGGAAAACTGCATCACACTATGATGAACAGAACAGTTTTGTGGCACTATTTTATTATTTGTTGGTTTTCGATTATGAAAGACTTGCACCTTACAATGGTTGTTGAAATCTATTCAATTTGGAAAACTATGACCACACGGCAATGCACAATTCTTGACACATTTTTTTTTAATTTTTACCTGCTACATACAGTTTGGTAGCAATATTTTTAACATGTGCTAATAATGTTAATTTTAATGCAACATAGCTACGGTTAACTGTTTATGAAAATTTACCTTAATAGTGGTTGCTGTTGTCAAAGTTATATACAATCATGAGTATGAGTATGGTAAAAGCTAAAGAGAACAACCAAAAGGATCTTTTGTATGAGTAGTATTTCTTGAATTTTAGTTATTTCTAAAATATATTAAAAACATTTTGTTTGCAATTACTGCTATGCAAACAGTGGGCAGGAAACCTTCCTTATTCTAATGATGGAAAACTCTCGAAGAACTTCCATTCTGCTCCTACGTTTTGAACAAGGTTGATGACATTTTAAAGAGTGAGAATCTCGTGGTTGTAGCGGCTTAGAACAAAGCAAAACTTGACACATGTCCTACAGGGCATATGGCATGGTCGGTACACTCTTAGACAAAGATTGGCTGGCAGCTTTCCTTGATGATGCAACATTCTCTACTCATGCTGCGATTGCCATTTCCAGTGTAGCCTGGCGTTCCTGTGGTGCCTTCATGAATCTTGCTTTGGACAATATAACCAAATCCATGCTTCAATGTACAATGCTGGTGGAAAGATCCTTGGTAGTAATCTTAATCTGGAAGAAGTTCTGCAAGTGTTAATGTTACTCAACAGAAACACTGAATTGATTCTAATCAGAAATAGGAACCACAAACAAATTGGTACGTGTGGGTTATGCAATTGTAGGACGGCTCAAAAGAATACTACTATGCAAAATCTGATGTTGAAAATTGCAATTCATGCAAACTGTGTTAAAGGTTTGCACATATATATAATGCTTACCCATTGTAAATGTTAACTTACAATTCCATCCATAACTAAGGAATATTAATAATGACAATATTCTCTCCTTCACAATTGTTACCTCGGTTGCATGTCTTCGTAAGAATGTCCATTATAGTTGTTCCGTAAAGTTCTTTATATCTGGAAGCCTTCATGTCTTGACCAAAATGGATTGGTTGAGGATGTTTGGAATGAATGCCGGCATTTGGGTAGCTGACTAGAAACCAGGAACCAGTTGGATTGCTCTTGCAACCATTATTTATAATAATTATTTGGAGCAAATCTTAGGTTCTACCAAAACCCATTGTTGTTCTCCTTTTTCTCATCCATTTTATATAGTTCCTGGCTTTCTCATGTCTGTCCTTTGGTACCCATTTCATTCGGATCATCACCAGAAAAAAAAAAAGCGTAAACATACTTGCTTTTCTCTAGTTTTTTCATGTGATGTTGATCATTTTTTTGAAGTGATCATGAATTTATACCGTTATCTTAGGGAACGATGATTTTTGGGCAGCCTATCAAAACCAATTGCTAAGCGTTTTCTCCGAATCACTTCTAAATCTATATGTATTTTAATAAGCGTTTTCTCTGAAATCTATATGTATTTTAATACACGTTAATGTCGTACTGTTTGATGGTATATAGTCTTTGGCAGACATTTAATTTCAACAATAAATTTCAGATTTTAAAATGTCTTAGATTACCATAGCTCGCTGAATTCTCTTTGCATGAAACTTACCTAAAATTTTCTTTTGTAAAGAGTGACCCTGAAAGCTAGGGCTGAAATGGGCTAGATCATAAAAGTCATGGGCAATGAAAATGAACCATACAAATGGGATTATGGAGTGCCCTGGCTTAACCATGCACATAGCGGCAATGGTGTGTTTTTGGTAGTGAGCCTTGGTATTTTCTCTTGTAGTGATGGCACGAGCCTAGGAGATCTAAGCATACTAGTAGGAACCTCCAAGCAATTCAACCTAATGAGACTCAACGATGGGGTTTCTATGGTAGCAAAGCATACAATGGCATTTATGCCATTTAGCATGGGACCTAGGATTTGCCTAGGACAAAACTTTGCTCTTCCATAGGCCAAGATTGTATTGGCCATGATTCTATAGCGCTTCTACTTTGATCTATCTCCCCACATATAGGCATTCTCGAGTTCCACTGGTGTTCCTACGGCAATAGTTCTAAGATTAGATCACATTGGATTCCTTGTCCAATCTCTCTAAACTCTGATCTAAACTCTAATCTTCTTTTATGAATCATTATCTAAAGTTGATACATACATGTATAAAGGTAATGTTAGGGGGTACACATTTCCACTAGGATAACCTGTAACATCATTACTCTACATTTGTTTCTCTATGATTGCATCATATTCTATTTCATGGAACTTGCTATACATGTTGGCTTGGCCCACATTTTGATATCTATTCTTGATTTTTCTTATGATAGTTTTGTTTTCTCAAAAAAAGGAGTGGCTTGGTGTATAGGTTTCAATAGAAGAGGAACAGGTAGAAGGTGAGGTGGTAGTAGACTAGGGGAGGGAAATGATAAAACCTTCTCCACAGTCAAATACATTGAAGGGGTTTGGCCTAGCTAGGGTGGTCCTAAGAATCCTTTCTCTAGTTTTGTTATGGAACCAATTTTGAAGGTGCTTTTGAAGTAATCTAATCAAAGGCTATGAATGGATCAAGGTAAGTAAAGCTGCAGACTTGTTGGAGAAGGTGTGCTTTCTAGAGGCATGGGTAGACAAGTGATGAGTGGCGAGGTACCCCTACACTCAACCATATGAATATGAGCGTACACGCGTGATCTGGTCGAACTCCGCAGACTAAATGCCTTAACGCCACAAGAAACACTTGGGGTTAATCGTTTGTTGTCTTCCCAGGCTTGCTTGTAAGTGTCACGGTGTATGGTTAAGCAAGTCTGAGGTATGTGATTTTTTTGGTATTTTTCGGTTAA